>JAHNEJ010003531.1:0-188070 GCA_022559845.1 Amorphophallus konjac | reverse complement strand
CGAGGTGGAATCGTCCCGTTCCGAGTTCGTGGCCGACCGGGAGAGCTGTTCTTCCCCAACTGCGCCAGACATCCTCTGCAGAGAGCCTGATCCCGGTTGGAAGCAACTGCACGACCAACGGCAAAGGAATCAGATCGAAGGCTCTTCATCAAAGTTCTTCCTTCCCCTGTCCCCGACCAGGAGCAAGAGACAGAACCTCATTCGGCATCCGGGGGCCAGAGTTCCGAATTTTCTCCCTCAGTTGCGCGGGTCTGCCTCCTGCAGTCTGCTGCGACCAATTCCCGCTCGTCGGTGTCCCCCTGTCTACCCCGACCTCAGAAAGTGTTGCCGTCAGTTTTTCTGTGTAGAGGCTTCGTCCCCGGTTCCAGCGGCTCTGACTGTTCATGATTCGGCATCCAGGAGCGACCGGAGCCACTTCTGCAAGTTGCAGACAGAAACAGGGAGCCACCCGCCCCAGAATCTGTTGCTCTACTCAGACCTCCACTGCAGCCATCGCCAATGACAGAATAAATTGATATAAATCAGAGGCGTTCGGGTTCCTGTTACGAGAAGATCCCCCCTGGGCTTGTCATCGGCGAAATTCCTGACCGAGATCTACAGGGACTACACCGACTGCCTATCAACATCCATAGCCAGCGGCCCACTTCGGAAGCGGTCCCTCCTCGTGGGCTACTAGCTTATTTCCCTCCTCTTGCCTGGCCGGCTTACCGCCCCTCCCTGCGGGAGGTAGTGTTTGTTGTAATCCATCAATTCCCATCCCCGAGATCACCCTCCTGCGTGAGGTGTAGTGAGTGTACACTTAAACAGGTTCAAAGCTTCATCGGCGCAGTGTGCGGGGAACCCACACTTCCCCGCTCGCCCTCGTCTCCGACCGGGGTTGGTTTCCTCAAACCAACTAGGTGAGCCTCCTGCCCTTGCCTCCTTATACTTGTTTATTTAATATCTGTGAAACATATCGGCCGGTAGGAGAGCGAGTGCCCGATCCCGGCGCCACCTTTCAGTGTGGTCACCGTGGCTATAAGTGAGCGAGTGACCCCGTGCCCTTAAGGCATCCGGCCGCCCTTGTTTGTGGGCTTTCAAACCTTCGGGAGGGCTAACTAAAGTGGTGATGATCCTCTAACCAGTCAGGGGCTATCTCCATCACCTCGACTCGACATCACCGGGTCACCACGGGAATCGTGTGCGCATGGTGCGTTGGTAGCTTTAACATATTATCGGCGCCTTGTAATTGTGATTGCGAATTAGGTCCAAGGAATCTAAGTCTCCGCTGCATTTGATGTCACATCAAGACGTCTTTATCATATCTCCTGTCCCACCTTTCGATGGTTGGTCCGACCATGTCATGCATCGCAGTATATGATACCTACGCTACTAGAACATGTCAAAGACCTCGCGGCCCGAACGAATCTGGGATTTGAGTTCCCCTTCAACAAAAAACAGTGATGATCCCAGAAGAATTTGGGTTGTACGGATAGGCCGTTAACTTGTGATAGCATGGGGACGACGGTTCCATTCAGTGACTTGGTGCGCGGATAAACGGGCCCCAGCCCAGTATCAGCTCACCGGATCGGTATCCTGACCCATTCTTAACAAGTTGACAATATTATCCTTGGCTATTTTCTATTTTAGTTTGTTTTAAATTTTTCTTTAAGCCCAGCATGCATTCATATAGGACTTTGATTTATTGCGGAAGATCATTCAAGTGATTCGATTACGAAAGCCGCTGTGCTTCAATTCTTACAAATATGAGATATTCCACTCCGAATGAAATACTGAGTTTCCTTGAAACGGCCCTACGCTGCTCTTCCAAAGGAGACCCTTGTTTGGACAGACTCTCAGATATTTCTTTACTTTTTACCTTGTTTGACCCACCTTGGCCGTAACACTTCCACATTGGCTGGTAACCGCTCACCAAAGCGGGTTTATGACCCAGGTACTTCCACACCGAGAAGTTGGTCTCCTTTATTTTTCGTGCCTGAGCACACATCTCACCCTCCCTTATTTGATCTCCGTCCAAGCAATCGTCAATATTTGAAAGACCTTCTTCAAGGTCGCCTCATTGAAACTTCAGGAAAGATTCCAAACAGAAACGTCAAAAGCGTGTCTCATCACACCTTGGCATCAACTTATCAGTCCGCTCCCACTTCATTTCACTCCACTTCGATACCATTCCACTACGTGTCGCCCCCTTGCAAAGCAGACGTCAAGGCGGGGCAGCTGTAGACACGCCATTCCTGACGTCTCCTGAGAAAGTCTCATATTACTATACGACGCCCCGCGACGGCTTACGTATTTTGAATCACTCGAGTGCTTCCTTTTCTTGAGTCTTCTTCTGCCCTTTTCAGCATCCGGAATCGTCTCGGCATTCGGACGGCATCAACACCAGTCAGATGCATCGAAAGATTCCGAAACCAGGAAGGGTGTCTGCCGGGCGGCTGCCAACGCCTTGTCTGAGGACCCAGGCGGGGCTTCATGGGGGCGTCCAGGCTCCTGGACGCCCCCATTATTTTTATTTTTTTTCAAACCCAAAAAAACCGAAAATATATATATATTAATGGAGGCGTCCAGGCCCCTGGACGCCTCCATGAAAACAAAAATATAAAATGCCAGTTGGCATAAAAAAAGAAAACATAAAAAATATATATTTTTTCTTGGAGGCGTCCAAGCCCCTGGACGCCTCCATCAACTCACTCACGGGGCCCCGCCCACCGATCGACGGTTTGTCAGGTGTGAAAGAATCCAAATTGTGGAGACGTCCAGCCGGCTGGACGTGCCCATTTCCAAATCACGGGTCGCCGCTCCAAAACCACGCGTTGTGTTAAACCGCGTGCGACTTTCGGTGGAGCTCGGTGGGACTTATGGAGGCGTCCGGGACCCTGGACGCCTCCATGAAAATATTCAGAAAAAATGAATAAAAATAGAATAAAATATCTTTTTTGCCCTGATGGAGGTGTCCAGGGTCTTGGACGCCTCCACCCTCCGGAGCTCTATAAATAGTGGCCCACCCCCCTCAGTTCTGGGAGAGCTTCTAAGAGATCCAATAGGCTGCCGGAGCCCAGAGGCTACCGGAGTCATTTCTAATCTGTGGGGTCTTTTGTAGGTGGAGGTTCTGCCGGCTTCTCGGGTGCCCGGGCTCGCAGGAGGAAGGCTGTCCTCGTCCACCGTACTTCCACGTCGTCCCTACGCTACCGAAGCTCCGCCGGATCTCACTATCGGCCATCCAATAAGCCACTCTCTCCTTTTCTTTCATAGTTATCTTGCATTCATCATATCGCATCCTCCATCCCCCTTATAAGGGAGTCTTTTTTCTATTCTTACGTCGGCATAATCGCCATTCATCATAAGTATTTTCCTCCTACTCGAGTCCGAGAGGGGTTTAAAAGACAACACCAACCAGGTGTGTGTCTCGCCATCATTTCGTTATTTTTATCGCAAGGATTTGAATACTACACCTTCATCTTTCTAATCCACTCGTTACTTGTTTGTCGTTGTTTTGCAAGGGTATCCAAGGAAAGCCCTCTCCGTCGGCCGGCCGAAGGGGGAGGAAGAAGCAACCCGCCATCTCCCGCTCTTGAGGTAGGCGCGATCACTTTCTTTATTTTGGGGTCTTTTGGCCCCTGGCGATCACATCATGTTCTCGAGACCGTGGCGAGTAACTTCCTCAATGGCCGTTTAAATTCTCGTTCTTATATTCTCTTTATATTCTGTTATATTCTTATCTGCTCATATTCTCGAAGCCGCGGCGAGTCACTTCCCCAATGGCCGTTTAAATTCCCGTTCTTATATTCTCTTTATATTCTGTTATATTCTTATCTGCTCATATTCTCGAGGCCGCGGCGAGTCACTTCCCCAATGGCCGTTTAAATTCCCGTTCTTTATACTCTCCTTATATTCTGTTATATTCTTATCTGCTCATATTCTCGAGGTCGCGGCGAGTCACTTCTCCAATGGCCGTTTCAATTCTTGCTATTTGATTTCTGCACCATTCCCGTCCCCCCGAGGCCGCGGCGAGTCACTTCCCGCTATGGCCGTTTAACCCCCATATCTTGTTATATTAAATTTGTCCCGCTCGCCCCGCCGGAGCAATCTCCCGTGGTGGCCCCTTCTCTTTTCTCTTATTTCTGTGTTGCAGCAAACAAGAGGAGCCCGCGCGCTCCGCGTCTTCTTCGCCCCCCGAACCGCGTGACGTCGCTCACACTCCCCACTCTGACGTCCACCAAGTCCGGGCTGGCCCCTGCAATCGATACGTAGCCAACACCACCTTCTTTTCCTCAGGACACTCCATTGAACTGAACACTTGCTCCATGTCATCTAACCACTCTCTGGCCACCTCTGGATCTGACTGCTCGCTGAAAGTAGACGGCTGGTACTGCAAGAAATCCCTCAGCGCACGGTTACTCCGAGAGGATGAGCCCTCACCAGCATCACCGCCCTACTCCTGCTGCGGCGGCTACTGATACTGCTGCTGCTGAATAACATACTGGTACATGCCCTGGAAGAACTCCTCTGGTCTGGGAACTCTCGCCCCCTCAGCTGCATCTGCTGGAAGCTCTGCTCTACTCTGCCCTTCCTGGCCCCCACCCGACTCTCCCTGTTGGAAACGAGTCGCTCTCCTGGGCGCCATAACACCTGCTAACAAGACAATCGACGATGTTAACAAAAACATGCGGAGCCCTACGCCAATCGCCAACTGTACAGGACATTCATGGACCTTCTGGACCACTACAAATCATTTCAAGTTCTAATGTACCGCCACAACCTACGCTCTGTTAGCAATTGTGACGACCCGGGATCCGAGTACCGGAAAGGAACCGGCGCGTCTCGAATCTCAGCCCGCCAACCCACGAGCCCGAAGACTCGGAAGGGTAAAAAGGGATGGTGTGGGAGTACAAGAGAAGCTGGAACAACTGCAGAGATAGCACAATAATCTAAAATAAAATGCACAGAATAATATAAATAAATAAACTGCTACAAGGTCCACAGAGTCTCATGTCCGAAATAAAGTACAGTCAACAGAAAGAGAAGTGCAACTACACGGGGCATCCCCCGGCGTACAACTACACGGGGCATCCCCCGGCTCTGGCAGACTAGCGACTAACCCTGGCTAGAAGAATCATGCTGAAACTCGACCGCACCTCTCGACGACCCCGCCTCACCTGAAAAGCAGGAGTGAGCCTCATTTCATTGGCTCAGTAGGGATCCCGCGAATCCCCACCTCGCGCGGAAAACATGGCGGTAAAGCTAGAAAGCAGTAACGCAACCCTACCTGACCGGGTACGGTGGAATCACAAACTGAAGTAAATAAACGGAAAGGCCGTCTACTCTACAGTACCGTACTACAAAACCCCAGTCTGACAAAACTCGAGTCCATACCTGCCAGCAGACAGGAGCGCCACCCGCTAGAAGAACGATCGGATGCGTCTCCTGACGTCTTACACCGCGTCACAAGTGTCTAGCTACAACGCCCCGGGCGCAAGACTCAGACACACATAGTAACCAGAAGTACCACAAAACAAGGACTAGCTGAGGTTGCGCTCGTCATCGCGGGTCCGAAACCCTCAGCCTCGTGTGCACACTCAGACCATACGCCCTAGGCCTATGCTCTAGCTGGTAATTCTCCCTAAGCCCGGACTCGGCTGTACGTGGGGGCCCTACGGTAACCAGCCTACTCACCGTCTCTCTCGGGTCAGCCGCTCCACCACTCCCGGGTGGGTCAGCACCGCGTGCCGTAAGAAGGCTATGACTAGTGGGCGTGTCACTGGAAGCAAGGACTGACTCACGGAAACCACCGTCAAAGAAACGGGACTGCACACAATCGGTGCAGCGCAGAGCCTGATGGTCCAACCTTGGGCCGTCACAGGCTCTGGCGGTCGAACCCTCGAGTGCCACAAGGCTCTGACGGTCCTACCATGGAGCGTCACAAGTCGAAAGGAAAACGGGCTCTGACGCACCTGGTCCAGGGCGTCACAGCCTCTAACGGACCAACATTGGTGCGTTAGAAGGTAGGCAACATCAGCCCTGACGCACCCACCTAGGGGCGTCACAACGTTCTGACGCACCAACCTTGGTGCGTCAGAGGACACGTGACCCCAACGGTCGGAAACCAACGGTCGGAAATCAACGGTCAACTCGCCGCTCTGGCGGTCGAGCCCAGGCGCGTCACACTCTCTGGCGGTTTATCGTGGGACCGTCAGAGCGACCGACGCCCTGCCGACAATACAAGATCCTGTGACGCACTCCTCTTGGGACGTCACGGCCTGTAACGCACCCACCCTGGGGCGTCACGACCTGTGGCGGTCACTGGAACGACCGCCACACCTGTCCGAGAACGGAACGGCGAGAAAATTCTAAAAATCCTTCCCACGCCCCCATACCTCTACGGGAGAGGGGGGAAACAAGGGGGAAGCCCCCAAATAACCCCTAGCATGCATCTACGGCCTCGGATCGGCCAAGAACGTGATGAATCGACAGATCGGCTCACAACCCCCAAAAGCATGGTTTTGCCCTAACCCGCTTAAAAACACCCCTCTCGGCTCCCTCTCGGCCTACAAATCCAGGGAAACGGAGAGATAAGCATAGGGATTCGTCCTCCTACCTCAATAGAGCGAATGCTCCGCCGAATCATCGCAGAACTCAAGGAAGAAGCTTTTAGACCCATGAACAAGAATGCCTCCCCACGCCGCGAGGAAGACACCGTCGCGCTCCTCTCACTGCCACCGTCGTCACCGCGTCGCCGCCGTCGTCCACCACCCATCACCGGAGGAGGACGGGGCCGCGAGCTCCGAACGGGAGAGAGGGGGTGCGGTGCGCTCACGGGAAGGAGAAAGAAGGAGAAGAAGAAAAGAAGAAAAAGGAGAAAAAGGAAAGGGAAAAAGATTTGGTATTTATAGAAAATCCGTAAAATCAAAAAAATCCTAAAAAATAGAAAAATATATTTTCTCGATCCTCGGAACACGCTGATCACAACGGTACCACCCGCGGGTAGGTGAACGACCCGGTTCACCCGCTACGGGGTTCCGTAGGTTCTCCCGAAACACAAGCGCGGGAATCGAAAAATACGCGGAAAACACGCGGAAAACGTCCCGCGGCCTCCGAAACTGACCCGAATCACACGGATCCGAACACAGAAGATGTCCAGAACATAATTCCAGGCATAATGAAAATAAATCCTCCAAGAAAGTAGATCCAGGACCCGAGATGAAGGATCCAAAAAACTCGGGACATCACAACCGCTGCCCTCTCTCTCTCTCTCTTTATGTCTTGACCACCGTCCCCCTTCCCTCCCTCTCTCTCCCCCTCTGGCATTCCCCCTTCTCCATGTACTCTTTCTCTCAATCCCCATCCCCTCTCTCTCTCCCCCTCTCTTTCTGTCTCAGCCACCGTCGGAGGGGAGACCCCCTCCGGCAACCCCCATGCTCTCTCTCTCTCATCCTCTGTCTCTCTCTCCCTCTTTTTTCCCCTCTTGTGTCCCCCCTTCCCCCTATGCTCTTTCTCTCTCACTCCCAATCCTTTCTTTCTCTCCCTCTCTTTCTGTCTCAGCCGCCACCAGAGGGGGAGACCTCCTTTGGCGTCCCCCTTCCCTCTGCGCGCTCCCCCCCCCCTCTCTTTCCCCCTCCGACGTCCCCCTTCCCCCTATACTCTCTCTCTCACTTCTCGTCCTCTCTCTCTCTCTCCCCCTTTCTTTCTATCTTAGCCGCCGCCGGAGGGGGAGTCCCCCTCTGGCGTCCCCCCTCCCCATGTGCCGTCTCTGTCTCTCCCTCTCTTTCCTCCTCTGGTGTCTCTCTCTCACTCCTCATCCTCTCTCTCTCTCCCTCTCTTTTTGTCTCAGCCACTATCGGAGGGGGAGACGTCCTCCGACATCCCCTCCCCTAAGCTCTCTCTCTCTCTCTCTCTCTCTCTCTCTCTCTCTCTCTCTCTCTCTCTCTCTCTCTCTCTCTCGGCCTCGTCGGCAAGGAGAGTGGGGGCTGGGAGGGGTGGGGGGTTGTTCATAGATCGGGAGAGGTAGTTGCTGGAAGTGAGGGAGAGGGGATGTAATGCATCCATCTCTCTCTCTTTCTCTCTCTCTCTCTCTCACACACACACACACACACGCACACACACAAAGGCATTTTTTATTTTTTACCGGTTTAAACGATTTTCGTCGGTATATTCTCATAATGTTTGTTGACTTTGATGGTTTGAGCACTATAAACATATAAGTGTATTAATACGATGTATATTAAAGATATTCCTGATAATATATAAAAAGTAAAAATTTATTTATAAATATGATCTTTTATAGAGATATATATGTAAAAATATATCTCTCTCTCTTGATGTGAGTGACTTTCCTCGTCCCCATCTACAAGGTTCCATTTGTAGTGTACTCTGTCGGCGCATCATGACGAAGGAAGGATATGATTAGCAACCAAAGGGAATACACGCCCATGCGCCCTTCAAGTCGAGAACTCAGAAACGGCCGACCAAACTCTTGGCATGAAGTCACACGCGAACTCGTGAGAAGCCAACGACAGAAAGGCTAGGAGAGGTATTTTGTCGAGCACTCGATCGGTCGGCATGATTCCGGGTCTGTCTGCCTCTGAATTCTTGGACAATGACCTGTGACTGAGGCCGGGAGACTGTTGATCAGTCCCATTTTCTATGCGTATACGGAGATTACTGCGCGCGGAGGGGTCCGGCACCCCCTACACTACATGCATGCTTCAGGAGAGTGTCTTCCGTGCTGGCTTCCCACTTGATGGCGAGGGGAGACACATGGAGCCGTAAGCCCGGCGAGCTGCACCCCTGCCCACACGGCAAGGATTTCTGAACGGGATCCTGAAGTCTGAGTGCCCTCCACATGGGCAAGGGGAGGGGCGGCGCCGGGCAGGATGGGGGCTGTCCTCCTCGATCCTCCACTAGCTGTCGCGGCTCTCTCTCTTGGTGGGGAGGGGGGGAAGGGGGGGGGGGGCCGCGCTGGGACTGTTGGAAGGTCTATTCTGTCTCAAAGACTGGAAAGGGTGAAAATAATTATATGATTCCCGATCTGTCCCTTCATTCTAGTTTGTCATGGCTTATTACAGCATGACGTGTCTCTTTTGCAATTCCAATTTAATTCAAACTGAAAAATCAAATCAAAGCAACTTATATCTCTGATTTGGTTTGCTTCCATTTAATGTTTTTTAAATATGATCAAATAGAAAGCCAGTTTAAATTCTGTTTCATTTACTTTTTTTTATCTTCACAAATCAAATCAAATTGAATAAACCAAAGTACAATAGAAGATAGACAATAAGTATCTTTTTTTATTAGAGTATTTATAATCTTCAAGCAATCTTTTGAGAATTCTCCCTAATTAAGAATTTTTTTCACAAAATCTCACAATAATTTTATTTATACGGTCTACTATTTTGCCTTTATAGATGACTATGTCAGTTTGAGAGGTCTCACCATAGGAAATAAATTTCTCATGAATCCTACCACTGCTAGAGAGCACTAGATTGGGTATACGTTCAATCGCTTATGAGATATTATCCGAGGGACATTTTAATAATGGAATAAGATGGGTTATAATGAGTTATTCACTTGTGACTAAATTATTCAAATTTGAGAGTAAGAATATATCACTCTAGGTCGAATAGGGTTAAGATCTTTAATCTAAGATTAACTCATTCTATCTCTCTCACAATAATATCTTATCCGACCGTAGATAAGATAGGTAGAAAATTAAAAATATGAAAACTCTGGATTAGCCCATCTCGAGTTCACACGGGTTACTTTATCATAACCTATTATCAAAGTGACCCTAAGTAAACGATTAATATGTTGTCGTAATATGATCATCCCAATAATAAATTAAGGAGACCTCCTGGATCATCAATCTCTGTGCATGGCTGAGATCAAACTTTTATCTTACGTTCATAGGTTGACAAGAGCTTTAGCAGTCCACTTATACAGGTTAAACCAAACCAACTAATCCAAATCCAATTATTTTGGTTTCATTTAGTTTAGTTTTAAAAAATGCTTGGTTTGATTCAATTCAGTTTGACGTCTAATTTGATTTGTTAACTTTAAAAATTTTTCTCCTTTAATTCAAAAGCATCAAATTTAAATTTGGTAACCTCAAAATCAGAAAACTATCGAAATTCAATCTGGAGCCATCCACCAACCGACCCATGGCAAACATAATGGGGGAGTGTTGCTGGTACAAGTTAGTCCATGTCCACTGCTTTCGCCCTTGATTAATTGGGGTGTTGCGTATGCTATACTTCAATTTATTTCTTAAAGGAACCTAGTTCCATAGCCTAAGAAAAGGAAATCAAAGTCAAGATATAAAGCCTGAGAAGAGGACAATGGGGCTGAGGTACAAAGTCTGAGAAAAGGAAAGTGGCGTCAAGCAGTGTAGACGAGGGTCATTGTCTGGAGCAAATGGGGGGCGTCAAGCTTTTAGGCTGAGCTCTGAGGCAAGAGAGCTTCTGTAACTTAGAGATGAGTCAAGCATCGCCGATGACATCTCTGGATGAGCTCTTGATGCTTGTGTATGGCCGATCTCATGCCAGAGTTAGGCCCGAAAGTTGGGAGAATGTGGGACCTTGGGGGAGCAGCTCTAGAGGCTTTGGCTTGGCGGCCACAGCACACCGCATGGCAGACTGTGGCGGGGCATTGGCCACTGTTGGACTAGTCTTTTGGGAGATATGACCAAGTTGAGGGCCCTAAGCTAAGGTTGGCTTTGAACGGAGGTGTTAGCATGGAGGGGACTGTCGCGAGGCTTTGTCCTATGGGACCCCCCGAGAGTCAAGCCACGGTACGTAGTTGAGTGCTTTCTTGTTGATGAAGTTGGGAGGGCTACTCTGGAGCCATCGTCTAGACTCATGAGAGGATCTTGCTGAGCTTCTCCTCCAGACTGACTGCAGTGGTTGGAGCCATGAGAGGAACTTGCCAAGTTTCTCTCTGCAAGACAAAAGTTCTCACCAAGGTGGGGGTGCCTTGGGAGAACCATCCGATGTTTAAATCAGTAAGTGAGTAAGAGGAAGGAGGGAGCGACTCTCAGGGGTGGTGGATCTACAGGGCATGCGGAAACAACCTGGCAGAAGAGAAGGAGGCAAAGGGCCACTATTGGGATAGCATTGGCCTTGTTTTTGTATGCATTTCATACCTAAGGGAGGCCACAGAGACCCCCTTTTATAGCCGGTGAACCATACCAAGGGCGATAAAGTTGTAGACCTAAAAAGACCGCACGATGCAGCGCAACTACCAGAGCAATAAGGATTGTGTGAGGAGGGCCAGGCATATTTTCGTCTCATGCAGTGAGTTGATCTGCTGACGCGCCCCCGGCCATAATGGCAATTTTGAAATCTCAAAACCAAGCGGAAGCCCAGGGTCTAGTTGGATATGGGCCACATGGCCAGAATTGATGTTACATACACGTCACTTGTCCCCTAGCTGTTGGTGCAATGTGTAACCCATGGTTCGAGCCAAGGGTGGTGATTCGCAAGGCGTTGGTTACGATTCTCGAGGATGCATGCCTATTATGGATCCCACTTTCAACACGAGGGGATCCGCATAGAGTGAACAACTCTTAAATGGAAGGTCTTTGCCTATTCATCTCCTTGCTTGGGTAGCAAAAATGGAGCTTACCATGAGGGAGCTCCTCGACACTTCAAAGGAGGATCAACTAGGTGCTCCTGAGACTGATTTACCTATACGAAAGAGGCAAAAGGAGCAGACAATGGGACAAGGGTGATCCTATAGGGAGCGGTCCCACCACAACTGTGGAGAGAGGCTTCACTAGGGCTGTTGGGAGAGGTCCCACCATGGCAAAATGGGGTTGGTGATGACAGGCTCATGATAGTACAAAAGGGAAAGGGGATTTCTATCAACCCTCTTAATGCCCCTGTGAGGAACCTTAAATAGGGTAGAGGGGAGGATGACTAGCCACAGAGCGAGCCTAGACGCGGGTGTCTGACGCTGGAGTCGGTTAGAAGATTGGTGGACTGGTTGACACCCCAGGACGAGATTGAATAGACCTGGAACATGTCGACACCTAAGCTGTCGGGGGTGACCGCGAAGGCCTTAGTCTTTAGTAGCCGCCATAACAAGGAGGTGGCGGAGAGCAAAAGGTTGCTAAAGAAGGCAACGGCTAATTTTGGAGTAGCCATGAAGAAGGTCACTGATAGTGGGAGAAAGATGATGGAGACAAGGCTTGAGGTTGAAGAAGTAAAAGTTGACCTCAAAAGGCTCCAAGAGGTGATGCTCTTGGACCGAGGCGAAGTGAAGAGGCTGGAATGGCAACTAGAGGAGGAGAATGATCAGGAGGCAGCCAAGGCCTACAAGTGAGCAAGCCGAGAGGTGGTCGTCGAGTATAAAGAGTCACCTAAGTTGTGACGACCCAGGGTCCGGATACCGGGTAAACCCGATAACACTTGGCTCCTGCGAAGCCTCCCAAGAGCGGTAAAGCTCCGAAGGGATAAAAGGAGTGTGTGTGGTACATTGAAGTCCCAGATAAAGCAGTAAGCAATTAAGATTTCAATGATCAGGTTTGCTAAAGTAGCAGAAATAAAATTATATTTTTTAATTAACAATTTAAATTAACAGAGTCAAGTCCAAAGGAGGACAAGTACAGTCCAACAGAAGAGAAAACGTACACTGAAGTCGGGGGAAGTCCGACGCAAGTAACGCTGGCAACTACGAACTGACGCACCGCGCCATGAACCATGAGGAAGAAGAACGACCACACCTGAAAAGCAGGGGTGAGCCTCGTGTCACTGGCTCAGTAGGGGCCATGCAGATCCCCGCTAGAAACAACGCAGTAACATGCTAAACAGCGCTAAACAGTAAAGCATGAAGAACAGAAGTAACAGCAGTACTAACTACAACAGTAAGGCTGTAAAAGCAAGAGTAAGAAC
Source organism: Amorphophallus konjac (assembly GCA_022559845.1). NCBI lineage: Eukaryota > Viridiplantae > Streptophyta > Magnoliopsida > Alismatales > Araceae > Amorphophallus > Amorphophallus konjac. The sequence goes on along the minus strand of JAHNEJ010003531.1, from coordinate 175,186 downwards.
AACTAAAGGAAAGAGTAAAGCCGTACTAACCAGAAACATGGCAGCCGATCGAACCACAGCTCTCTAAGCTACTCCAAGCATCAACAGAAAGGCGAACCCCGATCTCACAAAGTCGGGAGTTACCGATCCGTCAACAAAGCACTAGCTCCATAGCTAAAGCTTACTAAAATAGGTAAAAACCCTATAAAAGACCTACACAGTCAAAGACACGAACATACACGAGCTCACCATCGTGTACGCTACACAAGACTGGACCTCGAGTGAAGCCACGCACAGGCCACTCAGAAACCAATGACGAAAACACGTGTCACAAGAGTTATGTGTCAAGTAACAGAAGTACCTCCTCACTAGAAGAACAGCCAGATGCATCCACTGACGTCTTACACTGCGTCTCAGGTATCTCGTACACACCTAGAACGGCGGTAACTGAGACACACGCAAAGAGCCAAGTACAAGGAACACCAGTACCTAGTACAAGGAGCAACAGACCTATAGTAACGAGTGACTAGTCAGGGTCACGCCCGTCAGTGCTCATCCAAACGCCCCTGACTACGTGTGCACACACAAGCTCGATGCCTTGAGCCAGGCCTCTAGCTAGTTTTCTCCCCCAGTAGGACGCTACTGCAAGGCAAAGGAGTCCCTGGAAACTAGCCTAAAAACTGTATATCGGAAACTCACCTCACCACCACTCCCAGGTGGGCCGACACATAGGAAAGTGTCGCCGGACTACGACTAGTGGAGGCTCACTAGACACACAGAGACTCCAAAACACTAGCGCTGAAGTACAGACTGGCTAAGCATGCATTGTCGCACATACTATGAAGCACCAAGCACGAGACACAAGGTAGCATACCAGACTGTCACCAGACTCAAGACAGACAACTAGACCTGCTGACACAACGATCCTTGAGTCGCAAGACTCAGGGTCAAGATCGTCGCACAAAAGCGGTAACACGCCGCCAATCAGCCTAATTCCTAAGCCAATCACAGTAAAACACTTATGAAGGAAACGGCATAGGACAGCCGGATCCACACCTCCGTATAACACGAATCACGAAGACATGAGGGATCACTAAGACTCTCAAGACACCTGGACATGCAAACCGAGGTAAGACAGTACCTCAAGGCGTCCAAAACCATGTCTCGATCCATACAGGACCACCGAGACATCCACGAGGTCACATGTCAACCACTGGATCACACCGAGTTGACCATGAACCAATAATTACTCTGAAGCATCACGAAACACAGCTCGATATAATGGCACTCCCGGCTACCTCACAACAGGGTCATCGCCCTCATAGAATGTCCAAGACATCCACGGGACTACGGGCAAACCACAAGGATAAGCCAAAACAAATGGAGGCCAAACATAAAGAAAACAGAACTCTGGGAAAGGAACGATCACATGCCTGACTACTAGGTAAACCAAGCGGTCAGCCAAAGGGCCGTCAACCTCACACAGAGAACTTAGACATAGGGCGGTCATGAAGGGCCGCGCCAAGATAAAACGGTCTATTCATAGCCCGTCTCACAGAGTCATGCAGTCTAGGACATAGCCGCCACGCTCAGAGACTCAAACGAACAAAACTATAAAACACAAGGGCATGCGGTCTACCTCAGGGCCGTCAGAAGACTGTAGCGGTCATGGACCTGACCGCTAGACCCAGTCAACGCCCGAACCGACTTAACCTAGTCAAAGGACTTAGCGGTCTCCCGATGGGCCACCAAGACCACCATATGGTCTGGGCTAGGACCGCTAGCCCTAACCGACTTAAAATCCGTTGAACCGACATAAACGATACCTAGCGGTCTCTCACTAAACCGCCAAGGCCAGCCTTGCGGTCTATCGCGTGACCGTTTGGCCAAACCGATATACACTCACGAGCCTAGCGGTCCCTAATAGACCGTTTCACTAGGCTTAGCGGTCCTCTAATGGGCTGCTAGTCAACCCAAATGGTCTATCGTATGACCGCTAAGACCTAACCGACTTAGAACCGACAATGAACCAAACGGTCACCCCTGGACCGTTAAAAGCACCCAAACGGTCACTGGTACGACCGCTAAGGCGTTACGGTGGGTAAAACAGAGGAATGGCCGAACCCGGCCTTTCCACGTCCCATTCGCCCTAAAACAAAGGGGAAACAACCCTAATGGTGATATAAGCCTTCCACAGATCGGAAGGGATCCAAACAACACCAAAAACACAAGAAACGGGCGATTCCACCGAATCGACCCAAAATGAGTCACATGGGTTCCCGGGCTCATACCGGTCCCAAATGACAACCAATCACAACGAAACAAGCGGGAATGGAACGCAGACATGTCAGAGATTGAAATAACACTAATTAGGCTAGAAACCGTTGCCGAGAAAGGCGAACACGTCTCACACCTCCTAAAGCATGCTTCACCCAAAACAAGCCATAACCCGCTCGTTCTCACACCGTTTAGCTCGAAATCACGAAGGAACGCAGAACAGGAGTAGGGCGTCCATCTCCCTACCTCCACCAAAGTTCTAGCACCCCGAAGCGACTAAACCGCACCGAAAACCATCTCACGAACGAAACCACGTCGGCTTTGAATCCACCAAGGGATCGCGCCAACGCCACGCTCCATTCATCGCCCCATCACGCTCCAGATCAACTCCACGATGTTTCTGCCTCGCCCACCTCGCCACGGTCGCGCGCCCCGCGGAGAGAGGAGAAGAGAGGAGAGAGAATGTGAGAGAGGAAGTGATCGACGGTGAGGAGAGAGGAAGGAGAGAAAAGAAGAAATAGAAAAAGGAAAATTAGGAATTTCCTAATTTTCGTAAAATTCGATTTTTGGCCCAAAAATGCACTAATTCAGAAAAATATGGAAAAATAGTCTAAACGATCCTCGGAAGGAGCACAACGCAACTGTAGCGTCCTCGAGTCGATGAATTTCATAATAAACTCTCCATTGGGTTCCGTAACTTGTACGAGAGAAAAACTCGCGTGGATCGTAAAACATAACTCAGGACCCACAAAAGCGATCTAAAAGCTCTCCGATAAAGATCCGATAGACCTAGGGTATTACATAAGTTCCACGAAGACATCTTGCATGCTTCAAATAAGGTCTTCTGGAATGTGTGGAGGACGATGTTGGAAGAAGTCCAAGTGAGACATCTCGAGGTTAAGCTAGAGGAATTTCCTTGTCCCTTTGATTAGGGGAGTGGGCAGCATTTGTGTTGTTGGCCCCCAATGTAAACATTGCCTTTTACTCTAAATATAGTCAACCCAAGAGGCCATTTTATGCATGTGCATTCTATATGAATGGTTTCCATGCGATAGAGAGATGAGTGGGCATCGAGCCTCTAGTTGGCGGGGATTTTATCTTTGTGAGCTAGTCTTCTAAGCATGAGACTCGACCCTCAGGTGAGATTTTAGGAAAAAATGAGTCCACGTTAGTACCCGACTGGAGGGCAAAGAGGGATTGTAGATTATGAAAAATCCACAAAGATTTTTAATAAAATAAAAAGAAAACAAAAATTAAGAAGGGGAGGGAAAAGAGAGGAGATCGAGCATGTAGATGCTAAGATGGAGTTGTGATCGCCAGAGACACGCGAGCCTCGAAGGAATATAACAATAAAGAAAATGAGGTGATCGCGATATAAATATCTTTTAGAGCGGGGGATTATAAGTGCTACCTTATCTTCCAATCGGCCAGTCGATGGAGAGAGCTTCTCTTTGATTACCTTTTCAAAGGAGGAAGGAGCTCCAATTGGATGTAGCTTTGAGCTTAGGGGAGACTCATTCTCCCTCCTTAGCTCCTCCTTCTAGTAGAGCTTTCCCAAGATCAATTAGTTCAGCCTTAAGAACATGGGAGAGGGGGGGTCCTACTTGTAGAGTTGAAATTCGCAGGTTTAATTCTCTCAAAAATATAAAATCATGTTCTAATGGGATTTGGAGAGGGGAATCCACCTTCCAAGTGTCTTGACTGCTTTAGAAAGCCATAGGAACCTTTTTCCAAGTGGAAAAGGAGATAAAAATGAGGGAAGAAAAGGTTAGTTTTCAGAATGGATTTCTGGAGGAATTCGCGTCCACTACAGTGGTCGCTAATTAAATTCGCATCAGCACAGAGGGGCACTAATTAGAATTTAAATATGCAAATTTTAGAAATTACTAAAATTAGAAAAGAATTCACGTCCACAAGGTCAGACGTGGATTAGGAATAATATGAATTTTGGTAGGAAATAAATGATCAAAATATGAAAATAGAAATTCCCGTCCACTGGTCTGGACGCCAATTTAGAAGTTGCGTCTACGTGAAGAGACGTACATTTCATGAAAGAATTATCGATCGAGCGACCGCGACCAGGCCAAGTCTGGTCTGTCGACCGAGAAGAATTGGCATCTATTTAAATTGGCGTGAATTTTTAAATTGGCGTCCATATGGCTGACGCGAATTCAAAAAGGCTCTGAAAAATTAGAGAAAAAATTGAAATTTTAGGTAAAAATAGGAAAAAGTTGGATAATCAAGAAAAATGAGAAAAATCACTCAAATAAGTCGATTTGAGGGTCAATTTGAGACATTACAAGATGATAGGAGATGTACTTAAAATGATGTTACTTTTGGCATGTCTACAGGGATACGCTCAGTCTAGCACACAAACTGATCGAGGAGAAAGGATACACTCGGTTTGGAGCCCAAAAAGAAGGTGAGACCCAGGAGAAGGGATACGCTCAATTTGAAGCCCAAACAGAGGGTGAGACCAAGGAGAAGGGATACGCTCAGTTTGGAGCACGGACGAATGGAGGACGAGACTGAGGGAAATGGATACACTCAGTTTGGAGCCCAAATAAAGGACGAGATCGAGGAGAAGGGGTATGCTAGGTTTGGAGCCCAGACGATTAAGAACAAGCCTGAGGGAGAAGCTTGACTCGATGAAGACTGAGGAGAGAAAAACAACGATCAGGAATGGACCTGAAAAGGCTTGACTCGGTGAAGACCAAGGAGAGAAAAATCACGCTCAGGAACGGGCCTGAGGAGGAAGCTCGACACGGTGAAGACTGAAGAGAGAAAAACTATGCTCAGGTACGAGCCTGAGGAAGCTTGACTCGAAGACCGAGGAGAGAAAAGCTATGCTAAAAAATAGGCCTAAGGAGGATGCTCTACTAGATGAAGACCAAGGAGAGAAAATCTATGCTAAAAAATAGGCCTAAGGAGGATGCTCGACTCGATGAAGACCAAGGAGAGAAAAACTATCCTCAGAAATAGGCCTAAGGAGGACGCTCGACTCGGTGAATATTGAGGAGAGAAAAACTACGCTTAGGAATGTGCCCGAGGAAACTTGACTTGATGAAGACTAAGGAGAGAAAAACTATGCTCAGGGATGGTCCTGAGGAGGAAGCTCAACTCACTGAAGATTCAGGAGAGAAGCTACACTGAGGGACAATCTTGATCGAGAGAACTCGACTCAACGAGGACCGAGGAGAGAAATACTAGCCTCAGGAACGGGCTTGAGGAAGAAACTTAACTCGGTGAAGATTGAGGAGAGAAAAACTTTGCTCAGGAATGGACCTGAGAAAACTCGACTCGGTGAAGACCAAAGAAAGAAAAACTATGTTCAGAAATGGGCCTGAGGAGAAAGCTCAACTCAATGAAGACCGAGGAGAGAAAAACTACGCTTAGGAATGGGTCTGGGGAAGAAGCTCAACTCAGTGAAGATAGGGGAGAGAAAAACTATGCTCAGAAATAGACCCGAGGAAGCTCGACTATGACAAGGCACCGGCTGTTGTTGGATGGGTCCTCCGAGAGATATGACCAAGTCAAGGAAAACTACTCTCAGGAACGGGCCCGAGGAAGCTCTACACAACACTCACATGGTTTGCATACTTTCTCTGAATAAATGCAATAATCGAATAAGAAGAAAAACCAATAGAAAATTAGATGGGTTGTGGCTCCATCAAGTGATCATCTTCTTTCTCTTTTAAGATGGTCACAAACTTCACCGTGATACTGAGGCATGAGATGTCCCCCGCCAGTGGCAGAGTGGACAACCTTCGTCTTTGTAAGGGGGAAGTTTCGGGTTCAATACTCGGTTTCCCGTCTCCATAGTAAAAAGAAAAACACTTACCTATCGAAAAAAGATACCCAGGCATGAGATATAATACATAAAGTTGTGGTAAGCATGAGATACATGTAAAACTCTCATATCTTTGAATGGCTGCATCAAACACAAAATGCAATGATTTCATGCATGGAGTTTCATGGCTCATGGACGATCTTTTCTCCACCCTCTAGAAAATGACGTGACTAGTGGGTGAGGAAAATGCTGTGTTACCGACCGCATACATCATGCTTGTGGGAAGTAGAAAAGCCAAAAGAGTTTAGAGGAAGTGATGACATCCATTAGGACTCGTAAGAGAGAAATAGTTTTTTTCTTATCTCTAATTGAGAAGTCATATTGTGGAATGTGATTCTCAATGACCTCAGCTTGGTCAACTTCTATCGGCACACAAGTAGGTCATGCCATTGCTTCTCGAGTCGTTTCCCCGTGCCATTGCTTCGCACAACTGAGGCTTTTTAACCAATTCATGGTAACGTCAACGTACTTCATAGAACTCTTTTTCTATCAATCAATTGATGCGACCGAGGTTAGCTTCTTCCCATGAATCAGACCACCATCTCATTGTGGAGGCCTCGTCCGAACACCCCGAACTCAAATTCTAATCAAGAATCTGCATGGCCACAAGGCACAAGCATGTCTCATTCCTTCAAGCCAAATATTCACTTCTAGTCCTTCATAATTACACATTTATTTAATAAACACACTCTTTAGGGCTGTTTTCCAAAAATTCAAAGGCTTATTCCTAAACTTTTGTGTTTACATAAATAATTAGTGATTGTGAGTGGTTATAAACATCAGAATTAGAGGAGATTATATTATGTAAACATCATAGGTTGTAGGCGACAATGTTTTTAAAAAAACTCTTTCCAATAGTTAAGCATATATTATTAAGTAAGAGTCTGTTGCCACAGATAGCACCAACCGTGTGCAATGTCTCCTACTCCAGCTTAATTTGCATTATTCAATCTCAAATTTTGAATGAATATTGTTAGCTCTTCTTTAGTATCAACTAACTAGCTGGTTAAAAAGATATCAAATCCAATATAAAAAAACTCACAGATAAAAAAATTCCATATATGACCTTAACTATGTCATTCACTTTATATGCACTTAATACCTATGATTCTAGAGACAAGATCATATAAACTACTAAGAGAAGATTTAACGGTCTAGATTTAAAATTTAAAATCAAGTCGAACACTTTTAAAATAAGAGGCACAATCTTTTAATGCTATTAGTGGTAATGAAACCCTCCCCCATATTAACCAAAAATGATGAAGGCAGGAGCCATGACTGATCTTTGCCCAAAGGGTCTAATTCATGAAGCTGGATCATTGGCTAAGCTCAAGTTGGGTGTGAACCTTCTGATCCCGACATGTGGTCCAAAAGGAACCTATGGCTCGGCCCAAGACTCTCTCTTTCTCAAGATGGCCCCATCCGTTTGCAAACCTATAATCACCCTTTATAATTTTTTTGACAGTGTAAATGCTAGGGCACAAAATTCTACAAATTTCATTATAAAATTTCATTTGATTTGTGAATTTACTTATATAGTAGTGTTTGATCAGAATTGGTCATCAATGCTTGCAATGGATCAGATGAGAGATGATTTTTGATGTGTTCATAAGTTTTGGAGTTCAGTCGGGGAACTACATGTTCGTGATCGGTAAGATCCACATCTCAACGGGTGAGGAGGTCGGAGTCTGAGACTTTATAAGGCCGAAAACCATCAGTGCGCCCCTCATTTGACTAGTGGGATGACCCCCCCCCCCCCCCAACGGTTAAGTAAGGTCAAGATCGACCGGTAAGGGGAACCGATATTTAATATTTTTGTTGAGATGTTTGTATCTTGTTGGGTGATGGGCCTTAAATAGAGGCTTCCCCCAACCATAAAAAAGAGGTCTCTGATATGGGACTTGATGAGGGCATACGCCTCATCTAATTTTGAAGTACGAGATTTAACCCAACATCACACCATCCTACATGCCCACAGCCTGAATAATAGATAGCCCGATACCGAGACCTATCAATGTCTTCCTCGATGCACCACTCGATGCACGTCGCGCAATGTCATGGAACCATCTCCACCCATATGTCACCCAATCCTCTGCCGCAGCCAATTGTATTATCGAACATAGAATAGAGCATGACTTCACGACCATGCTCATCCCTTCATTATGACCCTCATTTAATCACCCTCTCGGCTCAAGGTACCATAAAGGCAAGTCTCCATGACCCACTTCAGATGCACTACCTTAATGGCAAGGGCGGTTCCTGTCCTGATTTGAATCCTACTTGGTTACGAGTGCGAAATCCGAACAGGCGATGAATCAAGCGAGATGTTCCCTCCTTAACTCCATGAGAGTCGCATGCCTTTTTAACTATCCCAGTCTGCCTACGATATTGCCGTAATCGGACCAATGCGTGGTAGAATGGCAATGGTTCGATCACCATCAAGGAGGGACACCCCAAGGGCCTATAAAAGGTACAAGAGGAGAATAACACCAGGTACGCGAACAAGAACCTTAATAGTGAAAGCTTCCAATTTCACCTACCCTTCCTTCTCTCTTGATTAACTTGAGCGTCGGAGAGTTCTCTTGGGGCACCTCCCCCGTCTTTGAGAACTTCATCTTCTTCTATGCAGATACACTCGACCTCAACTTTTTGCTCATCCCTGGGAAACTCTGCCTCTTGCTTTCCAAGCTGTCTTGCTTGGTCTCTCTCCTACAAATTCTAGGTGTTACACAACACTTTGGCACCGTTTGTAGGAATCGACTAGAAATAATGGCGCCCCTCAAAAGACCCTATTGCGAGCTGACATTGACAACATGGCATAAAACTCATTAGTCGTGTCAATGGCATCTCACAGGGGTACTTTGGCGTTCTGGCTAGGCAAGTCGACCAACTGAAGGAGATTGTCCTTGGCCTTGCGCCTCTCAAGGAAATGATCGGCATATTGGTGGACAGGCTCAAGCCAGGCATCCCTGCTGCTCAATCTATCGACAGGGAAGCCGTCCAAGGTGACAACCATCCACTAACACCGTAAAACCCTGACACTCATGTCGCACTAGGTGCCCCTCCACGAGAACCTCACGCCACCACTATAGAGTCAACCCATGACTCCTCTCACATATTGGCCAAAGAGGACAACTCCTACGTACCCTTAGAGTAACTACTTTATTTCGGGGCTCTCCTGGCGATGGAGCATCAGATTGAAGTTATGAAACAAGAGATGAAGGAGATGACCACGAAGGTGCCGAGCAGGTCAACTTCACCGCTCTGGTCAATGGCTCATCCTTCACCTCGGAGGTCCTAGCTATTGTCCATCCCGGGAAGTTAGAGCTCCCACCTATGAAGCCATACAATGGGACCTCTGACTCGACCGAGCATCGGAAGAAGTTTAATACTCTCCTCACCTTGTCTGGAGTTAATTTGGAACTGACCAAGTGTTGCACTTTTCCCCTCACCCTGAAAAGGGGAGGGGTGCCTAGTTTAAGACGCTCGCGCTAGGTTCTATTGCCACTCCTCTACAACTTGGCTGAGCCTTCCTCTCCCACTTCACGTGGTATGCCCAGCTGATCAAGATCTCTACTTGCCTCATGGTCCTCAAGCAAAGGAAAGGAGAGAGTGGTCGTGTAATATCTCGGATCTTTTGGATCCTTCTTCGTGGGTCCCGGATCTTGTTTCTCGGAGTGTTTGACTCTGTTGTGTCTGAAATTTCGTTTCGGGCATCTTTCGTGTTCGGATCAGCGCGATCCGGAGTTGTTTCGGAGGCCTAGAAGCGTTCCGCAGCTTTTTCGCGCATGTTTTCCGATTACCGGTGTGTGTTTCGGTAATTCCTTCGGAACCTCGCTGCGGGTGAACCGGGTCGTTCACCTGGGCACGAGTGGTACCGTTGCGATCAGTGCGTCTCGAGGATCCCAGAAATGTAAATTTCTATTTTTCGGTATTTTCCAGAATTTCTAGATTTTCTATAAATATCTCACTTTTCTCTCTCTCTCCCCACCCTCTTCTTCTTCTTCTTCTTCCTTCTCTTCTCCCCACCGTGACCACCGCCCCTCCCTCTCTCTTTCTCTCTCATTCGGTCGCGGTGACGTCCCCTCCGGCTGCAGACGGCGTGGGGCGACGGCGTGACGACGTGGGCGACGGCGAGGTGATCGTGGCGGCGTAAAGCTTGTGGGGAACCGTGAAGGGACGAGGGTTTTCAAAGCGTTCTTCGTGATATTGGCATCGATTCGGCGGAGCATTCGCTCCATTGAGGTAGGGTGACGTTCCCTAGCTCCCTGCCGTTCATTTCCGTGGTTTATAGGCCGAGGGGAGGCCGAGAGGGGCTTGATTGAGCGGGTTTAGAGTTTTCCATGATTTGGGGAGAGCTCGCCCGATCTATGGATTTAGCCCGCAATTTCACGTTTTGGTGGCGTAGTATCATGCTAGGGGTCCCCAGGGGTCTTCCCCTTTGATTTTCCCCTCTCCGGTGGAGGCATGGGGGCGTGGTTGGTTTTTTTTGGGCTTTTCCCGCTGTTCTGTCGTCGGGCGGGAGTGACGGTCCTTCTAGTGATCGTCACACCGTGTGACGCGCCTGGGTGGGTGCGTCACAGCCCTTGTTTAGCCAGCTGGGGTCTGGGAGTGTGACGGTCCCGCGATAGACCGCCACAGGTGTGTGACGCGCCTGGGTTGGGCCGTCAGAGCTTCCTGACCATTGGCATCCGACCGTTGGTTTGACCATGGGGGTCAAGGCGTGTGACGCACCAGTACTAGCCCGTCATAGCCTTGTGACGGCCTAGCGTGGGTGCGTCAGAAGTTGTTTTACCCCCAGGCCATGTGATGCTCCAGGAATGGACCGTCACATGCTGTGACGCACCGAGTGGCACGCGTCACGGCTTGCCCTTGTTTTCCGCTGTGACGCACCTGCATAGGCGCGTCACAGTCTGTAACGCACCAGGGCAGGTACGTTACACTCCGCGTTACTCCCCGTTTTACACTGGGAGTGTGACTGTCTCACCTAGACCGTCAGGCGTCTGTGACGGTTCCGCCTAGACCGTCAGAGCCCTGTGACGCGTCTAGGGTAGACCGTCAGGCACTGGGTTGCCCCGGGTGGTTTGCAACCCCGTTTCCGTTTCGATCGTGGTTGTCGTGCGATAGTACCGGTACGTGGGGTGGTCCCCTTACGTTGTCGGATGCGGACGTGGTTATCCGTTGACTTGAGAGTCTACTCCTTCAGTGACCCTCCACTAGTCGTAGCCCACCAGTACGCGGTGCTGGTCTCACAAGGGAGTGGTGTATGGGCCAACCCTTAGAGACGATTTTTAGACTGGTTTTCGTTGGGCCCCACGTCGGTAGTCAGAGTCCGGCTAAGGGGAAAACCAGTCAGAGGGCCAGACCAGGGACGCGCGGTCTGTGTGTACACACGTGGTTGGGGGCAGTTGGACACACGCTGACGAGCGTGGCCCCAGCTAGTAACTTGTTTGTGGTACTTGTTTGGTGTCCGTGCCTCTGGTAGACGCTACCACGTCAGCCAGTTCACCTGCGGTGCGGTGTAAGTCCTCAGGGGACGCTACCGGCTGTACTTCTAGTGGGAGGTACTCATGTCGAGTCGGGAGTGTCAGACTGTCAGTCGATACGACTTCGACCTTCGGGTTTCTGCCGTGTTGGCCGTTGTGTTCCGGTTATTTCGTCGTGGCACGTGTGTCAGTTTTCGTGCTGTGAGACCGGTACTTTGTAGATGGCAGGGTTTCCCTTTTTGAGGTACTCACTTACTGCTAGCGTAGCAGTTTCTCCGTTTGCGAGGTAGGGTTCGAGTGATCCCTACTGAGTCTTGTTCCGAGACTCATTCCCTGCGTGTTTTCACCGTGTTTCAGGCAAGGCGAGACTTCAGGGAAGTTCATCTGAGGCTCAGCGCAGTTCAGGTGCCCAGCGTTAGTGCCAGAGGTCAGAGCCGGGGTATGCCCCGTGTAGCTGTACTTTCTTTTCTTATCTCTGTACTAGTTGTAGACTACTGTTGTTATATTGTGGACCATGTAAAATGTTAATCCATTTACTGCTTATTTATATAACTGTTTAATTCTGTAATTATTTGTGATACTTGTGTAGTTTCCACACCATCCTTCTAACCCTTCCGAGTCTTCGGACTCGTAGGTGGCGGTGCGAGTCTCGGGTTATCGGGCCTTCCCGGTAATCGGATTCTCGGGTCGTTACAGCTGGTATCAGAGCGCGGTTGTGAAATTGTACGGGAATCATAGATGATTGTAGTGGTCCACTAGTCCGCAGCGATGAAGTACAGTTGACGCTGGCATTGGGCATCGTGTGTTTCTCTTAGCCTTGTTGTTCCGTGCTTTCTATCTTTGCTCCAGGTGCGGGTATGGCGCCGACGCGGGCGACTCGCTCTCCGCAGGGGCAGTCGGCTGGAGGTCAGGAGATCCAGCAGGAGGTTCAGCAGGAGCAGGAGGAGCAGAGCAGAGTGCCACCTGTGGCCACCGAGGTAGTGGATACTGCGAGATTTTCGGGGGCTGAGGATTTCTTCCGTGGCATGTACCAGCTTATGTCTCAGCAGTTCGGCGGAGAGGCTGGTGAGGGCTCGTCGACCAGGGGTGGGCCAGGCCGAGCAGTGAGGGATTTCATGCAGTTTCATCCACCTTACTACGGCGGTCAGCCAGACCCTGATTTGGCTCGGAGTTGGCTCGACGAGATGGAGCGGGTGTTCAGTTCCGCGCGGAGTACTACGAAGGATAGAGTGATGTTAGCCTCCAACCAGTTGCAGGGTACGGCTCGGGAGTGGTGGTCTTCCGAGTGGAAGACATCTTTCCAACTTCGTCCACTTGAGCAGATTGTGTGGGGCGACTTTGTCAGTGCTTTCGAGCATACCTACTGTCCAGAGTTTATTGCTACACAGCGGATGCGTCAGTTTTTGGAGCTGGTTTAGGGCGACATGTCTGTGTTGCAGTACAGGGCCCGGTTTGTCAAGCTGGGTCGGTATGCACCTCATATCATGGAGAATGAGAGGGTGAAGACCGCACAGTTCGTTCAGGGCTTGGGGCAGGAGCTGAGGCACCATTTGATCGCAAATGCTACCACCGATTTGGAGACAGCGTCTCCCGTTGCGGCTTCTTTGGAGATGGATATGCAGAGGACTCGAGGACCGATTAGCCAGGGGCAGTCTTTGTCAGGTCGCAGCCAGCAGTCGGCTACCCAGCAGCAGGGTTCCTTCCAGCATGCGTCGGGTGGTCTAGGAGCACCGGCAGCGTCAGTGACAGGATCCGTGTCTTTCGGCTCGAAGGTCAAGAAGTTTCTCAATAAGGGTTTCTCTAAGAAGAAGTCCAAGGGTCAGGGGCAGGCTTCATCGGGCAGTGTACAGCAGTCGGTACCGTTTCAGCGTCAGGGATCAGTGGGTGGATCACGAGGACCGTGTCCACGGTGTGGCGAGCATCACCCAGGAAGGCAGTGTACGGTGCCGATTATCTATTTTCGGTGTGACCAGCCAGGGCATATGACGCGTGACTGTCCTCAGAGGCAGCAACAGTAGTTTCCTCAGCAGCAGTAGATTCCCCAGCAGCAGAGGCCACAGCAGCAGCAGTAGGGACAGTATCCGCCGCTACCCAGGTCAGCTAGTGTAGGAGGCAGGCAGAGAATGACCAGGGCAGAGGCAGTGGCGTCGCAGCTCGTGGAAGGTACCGTTCAGATTTTGGGTCTGGTGGCTCGGGTTTTGTTTGATTCTGGCGCGTCTCATTCGTTTATTTCGGAGGATTTCGCACTGAGCGTCGAGGAGCCGGTGACCTAGTTGTCCTGCGATTTGGCAGTGGAGTTGCTTTCAGGTGATTTTATGATCACTCTGTATTACTTTGATGAGGTTCCCGTGTGGGTGGAAGGGCGGAGTTTGCCGGCTAGGCTCTATGCGTTGCCGCTTCAGGACTTTGGTGTGATTTTGGGCATGGATTGGCTCGAGACACATCATGCGTTGGTGGATTGTGGCTCGAAGAGAGTTTATTTTTGGTGACTTTGTGGACCCACCTTCTATTTCTAAGGTATTAGGTCTTCCTCTTCCCGATTCCTTATTTCGGCGATTCGAGCTCGTCGTTTGCTTGATGCGGGTTGTCAGAGTTTTCTCGCTTTTGTGGTCTTGGTAGACCAGCCGCGTCCGGATGTCGAGGATATTCCAGTGGTGTGCGAGTTTCCTGATGTTTTCCCGGAGGACTTACCTGGATTGCCTCCCAGCGGGAGATCGATTTTGTGATCCATGTCGTGCCGGGTACGGGACTTTTGGCGAAGGCCCCCTACCGTATGGCCCCCGCTGAGTTGAGGGAGTTGCGGATGCAGTTGCAAGAGTTGCTGGCCAAGGGATATATTCATCCCAGCTTTTCTCCTTGGGGTGCGCCAGTGTTGTTCGTGAAGAAGAAGGACGGTAGTTTGTGGTTGTGCATTGACTACCGATAGCTGAATGAGGTGACCATTAAGAACAAGTATCCGTTGCCACGGATTGATGATTTGTTCGACCAGCTTCAGTCTGCTCGAGTGTTCTCGCGGATTGATTTGCGGTCCGATTACTATCAGCTGAGAATTCGCGAGTCCGATGTGGAGAAGACTGCGTTCAGTTCGAGGTACGGGCATTATGAGTTTTTGGTGATGCCGTTTGGGCTCACCAATGCCCCCGCAGCCTTCATGAACTTGATGCAGAGGGTGTTTCGTCCGTACTTGGACCAGTTCGTGGTCGTATTTGTGGAACGACATCCTTGTCTATTTGCGGTCTGCCAAGGAGCACGCGTACCATTTGGGTGTGGTGCTGCAGACGTTGCGAGATCACCAATTGTATGCGAAGCTCAGTAAGTGCGAGTTCTGGCTTCGTGAAGTACACTTTTTGGGGCACGTGATTTCTGGTGATGGTATTTCCGTGGACCCTGCCAAGGTCGAGGCAGTAATGTAGTGGCTGAGGCCGAGGTCGGTGACGGAGATCTGAAGTTTCTTGGGGCTTGGGGCTATTATCGTCGGTTTATCCAAGATTTTTCACGCATTGCGACCCCAATGACTAGACTCACACGGAAGGATGTGCCTTTCGTCTGGTCTGGGGAGTGTGAGCAGAGTTTCAGGGAGCTGAAGAGATTGCTCATATCGGCTCTGGTGTTGGTTTTGCCTTCTGGATCGGGAGGTTTTGTGGTGTGTACAGATGCTTCCGGCGTTGGATTGGGCGCTGTGTTGATGCAGCATGGTAGAGTGGTGGCATATGCATCTCGGCAGCTGAAGTCCCACGAGGAGAACTACCCTACCCATGACCTTGAGTTGGCGGCTGTGATCTTCGCACTGAAGATCTGGAGACATTATCTATACGGTGAGAAGTTCGAGGTGTTCACTGACCATCAGAGTTTGAGGAATGTGTTCACGCAGAGGGACGTTAACCTCAGGCAGAGGCGTTGGATGGAGTTTATGAAGGATTATGAATTCACCCTGTCTTATCAACCGGGCAGGATGAATGTCATCGTCGATGCTTTGAGTCGGAAGGTCGCGGTCAGTGCCTTGATGTTGAGGAAGTGGAGGCTCTGGGAACAAGTGCCCGAAGTTTCATTCAAGCTCAAGATTCCCCAAGAGCCAGGGTTAGCAGTGCTTGCGAGTCTGACTGTCACGCCAGCTATCCGCCGTCAGGTGACGGAGGCTCAGCATGCGGACCCTGAATTGCCCCGGATTTTGGCCTTAGCTGATGTGGAACTCGGTGAGGACGGTGCTGTGAGGTTTCGTGGCAGGCTGTACGTCCAAGCCGAGGAGCGGGTTCGGCGTGCGGTGTTGCGCGAGGCTCATGGGAGCAGGTACGCCATACACCCGAGTGCGACGAAGATGTATCGGAACTTGCGGAGGTAGTTCTGGTGGCCTGGCATGAAGAGAGATGTTGCCGAATTTGTGGCCAGGTGCCTGACCTGTCAGCAGGTGAAGGCGGAACATCAGCGACCAGGAGGTACTCTCCAGCCCTTGGATGTTCCCGCGTGGAAGTGGGACCACGTGACCACGGATTTTGTGGTGGGTTTGCCGAGGACTCCGAGTGGGCAGGATAGTATTTGGTTGCTGGTGGATCGACTGGCGAAGGTGACTCGGTTGTTACCGGTCAAAGTCAGCTGGAGTGTGCCCAAGTTGGCTCATCTTTATGTGGAGCGGATCATTCCGTTGCATGGGATTCTCATCTCCATCGTGTCGGATCGGGATCCGCGCTTCACGTCTGAATTCTGGAGGAGTTTCCAGCGAGTTCTTAGCACGGATTTAGCATTTAGCTCAGCGCACCATCCTCAGTCAGATGGTCAGTCAGAGAGGACCATCCAGACTTTGGATGATATGTTGAGATCCTACTGCCTGGAGCGGCAGGGGAGTTAGATTCACCACCTACCGTTGGTGGAGTTTGCCTACAACAACAGCTATCATTCGAGCATCGGTATGGCTCCTTATGAGGCGTTGTATGGACATCCGTGTCGGACTCCACTCGATTGGTTCGCAGTTGGTGAGCGTGTTTTGACGGGACCGGAGTTGGTACAGCAATGTGTGGATGTTGTGCACTTGGTTCGTCAGAACATGTTGGCGGCCCAGAGTCGGCAGAAGAGCTATGCTGACCGGAGGAGGCAGCCTCTCGCTTTTGTCGTTGGTGATTGTGTGTTCTTGAGAGTTTCTCCGATGAAGGGGGTGATGCATTTTGGACGGCGTGGGAAGCTGAGTCCCCGCTATATTGGTTCTTTCCACATCGTGGAGCGCATCGGTGAGGTAGCTTATCGACTGCAGTTACCCTCTGAGTTGGCGTCGGTGCATGACGTGTTTCACGTCTCGATGTTGCGGAAGTATATGTCCTATGACTCTCATGTGCTTGAGGATTCTGTTTGGCCCGAGGTGACTCCAAACCTTTCTCTCCCAGAGTTTCCTGTCCGCGTTAAGGATAGGCGAGAGCAGCGCCTGCGGAACAAGGTCATCCCCTTGGTAAAGGTGGTGTGGCAGCGGCACTCTGGTGGTGAGGCTTCTTGAGAACATGAGGACGAGATGCGTCAGCAGTTCCCTTACTTGTTTAAGTGAGTCTTCCTCTTCTTTCCCCTTGGGTTGTTCTCAATTTCGAGGATGAAATTCCTTTAAGGGGAGAGGGCTGTAATATCCCGGACCTTTCGGATCCTTCTTCATGGGTCCTGGATCTGGTTTCTCGGAGTGTCTGGCTCCGTTGTGTCCGAAATTTCATTTCCTGCATCTTTCGTGTTCGGATCGGCGCGATCCGGAGTTATTTCGGAGGCCCGGAAGCGTTCCGTGGCTTTTCCGCGCGTGTTTTCCGATTACCGGTGTGTGTTTCGGTAATTCCTTCGGAACCTCGCTGCGGGTGAACTGGGTCGTTCACCTGGGCACGAGTGGTACCGTTACGATCGGTGTGTCCCGAGGATCCCGGAAATGTAATTTTCTATTTTTTGGTATTTTTCAGAATTTCTGGATTTTCTATAAATATCTCACTTTTCTCTCTCTCTCTCTCCCCACCCTCTTCTTCTTCTTCGTCTTCTTCCTTCTCTTCTCCCCACCGTGACCACCGCCCCTCCCTCTCTCTTTCTCTCTCGTTCGGCCGCGGCGACGTCCCCTCCGGCTGCAGACGGCGTGGGGCGACGGCGTGACGACGTGGGCGACGGCGAGGTGATCGTGGCGGCGTAAAGCTTGTGGGGAACCGTGAAGGGACGAGGGTTTTCAAAGCGTTCTTCGTGATATTGGCATCGATTCGGCGGAGCATTCGCTCCATTGAGGTAGGGTGACGTTCCCTAGCTCCCTGCCGTTCATTTCCGTGATTTATAGGCCGAGGGGAGGCCGAGAGGGGCTTGATTGAGCGGGTTTGGGATTTTCCATGATTTGGGGAGAGCTCGCCCGATCTATGGATTTAGCCCGCGATTTCACGTTTTGGTGGCCTAGTATCATGCTAGGGGTCCCAAGGGGTCTTCCCCTTTGATTTCCCCCTCTCCGGTGGAGGCATGGGAGCGTGGTTGGTTTTTTTTGGGCTTTTCCCGCCGTTCCATCGTCGGGCAGGTGTGACAGGCCTTCCAGTGACCGTCACACCGTGTGACGCGCCTGGGTGGGTGCGTCACAGCCCTTGTTTAGCCAGCTGGGGTCTGGGAGTGTGACGGTCCCGCGATAGACCGCCACAGGCGTGTGACGCGCCTGGGTTGGGCCGTCAGAGCATCCCGACCGTTGGCATCCGACCGTTGGTTTGACCATGGGGGTCAAGGCGTGTGACGCACCAGTACTGGTGCGTCACAGCCTTGTGACGGCCCAGCATGGGTGCGTCAGAAGTTGTTTTACCCCCAGGCCATGTGACGCTCCAGGGCTGGACCGTTACATGCCTGTGACGCTCCAGGAATGGACTGGCACATGCTGTGACGCACCGAGTGGCACGTGTCACGGCTTGCCCTTGTTTTCCGCTGTGATGCATCTGCATAGGCGCGTCACAGTCTGTAACGCACCAGGGCAGGTGCGTTACACTCCGCGTTACTCCCCGTTTTACACTGGGAGCGTGACGGTCTCGCCTAGACCGTCAAGCGTCTGTGACGGTTCCGCCTAGACCGTCAGAGCCCTGTGACGCGTCTAGGGTAGACTGTCAGGCACTGGGTTGCCCCGGGTGGTTTGCAACCCCGTTTCCATTCCGACCGTGGTTGTCGTGCGACAGTACCGGTATGTGGGGTGGTCCCCGTACGTTGTCGGATGCGGACGTGGTTTTCCATTGACTTGAGAGTCTACTCCTTCAGTGACCCTCCACTAGTCGTAGCCCACCAATACGCGGTGCTGGTCTCACCAGGGAGTGGTGTATGGGCCGACCCTTAGAGACTATTTTTAGACTGGTTTCCATCGGGCCCCGCGTCTGTAGCCAGAGTCCGACTAAGGGGAAAACCAGTCAGAGGGCCAGACCAGGGACGCGCGGTCTATGTGTACACACGTGGTTGGGGGCAGTTGGACACACGCTGACGAGCGTGACCCCAGCTAGTCACTTGTTTGTGGTACTTGTTTGGTGTCCGTGCCTCTGGTAGACGCTACCACGTCAGGCAGTTCACCTGCGGTGCGGTGTAAGTCCTCAGGGGATGCTACCGGATGTGCTTCTAGTGGGAGGTACTCCTGTCGAGTCGGGAGTGTCAGGCTGTCAGTCGATATGACTTCGACCTTCGGGTTTTTGCCGTGTTGGCCGTTGTGTTCCGGTTATTTCGCCATGGCACGTGTGTCAGTTTTCGTGCTGTGAGATCGGTACTTTGTAGATGGCAGTGTTTCCCTTTTTGAGGTACTCGCTTACTGCTAGCGTAGCGGTTTCTCCGTTTGCGAGGTAGGGTTCGAGTGATCCCTACTGAGTCTTGTTCCGAGACTCATTCCCTGCGTGTTTTCACCGTGTTTCAGGCGAGGCGAGGCTTCAGGGGAGTTCGTCTGAGGCTCAGCGCGGTTCAGGTGGCCAGCGTTAGTGCCAGAGGTCAGAGCCGGGGTATGCCCCGTGTAGCTGTACTTTCTTTTCTTATCTCTGTACTAGTTGTGGACTACTATTGTTATATTGTGGACCATGTAAAACGTTAATCCATTTCCTGCTTATTTATATAAATGTTTAATTCGGTAATTATTTGTGATACTTGTGTAGTTTCCACACCATCCTTCTAACCCTTCCGAGTCTTCGGACTCGTGGGTAGCGGTGCGAGTCTCGGGTTATCGGGCCTTCCCAGTAATCGGATTCTCGAGTCGTTACAGGTCGAGCCTTCCTCTCCCACTTCACCGGGTATGCCCAGCCGATCAAGATCTCTACTTGCCTCATGGTCCTCAAGCAAAGGAAAGGAGAGAGCCTCGGGTCTTACCTGGGGTGGTTCCACGTCGAGACTCTTCCAATCAAGCAGTTAGATGTCCCCATGGTGGTGACTATGATGCCCAGTAGAACCACCTACCTCGACCTTCAAGGCTCCATGCCCAAGAAGCCTCCTACCTCCTTCTTGGAGCTGATGACCAAGGCCTAGAAATATAGTAACTAAGAAGACATCATCTCCTCATATGTAGAAGAGAACCCCACCTTGGAAGGGCAATAATGGCTTGTTGAAGGGAATAGTGAGAAGTGCCCCTCAAGGAATGATTAGAGAGAGGACCACTGACCTCCACAGAGAGACTTCCTTGACCTCGCCATTCCCCCCAGCCAGATCCTGATGGAGATTCAGCACCAGCCATACATCAGGACACCCCCTCGGATGCCCGACGACCCCAACCATCGACACAAGAACAAATATTGTGAGTTTTATCGGGACGATGGTCATACCAATGATGAATGTGTTGCCCTCCGCCAAAGATTTAGAGATTGATCCGACAAGGATATCTCGACCAGAGTCAATGCCTTCCTTGATGCACCACTCGATGCACGTTGTGCAATGTCATGGAACCATCTCCACCCATACGTCACCCAATCCTCTGTCGCAGCCAATCATATTGCCGAACACAGAACAGAGCATGGCTTCACGACCATGCTCGTCCCTTCATTATCACCCTCATTTAATTACACCCTCTCGGCTCAATGTACTATAAAGACAAGTCTCCTCGATCCCCTCCAGATGCACTACCTTAATGACAAGGGTGATTCCCGTCCCAATTTAAGTCTTCCTTGGTTAAAGGCACAGAATCTGAACATGTGTTGAATAAGGTGAGATATTCCCTCCTTAAATCCATGAGAACCGCATGACTTTGTAACCGTCTCAGTCCGCCTATGATCTTGCCTTAGTTGGCCCAATGTGTAGCAAAATGGTAACGGTTCGACAGCCATCAAGGCGGACACCCCAAGGGTCTATAAAAGGTACAAGAGGACAACGACACCGGCCAGATACGTGAACAAGAACCCTAATTATAGTGAAAGCTTCTATCTTTCCATCCACTTTTGACTGTCACAGGATTCTCTAGGGGCATCTCATCTCTCTTTGAAAACTTCTTCTTCTTCTGTGTAACTACACTTGGCCTCAACACTTGGCTCGTCCTTATGGAACTCCACCTTTTGCTGTCCAAGTTCTCTTGTTCGTTCTCCCTCCTACAAATTTTGAATGTTACACAATAGGACTAAAGTATTGGATACCTAGTCAAGCACTCAAGTTGGGCTCAGGTGAACTGGGCTGTTCAGCCCAAACCCCCATCAATCTTAAAACCAAAATTTTAATGTATTCGACACTTTGATAGATCGAGTTGTATTTAAAGTTTCCAAGCCAATCCAGTATGCAGGTATTTGTCCGATTTGTACAGATTTACTGCTATGTGTTAATAATTTGTTTGGACATCCTAGCATTAACTATTGTTTCTACTAATTCAAGAAATTGCGTACACTTCCCACCTAAGACAATGTTAAGTCGAGTTTAAGTTCATGTTTCGTAAATATTCAACTGGACAAGAATTATTCACATTATGAGCATGTAACATTTTCTATCCTAAAATCTTTAGCCCCTCTTTGGTAACGGATTAAACTTAGCTTGGATTAATTTAAGTTGTTTAACTTAACCCACTTTTGTTTTAATTTACTTTGTTTACAATTGATTTAACCTGAGTTAAGTCAGCGAATTAATCTGGTAGATAAAGGTGCACGTGATTTGGTAAAAAAGTGACTTAATCTTTGAGTATTTTGTGTAAAATGACAAAAATAACCTTGTAATCTCCGAGAGAGAGAGAGAGAGGGGGGACGTGGCCTACAAGAGAGGAGGGGAGATTGGGATGGTGGGGGGGGGGGGGTGTCAATGGGTGTGGAGGAGGGGGAGGGTTAGATTAGGAGGGGGGTCGACCGTCGACACTAACGGGTGAGGGAGAGATCGGGAAGGGGGAGATCGGGAGGGGGGAGGGGCGGCATTGGCGAGTGAGGGGGAGATTGGGAAGGGGGGAGGGGGCAGCACTGGCGGGTGAAGGTTGGATCAGGAAGAGGGGAGGGGGCAGAACTGACATGTGAGAGGAGAAATTGGAGAGGGTGGCGCCGATGTGTGAGGGGGAGGGGGCTGATGGAGGGGGGTGAGAAGTGGGGGCAAAAAGGGAAATTTTACGTACCAAATTAAGTTATCTCACTTTTTGAGGTGGGATAACTTAAGCCGACGTAACCCTAAGTTGCACCATTTTTAACCCGATTAGTCAAATCCACCCTGCCAAAGTAAATTAGGCTAACTTTTGGGATCAAGTCAGCTTAATCTTACACTAAGTCCGAAACAAATCGATGCTTAATCATTAATCTAAACAATTATTAAGAAATTCAAAAATTCTAGCGATGTGATACTGTCCATAAATTTACTTCTTGATCTTTCTTTTGGATTATATAATTTGTGTATGTTTACTTGAATTGTTTATTATTCCCATACTTTACAGTTTATCGTACAATAATTCGAACTGACCCGCATCTACCCTCACAATAATAGGTATGTGAATTAGGCACTGTCCTAATTCATTCCACGTCACCACCGGGTCGTATATATAATTTTTTCGTCTAACTTTATCCGGTTATGTAATAACAATACTTGAGTCAAATTCATAGTATCTAATCTACAAGTTCACATGTGGGTCAATATGTTTATATTGTCCATCTCACTCATTTGGAGTAGGCTAGTCTCACTAATTGCTTGAACATATTGTTTTACAAGAAATTTTAGTGTCATAATTGTCACATCATTTACTTTGTTCTTTTCTATCGTTTGATTTGAAAATCACACCGCATAAAAAGAGTGTCGGATTTAATCTAACGGGGGCATACATATATACATAGTAAATTATATACTATGGGCTATCATAAAGTTTATCCCTATAAATATGATTAATTAAGGATTTGAGGATATAAGCATTTAAAGAAAAGTACGGGTCATATTTTTATTATGTGTAGAGATCAGGGTGTTATTTTTATTTTTATGATGGGCTAAAATAGAAAATGACACCAAATAGTGTTTTAGCACCCGTACGCACAACAGAGGTCTCTTAGGTTAAGAGGCCGGGTCATGGTCCCCAATCCACACACGAGACTTCTCCTTCTCCTGGACATCCCATCACCTTGGAGTGCCGTCGGAGAACACTGTACTGGATTGGAAGACTGTTTTCCATGGATCCAGGTATGTTTCCGTTGCATATTTTCAGTGTTTTGACATGGAGATCATTGGGCAACTCATGTTCTAGAAATTTAATCTCCCTCTTAAGAATCCCCAACAAAGAGATGTTCGATGTATTTAAACTCAAAAACACCAAATTTAAACTACTGAGTCAATTTTGTATCGACTATTTGATTATTAGATCGAACAATCGAGATGAGAGTGATAAATTAGGTGACGAAGAAAAAACGACACCATAATATTCTTATTATTATTTTACGGTTACATTCGGTCATGTACGTGCTTTTAATTAAGGGATTTTTACATATTAGTCCTTACAAACTTAGTGAATTGTTGATTAATCTCTCAAATCTGACTATTATTTTAATAGTCCTTACAATCTTTGTCATTATACATCTAAATCCCTCCCGTTCATTTCGTCCTAACAAAGTTATCTAAACTATAGTTAACTTATACTCAAGGAAAGTAAAATACTGAATTACCCCTGGTTAAGTGTGAGTGTATGTGTGTGTGTGTGAGAGAGAGAGGGAGCACTGCGGTTTGCCTGAGCTCCGACGATGGCCGGTGGGGGGGGAGGCCCTGTGCCTCCCCCTTCCCCTCCTTGTCACATCTCCCCGCCACTGCCCTCCACCGGTGGTGGCTTCACCGTCCTCCTTGCAATGTCTGCCATTCCCGGGTCAGGTAGTACGGACGTTGTCTCCCCTCATGACGTGGTCTCCCCTCCATCTCCGGCAACTGCGGGTGGTGATGGGGTTGCGCCTGGGCCTCTGCCAGACCTCCCTTTTTTTTCTCAGATGAAAGTAAACATAAATAGCATAACTGGACTAACACAAGCAATAATTGACGGTAACACAGTTGTCAAGTCGGTACCCACCAGAAACCCGGACAAAAAAAAGGCCGCAATAATTTCACCACACACGAACGAAAATAAAACAGAAACAAGATGGGGTGCTACTCTTCCTGTTCCTGCAAGGTATTCCCAGACACTACGGCCCCCTTTGCTAACCGAGCACGGTTAGCGTGCTCGACCCTCCGCCCCCAGTTAGCGGAGGCTGTGTGAGGGGGGAGGCAGGGCCCACCGGGAGCTTCTCTCTCCCCGGTTGCGCTATCCGCCCGACCAACCCGATGTCAAAGCCGCCCTACATGAATGCAAAAATATAGTGTCCAAAGCAAAAGGCGAAGCCAAGAAATCCCCGTGGTATGGTTGAAGATATAATGAGAGCCCTTATTGCTGAACGTACTGAACCCGGGGTCCAGTCAAGTCATCGTCATCTTCGTCATAGGCTTCTTGATGTTGCTGATGGTGCTTTCGTCTCATCTCTTCCTCCATGTTGACATCATCCAAGGTTGTTTCCTCACATTGATCAAGGTCCATCTGTGATGCTTGGTTGGACGGTTTCCGTGGCAAGATTTTCTCCAATGAATGGCATTGGTCAGGGGAAATAACCCCGCTTTCGGGGAATTCAATGTTGAAATGGATGTAAAGACGGCCTCTCATGATGGGCCTCTGGTATTGAGGCATCCCTTCATCGTTATGGCCTTATATTGACCAGGCTTGATAACTTCACCAGGATTTGATTTGATCAGCAGATGTCTGCCATCTAGATGTGTTAAAGCAAACTGGAAGCCACAGAGCGCCTCCATTAAAGTTGGTGTGTGTTCCACGTAGAGATCATCAAACTTCCTCTTGAATTTTGGATGATCTTTAAGTTACAACACAAACACAATGTCACCTGTGATTGTGTCAGGAGCTTCATCAGGTTGTCCCTCAAATACAATCTTCTGTCCATGCTGCATTCCTTTCTCAACATGCACTTCCAGTACCTTCTTCTCATGAGTAATTTTGTTACCTTTACATTGGGAGCATTTATCCTTCTCACTAATGACTTGCCCTGTGCCCCTGCAATCATTGCGCACATGTTGCATCTGTTGGATCATGCCTAATCCAAGATGTCAGGTTGATACCTTAAATCCAGAGCCACGACAACCATAAAATGTTCCTGAAGTTCCACTCTTTGAACCTTTTCCTTTGCACTTTGAGCAGGTAACATTTCTGGACAAAGGATTCTTGGAAGTTCCATTGTAAAGATCCTCCAAGGAGACCTACAGTGAGTGGACTATGTCATCACCTTTCTTCTGCCTACGTCCTCTTGAACTATCACCACCAAAAGCACCACCACCAAAAAATGATTCAAATATATCAAATGGACTATGAGAAGGTCCACCCATCCCCTCCTTAAGGCCATCCTCTCCATACTTGTCGTAGATTTCTCTCTTCTCTGGATCATTGAGAACTTCATAGGCTTGAGAAACCTCCTTGAACTTCTTAAGGTTCCCACCTTTGTCCGGGTGGTACTTAAAGGCCGCTTTCTTGTATGCTCTCTTCAGCTCATCCTGGTTAGCATCCTTTGAAATACCAAGAATTTCATAGTACTTGGTGCTGTTAGTGCTCTTTCTTGGCGCACGCCCGAACATGACTGCCGAGCTGCACTGCTGCCCACAATCCTCCTTCAGTCGGCGTCGACGACGGCAGCGAGGGGAGGTTGCGAGAGTAGTAGCGCAGCTGCCGGAAAGCGATCTCTCTCTGCTTCGCGGGAAGAAGCTGCCAGACCTCCCTTCCTCCTCCAGGGGGTCCTCCGGTGGTACCCTAGCTCCTCCCGCGGTGTCGTCCCTCTCTTCTGTTCGACACGTCTTTGTCCCCCTTCTCACGCCACCCTCAGCGAGAGACTCTGCGCACGTCTCTTCTACCCGTACTGTCTCCTTCGCTGTTGTTTCTATTCCCTCTGGTGGTCCTAGCGCGAAGCATGGCTCCTCTGGAGGTCTGCCTTTGGTGGCCGGCGCTTCCCCGTCTGTGTGTGGAGGCCCTACCCGTCCGTTCAACGTGGGTGGCGCAACCTGTAAGGTTTCGCACAGCACCTACGGGCGACGTAGCGAATAACAAAAATTTCATTTGCCCGATCCCGGTGTTATGAAAAGCTTAATCTGTGCTCTAATCGGTGTTTCTAATACCCTAATTACGGGTTACGTGTTTCACCTTGCGCGGAGCGACGCTGTCCGCGATGCCCGATGCAGAATATCGAGCCGCACAGCTGTACGGCCTCTAGAGCAGATCCACACGGACCCTTGCAGCGACGGTAACCCCCCCCCCCCCCCGGAACGACCTTCCCCGGCCCTTTTCACCTTCTGTAGAAAGGGAGCAAGAGGGATGAAGAGGGGAGGAGCTAATCCTCCTCTCTTAAGCTTATGTGCTTGCTTAAGCCTAAGAGGTTGAAAGAGTTCGAATGAACTCGCGTAGGAAGCATATATATAGAGTTTAGACTTATTAGAAAAGGGCTCCAAAAGATCAAAACTGTATATATGTCCTATCTCATATTATACATATGTATTAAGCTCCATTTACACTCTTTTCCAAAAAGAATTAAATAGAAATAATACATACATTTGTATAATAATAATCTGTCACCCAAGAATCCATTGTGTGTGATCCTCTAGGCCCATAGTCACTCTAGTTTAAGGCCCATTAACTTCTAATTCCCAATTAGAAGTAAATTAAACGTATTCTTCGCTTCTACTAGAGCCGAAGAATAGTTTAATTTATTCCGAACCTTTGATCACGTTGGGTCAAGTAAATCAGCGTGATCCTAAAGGACGCCGGGTTTAAACCAGCCTGTCTGGTACCTGTAAGTCCACAGTTACCGCATCGATATAGTCCCTTACTCCTTCTATGAGTCTGGTACGATCGAGGGTATGATTTCTGTCAAACCCCATGAACGTGCCATTTGACTATGACCTCCTTAAAGTGTATGACGTCCGTTCTAAACGAACTCACACGACCCTGGCCAGGGATTTAACGGAGCGTCAATGTCATGACCCATTAACTGTCTAATATATACACGACAGTGAGCGATCCTCTCTTGACCATTGATGATCTTCACAGGTATCCTGGAGTGGTTAATGACTCGGCAACTCATGACTTATGGTTAAAGTCACTTAGTCAAGTAATTAAACCATTCCAGTCCTCGTGTAAGATCCGATCAATGTCTCACGTCAAAGGACCAACGATGCTACTGAGACAGTTAGATCTTCAGTTGACATTAGGTATAATCAACCATCTGAAGATCTAATAGCGGATCAGTTCAGTGTACATCCTCCAAGGACATACACCTACACATATATGTTGGTGCCCTGCACCAATGACCATGAGACTAGTCACTGACACATCATGTGTACTGGTTTAATAGGTAATCAAAGTCCCCGAATGATTACCCTCCAACCAGGAACAGTTTAAGGTATGTGTACATGTAAAGTCAATCTCATGTTCGAGATCTCATCTCAAGCTGACTTTACAACCACACATCCTAGGGACAACGTAAAGTAACACAATCACATATTTACACTCAAACACCACTTTATTAATAATGAACAAGATCGTACAACTATTGGGCCTACCCGACCTAAAATTGGCATGTAGCACACCAACACTAACAATCTCCCACTTGAACTACAGCCAATTGCCCACAACTTTGAGGCCCATCTTATCCCGATGATGCTCAAACACAGTCTGTAACGACCCGAGAATCCGATTACCGGGAAGGCCCGATAACCCGAGACTCGCACCGCCACCCACGAGTCCGAAGACTCGGAAGGGTTAAAAGGATGGTGTGGAAACTACATAGTTATCACAAGTAATTGCAGAAATTAAACAGTTATAATATTAAGTAGGAAATAAGATAACAATTTACATGGTCCACAAAATAAAATAACCACGAAAACAGTCCACGACTAGTACAGCGACAAGAAAGAAAAGTACAGCTACACGGGGCATCCCCCGGCTCAGATCTCTGGCACTACCTCTGGGCACCCGCACCACGCTGCGCTCCGGACGCGCTCCCCGAAGGTGGCGCCTCACCTGAAACACGGTGAAAACACGCAGGGAATGAGTCTCGGAACAAGACTCAGTAGGGATCACTCGAACCCTATCTCGAAGCGAGAAACCACTACTCTAGCGGTAGGAGAGTACCTCGGAAAGGAAAGCCATGTACTCTACAAAGCAAGACTCTACGGCACGCAAACCGACACACGTGCTACGAAGAGAAGACCGAAGCTCAACGGTCACCGACAAACCCGAAGGTCGGGAACACACGACTGACAGTCTGACACTCCGTACTCGACAGGAGTACCACCCACTAGAAGCACAGCCGGTAGCGTCCCCTGACGTCTGACACCGCGCCGCAGGTGAACCGCCTGACGTGGTAGGTCCTACCCGAGGCGCGAACACCGAAAAGTAACTCACAACAAGTGACTAGCTGGGGTCACGCCCGTCGACGTGGGTCCAACCGCCCCCAACCACGTGTGCACACACAGACCACGCGTCCTAGGTCTGGCCCTCTGACCGGTTTTCCCCCGCAGCCGGACTCTGGCTACGACGAGGGGCCTACGGTAACCGGTCCACAAACCGTCTCGAAAGGTGGGTGCCCGTACACCACTCCCAGGTGAGACCAGCACCGTGTACTGGTGGGCTACGACTAGTGGAGGGCCGCTAAAGGAGTAGACTCTCAAGTCACGGAAAACAACGCCCAAGCCCGACAACGTGTGGGAATCACCCCACGCACTAGTCCCGTCACACGGAGACCACGGTCGGAGAAAAGTAAGGTTGCCACCCTCATGGGGCAACTCAGGAAGTGGCGGTCTACCCTCAGACCGTCACTGCCAAATGGCGGTCTAAGGCGGACCGTCACACGGCCAGGGGGGATAGGGGAAGCGACGCGCCTGCCCTAGTGCGTCGCTTGGAAGCGGCGCACCTAGGCCAGGGCGTCACACGGCGCCCCACACCCTCCAAAACTACAGGGAAAGTAACGCGCCTACCCCGGCGCATCGCTTGCAAGCAACGCGTCGGGCTCAGTGCGTTACTCACATGTAACGCGCCTAGCCCAGCGCGTCACATGGCCCTTACACTCGGGGTGGGAAGGGGAAGTGACGCGCCTGCCCCAGCGCATCACTAGTAAGTAACGCGTTGGGCCCAGTGCGTCGCTTGGCCCATCCACCTGGGGTAACAACAGGAAGTGACGCACCTGCCCCTGTGCGTTACACGCATGTAACGCGCCTAGCCTGGTGCGTTACATGGCCTGACCCCCAACGGTCAAAAACCAACGGTCGAAAGCTAGTGACGGCCCTGCCCTGGCGCGTCACGCTCCAAACGGCGGTCAGTCGTAGGGCCGTCGCTGCCCTCTGACCCCAAGGGTTAACACCCAGGAGAAGTAACGCTCCCCTCTAGGGGCGTCACATGCAAGTGGCGGTCACTGGAAGGACCGTCGCTTGCCTCCGAGCACGCTACGGCGGGAAAACCCCAAAAATGCCAACCACGCCCCCGTACCTCCACCGGAGAGGGGGAAAACAAGGGGGAAGACCCCTGGGGACCCCTAGCATGCACCTAAGCCACCAAAACACAAATTCGTGGGCTAAAACCATAGATCGGGCGGCTCACCCCAAAACATGGAAAAACCCCAAAAATGCCCAAACATGCCTCTCTCAGCCTCCCCGTGGCCTACAAACCACGGAAAAGAACGGCGAAGAGCTAGGGAACGTCATCCTACCTCAATGGAGCGAATGCTCCGCCGGATCGTCCACGAATCGCGAAGAACGCTTGAAAACCCTCGTTCTTCCTTAAGCTTCCCACGCTCACCGCACGCCCCCACGACCGCCTCGCCGCCGCCCACGTCACCGCGCCGTCGCCCCGCCGCCGTCTGCAGCCGGAGGGGAGCTCGCCGTGGCCAACCGGGAGGAAGAGAGGGAGAGGGAGGGAGACACGGTGGAGGAGGAAGGAGGAAGAAGAAGAGAGGAAGAAGAAGATGGTGGGGGAGAGAGAAAAGAAAAAGGGTTTTATAGAGAAACCCGAAAAATCCAAGAAATTCCAAAAATTAGGAAATTACACCCCCCACGATCCTCGGAACGTAACGATCGCAACGGTACCACTCGTGCCCGTGTGAACAGCCCGGTTCACCCGCAGCGAGCGTCCGAAGAGAAAAGCCGAAACCCGCGCCGGAAATCGGAAATCACGCACGGAAAAGCCGCGGAACGCCTCCGGGCCTCCGAAACGACTCCGGATCGCGCCGATCCGAACACGAAAGATGTCCGAAACGAAATTTCGGACACAACAGAGCCGAACGCTCCGAAAACCAGATCCGGGACCCACGAAGAAGGATCCAAAAGGTCCGAGATATTACAGCCCTCCCCCTTTAAGGAATTTCGTCCTCGAAATTGAGAACAATCAAAGGGGAAAGAAGAGGAAGACTCACTCAAACAGATACGGGAACTGCTGACGCATCTCGTCCTCACGTTCCCACGAAGCCTCACCACCAGAGTGTCGTTGTCACACGACCTTCACCAAGGGAATGACCTTGTTCCGCAGGCGCTGCTCTCGCCTATCCTCCACGCAGATCGGAAACTCTGGGAGAGAAAGATCTGGAGTCACCTCAGGCCAAACGGAAAACTCGAGCACATGAGAGTCATCGGACATATACTTCCACAACATCGAGACGTGGAACACGTCATGCACCGACGTCAACTCAGGAGGCAACTGCAACCGGTAAGCAACTTCACCGATGCGCTCCACAATCGCGAAAGGACCAATATAGCGGGGACTCAGCTTCCCACGCCGTCCAAAACGCATCACCCCCTTCATCGGAGAAACTCTCAAGAACACATGATCGCCCACGGCGAACTCGAGGGGCTGCCTCCTACGGTCAGCATAGCTCTTCTGCCGACTCTGGGCCGCCAACATGTTCTGACGAACCAGGTGCACAACATCCACACATTGCTGCACCAATTCCGGTCCCGTCAAAACACGCTCACCCACCTCAAACCAATCGAGTGGAGTCCGACAAGGACGCCCGTACAATGTCTCATAAGGAGCCATGCCGATGCTCGAATGATAGCTGTTGTTATAGGCAAACTCCACCAACGGTAGGTGATGAATCCAACTCCCCTGCCACTCCAGGCAGCAGGATCTCAGCATGTCCTCCAAAGTCTGAATGGTCCTCTCAGACTGACCATCTGACTGTGGATGATACGCCGAGCTGAATGCCAACTCCGTGCCAAGAGCTCGCTGGAAACTCCTCCAGAATCCAGAAGTGAAGCGCGGATCCCGATCCGACACGATCGAAATGGGAACCCCATGCAACGGCACGATCCGCTCCACATACAAACGAGCCAACTTAGACACGCTCCAGCTGACCTTGACCGGTAACAACCGCGTCACCTTCGTCAGCCGATCCACCAGCAACCAAATACTGTCCTGCCCACTCGGGGTCCTCGGTAACCCCACCACAAAATCCGTGGTCACATGGTCCCACTTCCAAGCAGGAACATCCAAAGGCTGGAGAGTATCACCTGGTCGCTGATGCTCCGCCTTCACCTGCTGACAGATCAGGCACCTGGCCACAAATTCTGTGACATCTCTCTTCATGTCAGGCCACCAGAACTGCCTCCGCAAGTTCCGATACATCTTCGTCGCACCCGGGTGTACAGTGTACCTGCTCCCATGAGCCTCGCGTAACACCGCACGACGAACCTGCTCCTCAGCTGGGACGTACAACCTGTCACGAAACCTCGCAGCACCGTCCTCGCCGAGCTCTACGTCAGCCATAGCCAAAATCCGGGGCAACTCAGGGTCCGCATGTTGAGCCTCTGTCACCTGACGACGGATAGCAGGAGTGACAGTCAGACTCGCAAGCACAGCCAACCCTGGCTCCTGGGGAATCTTGAGCCTGAAAGATACCTCGGGCACTTGTTCCCAGAGCCTCCACCTCCTCAACATCAAGGCACTGACCGCAACCTTCCGACTCAAGGCATCGGCGACGACATTCATCCTGCCCGGCTGATAAGACAGGGTGAAGTCATAGTCCTTCATGAACTCCATCCAACGCCTTTGCCTGAGGTTCAGGTCCTTCTGCGAGAACACGTACCTCAAGCTCTGATGGTCAGTGAACACCTCGAACTTCTCACCGTACAGATAATGCCTCCAGATCTTCAGCGCGAAGATCACAGCCGCCAACTCAAGGTCATGGGTAGGGTAGTTCTCCTCGTGAGGCTTTAGCTGCCGAGATGCATAAGCCACCACTCTACCATGCTGCATCAGAACAGCACCCAGTCCAAGGCCGGAAGCATCTGTACACACCACGAAACCTCCCGATCCAGAAGGCAAAACCAACACCGGAGCCGAGGTGAGCAATCTCTTCAGCTCCCTGAAGCTCTGCTCACACTCCTCGGACCAAACAAAAGGTATATCCTTCCGCGTGAGCCTAGTCATCGGGGTCGCAATGCGGGAAAAATCCTGGATAAACCGACGATAATAACCCGCAAGCCCCAAGAAACTCCGGATCTCCGTCACCGACCTCGGCCTCGGCCATTGCATCACAGCCTCGACCTTGGCGGGATCCACGGAAATGCCATCACCAGAAATCACGTGCCCCAGAAAGTGCACCTCGCTGAGCCAAAACTCGCACTTGCTGAGCTTCGCATACAACTGGTGATCTCGCAACGTCTGCAGTACCACACTCAAACGGTACGCGTGCTCCTCAGCAGACCGCGAATAAACAAGGATGTCATCCACGAAAATGACCACGAACTGGTCCAAATACGGATGAAACACCCTCTGCATCAAGTCCATAAAGGCAGCTGGGGCATTGGTGAGCCCAAACGGCATCACCAGAAACTCATAATGCCCGTACCTCGAACTGAATGCAGTCTTCTCCACATCGGACTCGCGAATCCTCAGCTGATAGTAACCGGACCGCAAATCAATCCGCGAGAACACTCGCGCAGACTGAAGCTGGTCGAACAAGTCATCGATCCGCGGCAACGGATACTTGTTCTTAACGGTCACTTCATTCAGCTGCCGATAGTCAATGCACAGCCGCAGACTACCGTCCTTCTTCTTCACAAACAACACGGGCGCACCCCAAGGGGAAAAACTCGGACGAATGTACCCCTTGGCCAGCAGCTCCTGCAACTGCGCCCTCAACTCCCTCAGTTCAGCGGGGGCCATACGGTAGGGAGCCTTCGCCAAAGGTCCCGTACCAGGCACAACCTCGATCACGAAATCGATCTCCCGCTGGGGAGGTAATCCAGGCAACTCCTCAGGAAAAACGTCGGGAAACTCGCACACCACCGCGATGTCCTCGACATCCGGCTCCATCCGGTCAGACACAACCACTGACGCGAGAAAACCCTGACAACCTGAATCAAGCAATCGACGGGCTCGAATAGCAGAGATAAGAAATCGAGAAGAGGCGGAACGGATACCTTGGAAATAGAAGGTCCTCTTACTCGGATGCTGGAAGTAGACCCTCTTCATTCCACAATCCACCACCGCTCCATGAGTCTCGAGCCAATCCATGCCTAGAATCACATCGTAATCCCGAAGCTGCAACGCATACAATCTGCCTGGCATACTCCGGCCATCGATCCACACCGGAACCTGGTCGAAGCAATACGGAGTGACCATAAAGTCACCCGAAGGCAACTCTACTGCCAAATCACAGGACAACTGGGTCACCGGCTCCTCGACGCTCGACGTAAAATCCTCTGAAATAAACGAATGAGATGCGCCAGAGTCGAACAAAACCCGAGCCGCACAACCCAAAATCTGAACGGTACCTTCCACGAGCTGCGACGCCACTGCCTCTGCCCTGGTCAAGTGCGTGATCTGGCCTCGAGCCCTCTGCCTGCCTCCCACGCTGGCTGACCTGGGTAGCGGCGGATACTGTCCCTGCTGCTACCTCTGCTGCTGGGGAAACTACTGCTGCGGCGGTCTCTGTGGACAGTCACGCGCCATGTGCCCTGGCTGGTCACACCAAAAACAGATAATCGGCGCCGTGCACTGCCTGCCTGGGTGGGTCCCACCACACCGTGGATAAGGTCCTCGTGATCCACCCCCTGATCCCTGACGCTGAAAAGGAATCGGCTGCTGTACACTGCCCGATGAAGCTTGTCCCTGATCCTTGGGCTTCTTACGGAAACCCTTCTTCAAGAACTTCTTGACCTTCGAGCTAAAAGACGCAGATCCTGTCGCCGAAGCTGCCGATGCCGGTACTCCTGAACCACCCGACGCATGCTGGAAGAAACTCTGCTGCTGGGTAGCCGACTGCTGGCTGCGACCTGACACGGACTGCCCCTGGCTGATCGGTCCTCGAGTCCTCTGCATATCCATCTCCAAGGAAATCGCAACACGAGACGCTGTCTCTAGATCAGTGGCCCCATTCGCAATCAAATGGTGCCTCAGCTCCAGCCTCAAGCCATGTACAAACTGCGTGGTCCTCACCCTCTCATGCTCCATGACATGAGGTGCGTACCGACCCAGCTCGACAAATCGCGCCCTGTACTGCAACACGGACATGTCACCCTGCACCAGCTCCAGAAACTCCCGCATCCGCTGCGTAGCAACGACGTCTGGACAGTACGTACGCTCGAAAGCACTGACAAAGTCACCCCACTCGACCTGCTCAAGTGGACGAAGCTGAAAGGACGTCTTCCACTCGGAAGACCACCACCTCCGAGCCGTACCCTGCAACTGGTTGTAGGCCAACACCACTCTGTCCTCGGCAGTACTTTTCGCAGAACTGAACACCCGCTCCATCTCATCGAGCCAATCACGAGCCGCATCAGGGTCTGCCTGGCCGCTAAAGTAAGGTGGATGGAACTACATGAAGTCCCTCACTGCTCGGCCCGGCCCACCCCTGACTGACGAGCCCTCAGCAGCCACTCCGCCAAACTGCTGAGACATGAGATGGTACATGCCACGGAAGAAATCATCGGCCCCCGGAGCTCTCGCAGCATCCGCGGCCTCGGTAGCTCCCGGAACTCTGCTATGCTCCTCCTGGTC
The DNA here is from genome assembly GCA_022559845.1 of Amorphophallus konjac. NCBI lineage: Eukaryota > Viridiplantae > Streptophyta > Magnoliopsida > Alismatales > Araceae > Amorphophallus > Amorphophallus konjac. The sequence continues at coordinate 140,172 of JAHNEJ010003531.1, read as the reverse complement.
CCTCTGGACCCCCTGCTGGATCTCCTGACCTCCAGCCGACTGCCCCTGCTGAGAGCGAGAACTCCTCCTCGGCGCCATCCTCGCTCCTGAAGCACAAGACAGAAAACATGGAAACGGCAATGTCAGAATAAAACACGCGGTGCCCAAGGCCAGCGTCACCTGTACATCATCGCCATGGACTAGTGGACCACTACAATTACCTATGATTCCCATGTAATTCCACAACTGCGCTCTGATACCAGCTGTAATGACCCGAGAATCCGATTACCGGGAAGGCCCGATAACCCGAGACTCGCACCGCCACCCACGAGTCCGAAGACTCGGAAGGGTTAAAAGGATGGTGTGGAAACTACATAGTTATCACAAGTAATTGCAGAAATTAAACAGTTATAATATTAAGCAGGAAATTGTTGGATACGGACTGAATAGATCTAGAGGGGGGGTGAATAGATCTTTCCCCCTTTTTAATAATTTACTAACTATCGACCAGATGAGCTACTGGTAATTAATGAATTATAGAACTAATGCGGATAGTGAAGATGCAAGCATACGTATAGGAAATCAAACACACCCAAGCACACCACAAGAGAGGATTTTTAAGGTGGTTCAGTCTCTTCCTGAGACTTACATCCACCCCTTGCTTAACTCAAGCAAGGCTTCACTATGAGAATCTCTGATCTCAATCAAAACACAGCTGACACACAGCTTGTACCTGCTGACACACAGCTTGACTCTGCTGCCTCACAGCTTGACAATAATTGTAATCAGAAATGAAAAGATGATAAGAACAGGTGATGAAAGACAGGACTGAATATTGGCGTGTGTAGAAGAATAGGTGTTCAGCCTGGGACTTGATCACGCTTATGAAGAAGCCTAGACTCCCGGTTGATCTTCCAGTCAGTTGCCTTCGATTGTTCTGCTGCTGGAGATCGCACAGTCTTGAGCTAAGTCTTCCTTCTGCAGTAACGAGATTGCCTTTAACCTTTCTGCAGATTTTTGATTGGTGGAGAGCTCCTTTTTCCTCTTCTGTGTATATCTTCCTTGGCTTCTATTTCGTGCTCTCTCACCGCTTGCTTGTTCGTGATTTGTTGCCTTATATACAGCTCTTTTTATTTTCAAGAATAAAGTTCTTCCCGCTCAATTTTCAGATCGAGCGCCAATCTGCTAGAAAATAGGGATCGGTTTAAATCCAATCGTTAGAACGAGTTTGACCACTTCTAAGCAAGATTGTTTCCTTGATTCCCGTGCGAAATCTTATCTCCTGAGCAGCCCAACAACCTGCAACAACCATCTGCAGGTTTTAAGGAACCAAAACAGAATTCGGTTAGAGTTCGGTTTTGGATGATATATAAACCCGTGGTCGACCATGACCCTGTCGCTGGTCGACAATGGGCAGTCCCCAGACGGCCGGTTCTTCTGGCTGAAACTCACGTCGCCCGTTGGTCGACCACAGCCTGGTCGCTGGTCGACAGGGGGCAGTTTCCAGATGGCCAGCAGTTCTGTCTGTTGTTTCTGTCTTTTCTGTGGTCGACCAGAGGTGGGGCTTTGGTCGACAGCCAAGGTGCTTCCAGAAGACAGATGATCTGATGCTTTTCTGGTTGAGTTCGTTGGTCGACCATAACCACTTCCCTGGTCGACAAGCGGCCTTTGACACTTCTTCTGATTTGTTGATTCCACTTGGATTTCAGTGGACCTGAAATTACTTAACTTATCAGAAGTAAATTGAACTATCAGATTTATATTGAGTTGATCAGAAACATTGTCAAACATATCCTATTGTCATCATCAAAACCAAGGGATGCACAACATTCTCCCCCTTTTTGATGATGACAACCATGAGTCATTGTGACAAACAACAGATTATAAAATTCATTTGATATTGCATGCAAGGCTATCATAGCACAGATTTCATTCAGACAATTCGTTTGATGTGTCTTTCAAAAAACAAAAGCACTAATTACATGAGAGACTCAAAAAAGGATAAAGACACTGAGGACACGTAGACAAAGTAAACTTGACAATCTAGACTCACATCTAGACACACACCAACTAGACACACTAGACACACAACAACTAGACACACAATGACACATAAAGTCCTATCTCCCCCTTTGTCAACAGCAAAAAGAAGATCATTTGAACAATCCCTCTGAGGAGGATGAGGAGGTCTCTGGCTTCACGTTCTCTTCCATGCGATCCAGCTTGTCAACAATGTGGGCATAGGAGAGCCTGAGCTTCTGGATCTCTGAGATAGTATCCTTGTGATACTTCTCATTCTGTTGGGTTGTGATCTCGATACGGATTCCCATCTGATCGGACACTTCACCGAGGGTCCTTACTAGTCTGTTGAACCGAGAACTAGCCTGGTCAGAGTGTTCCTTCTGCTTGATGAACCTGGCCTCCATCTGTTGTTCCAGCCGTTGGACTTTCTGCTCCAAGCGTCCAGTGGCAGCATTGACATTCTCTTGAAATGATTGGAGTTGGGTGGTGAGAGAAGATAACTGAGATGCCATCTGGAGGAGCACGTCATGAGATTCAGGTTGGGAGGTAAATGCTGGTGGTGGAGCAGAAGTAGAGGGAGTGGAGGTAGGTGGTACTTGTGTGGGTTGAGCAGAAAGTGATGGAGCTTGGGTAGTTCGAGCAGATGGGGATTGAGCTGGAGGGGCAGCAGTGCCTGGCTGCCAGAGCACTAGTGAAAGGGACGATGGTGGATGGGCAGCAGTGGTGGTAGTAGGTGTAGCTTGAGGCACCATTGGTGACGGTGTGACAGCAGGGCTAACCTGTATAGGTGAATGAGGTGGAGAAGATGGTGGCACTGGATCCTTTGCTTTGCCCTTGGAAGGGAGAGTGCGCTGAACGTGGTCTCCGACCTTCTTAAATCCCAAGAATGTGGTCACGAAGTGAAAATTGTAGACGTGCCATTTGGGAATGACAATGCTTGGGCTGTGAGGAGAAGGTATTTTGGCTGCTTTCAGAATGGAAGTGATATGGGCAGCAAAAGGAAGAGAATTCAGGGGATAATGTAGGATGCTTCGGAGGGAATTCAAAAGGAGTGTGGTTAGGCGAATAGGCTGGCGAGTGATGAGGCCATGGAGTATAAACAGATGGAGGCGACTCACTTGATCTCTGGCGCCTCCTCGAGGTTGTATGATGGTGGTGATGATGTGGTGAAGCAAACGATGAAGAGGAGGGAAGGTATTAGCATTGAGGTACTTGGGAAGGACCTCAGGGGCTGGCTTGCCAGTGACCACTGCATGTGCTTCTCGGAGGTCGAAGTCCTCATGGTTGAAAACAGCTCCAATTCTGGGAGTCTTCAGCGTCATGTGGAGAAGCTTGACGTCGAGTCTGATGACTTTCCCTTGAACTACGGTGTAGAGCTGACAGTCCACAACTTGCAGGTTGTGGTAGAATTCTTGCACAAGCTGGGGCGAGTACGAATTGTGCACTGAAACGAACGTAGTCCACTCTTGAGCTTCAAAAATTGGCAGTAGATCTGGGAACATCTCCATCAGCTTGTCATCGGAGAAATCGACGATCCTTGGTTGCAGAACTGTCCGTGGCTTGAGAGCTCCAGAAACGGGATGCACTGCGGGTTCCTCTGAAGCTGCTGATTGTCTGCCTGGACCAGGTGCATCAGCTGTGGTCGACCTGTGAGGGGCCGATGGCGAACCCTGCGCGGCCCGCGACTTGGATCGCTTGGACGGCATCGAAGCTGCGGCAGGGGCCTGATCTCTTCTACGCTTAGAGGAAATTAGAGCGCGCTTGGGAGACATTGTGAAGGGAAGCGAGATAGAGGCGAGAGAGAGGCGAGAAAAGAAATCTGGAGAAGATGAAGTTGGGAGAGGGCTAGAGCTGCGGATGGGAAAATTTCAGGGACCCAGCCGAGACAATTTATAGGGTAGGGCATTAGGGCTGGCCCTTAATTTTTTAGGGCAGTGAACCATCGCGATGCAAAGAACGAGCGGTCACGATTAATCAGCATAACTCATATTTTGGGAAATTATTGAAGTGTACCCCCTTTCTTTAATAAGACAATTAAGTAACCTTTCCTCCCTTTCTCAAAGACCACCTTGTGACAAATTCGAGTGGGTCTTGTGGTTCAAAGAATTTGAAAGTATTGCCCCAATAAATTGACTCCCCATATCCACTTTCTTACTCACAGCTCCTCAAACTTATAATATGTTTCATGAGATAATTGTACTAGCTGAACAAGCTGAACAGTGTTTTATGCCTCTATTTGCATATAGTGCATTAGGTCAACCATTTTATCTGCCTTTGATAACTTTGGATTTTACTTTTTGAAATATGGAAGAGTTGTGGTCAGGTTTATCACATGTCTTTCTACACGAGAAGACACGCTTTTTACACGCCAGTCACCCCGGCTACTTAGCATGCCTAACCATTCCACTTTTAACTGGGAACTACCTTTTATCCGTGAGGATATACGTTTATCAGACGCCAATATCCCCAGTTACTCAGTATTCCCAATTGATAATTTTGAGAGTGGCAGAGGTAGAATGAGTCTTCATGACATACATGTCTCCCACTTAATTTTTCAGCCAGTTTTGCTTTGTGATAGAGAACAGTAGTTTCTCAGAACTCAGTCCATTGCTCTACCAAGAAGGCAGAATTATGGCGTATTCCATATACATTCATGCTATAGCAGCGTTTATTTTCACTGTCCAACACAGACACAGGTAGAGAAACAGTCTCATTACTAAAAAACATAAGTTCTCAATAGTCTTGAGTCAGAGTCATAGTTATGGTTTGAATTTATTGCAGTAGTACAGGTCAAATTCTCATTACTACACTTAACCTTTACTCTCATTGATGACTTTGGTGATTTTCTTGTAAGATATGGTTAGGTTGGTCAATGATTTATTAAGGAATGAGTTTACACTTTTTACTCCCCCTCAATTTGTGAGTCCGTGCTGAAGATAGAAAACAATAAGTTGGCCACAAAGAGATATAGAGACACAAGGAATAGGAAGTGTGAACAAGGATGAGTGAGTAAAGCAAAACTGAGCTCAGAGTCCAAAAAGTTCAGAAGATTTCCCACCAAAGCCAGCACCCTGACTAGATCTAATTTCCCTTTTTCAGGTCCTTTGTCGACCATGGAGTGGCCTGTGGTCGACCTCTGTGCTGACACAGAACCTGCCTGTTAAGAAGACTGCGTTCTGACAAACCTGTTGTCGACCATTGGATCGCCTGTGGTCGACAGCTGCGAAGTCCCAGAGCTAACTATTTCATGTCCTGATGCCTTGGTCGACCAGCGCCTTGTCTGTGGTCGACCACAAGAGATGAGCCGTAGAGAACCAGTATTCTGTAGAACTTGCTGAAGTAGCACCCGACACAAGACTTCCAAACTCAAAAACCTGACCAGTACTAGAGACCTAGTTGACATAACTTAGACAGAAATGACAGAATCTATGCAGTGAACACATGAATATGATTATTTCAAGAATTTTCAGGAGAAATTCTACAAATTCCTAACTCCCTTCTTAGAGTTGAAAATCTGTCATTGTTAAGGGGTTTTGTGAAAATGTCTGCCAGTTGTTTTTCAGTTTCTACAAAATGAAGCATGAAATTTCCTTTGGAGACCTCATCTCTTAGAAAGTGATGACGGATCTCAGTGTGTTTTGTCCTAGAGTGTTGAATGGGGTTTTTAGACAAATTAATAGCACTAGTGTTGTCACAGAAAATAGGTGCACATCCAAGATCTACATTGTAGTCTTGGAGTTGATGTTTTATCCACAAAACCTGTGTACCACAGTTCCCTACTGCGACATACTCTGCCTCAGCAGTGGAGAGTGCCACAGAATGCTGTTTTTTAGAAGCCCATGATATTAAACATCCACCTAATATTTGACAATAACCACTAGTACTCTTCCTATCAATTTTGCAACCAGCATAATCAGCATCTGAATATGAAATCAAGTCTAGTTTGCAGTAAGTAGGATACCATAAACCCAATTCTTGGGTACCGGCAAGGTAACGAAAGATACGCTTGACAGCCCCTAAATGTGAATCTCTAGGGCTAGATTGATATCTAGCACACATGCATACACTGAACTGAATGTCTGGCCTAGAGGCAGTTAAATATAGTAGGGATCCGATCATACCTCTGTATTTCTTGGCATCTACCATGTTACCTTTTACATCAGCCTCCAATGTTGCATTTGTCCCCATGGGTGACTCTATTGGTTTGCAGCTCTCCATGCCAAACTTTTTCAGCATCTCCTTTATGTACTTGGATTGATTTATGAAGTAGCCTTCTCTACATTGTAGAATCTGCAATCCAAGAAAGAATTGTAAATCACCCATTAAACTCATTTCAAACTCATTGGTCATTAGATTTGCAAATTCAGTACATAATGAAGCTTCAGTGGATCCAAACACAATATCATCCACATAGATTTGCACAATTAGTATATTCTTACCTTGGGTCTTGGAGAATAATGTTTGATCAATTTTACCTCTTGTGTAGCCCTTTTTGGTGAGGAATGAACTCAGTCTGTCGTACCATGCCCTAGGAGCCTGCTTTAAACCATACAAAGCCTTATGCAGTTTAAAGACATGATTAGGAAAATCATCATTTTCAAAACCAGGGGGTTGTTCCACAAAGACTTCTTCCTTTACAAAGCCATTTAGAAAGGCACTTTTTACATCCATTTGCTGCAATTTAATTCCATGGGACGCCGCAAATGCTAACAATATTCTAATGGCTTCTAACCTTGCAACTGGAGCATATGATTCTTCAAAATCAACTCCAAATTCTTGGTTATACCCCTTAGCCACCAACCGAGCCTTGTTCCTCATAACAACTCCTTCTTCATTAAGCTTATTTTTATAAACCCATTTGGTTCCAATAACAGGATGAGATGAAGGTCTGGGAACAAGTTTCCAAACCTGATTTCTTTCAAATTGATTTAATTCTTCATGCATGGCATTTATCCAAGATTCATCTCTTAAAGCTTCCTCTACATTTTTAGGCTCAACTTGAGATACAAGGGCTAGCTGATCTAATTCATCAACTGTTTTAAGCTGAGATCTAGTTTTCCTCGATTCATTAATTCCTCCAATGATGTTATCTAGAGGATGATCTCTGAGAAATCTCAGATTTTCAGAATTGTTACCTTGGATGATCTCTCCTTCGGGTTGATCATTGGAATCACCTTGCTTTGGTTCTGCTTCAGTCTCCATTGGTTCCTCTTTGCCTTCCAGAAATTCCCCATCTTCATCTTTGCCTACCTGTCCAGTTTTGTCAAAGTCATTATTTTCATCAAATGTGATATGTGGGGATTCTTCAACTAGCTGATCTTTGGTGTTGTAGACTCTATAGGCTCTTGATCGGTCAGAGTATCCCAAGAAGATTCCTGGGTCACTCTTTGGTTCAAATTTGTCCAATGATCTCTTGTCATTGTTATGAATAAAACACCTTACACCGAAGATCCTAAAATGAGCTAGAGATGGCTTCTTACCTTTGAACACCTCATATGGAGTTTTCGCACTAGATGGTCTTACCACTGCCCTGTTTACAATATAACATGCTGTATTGACCGCCTTAGCCCAAAATCTTCTTGGAAGATTGGCTTCAACTAACAGGGTTCTGGCCATTTCAACAAGTGTGCGATTCCTTCTTTCCACCACTCCATTTTGCTCTGGCGTCCTTGGTGAGGAGAACCTGTGATTTATTCCTTTGTTCCTGCAGAATTCATCAAACTCTGAATTTTCAAATTCTCCCCCATGATCAGATATTATTGAACACACTTTGGACTTACCATCCTGCTTCATTCTTCTGTAAAAATCCTGAAATTCATGAAAGGCATCGTTTTTATGTGATAAAAACATTACCCATGTGAATCTAGAGAAATCATCAACTAGTACATAACCGTACCTCTTACCACTAAGACTAGCAGTTCTTGTTGGGCCAAAAAGGTCCATGTGCACAAGTTCTAGTGGTCTAGAAGATTGACTTTCAGTTCTACCTTTGAATGATTTTCTTGTTTGCTTACCTTGGGTACATGATTCACATACTTTGACATTTTGAGCAAACGAAATTTCAGGTAAACCAGAAACCATTTTATTCTTAACCAATTTGTGCAGCACCCTGTAGCTAACATGTCCTAGCCTACGGTGCCACAACCAAGTCAGGTCCTCCTTCTTGGCGGTGAGGCACAAGTTGGAGTGGGCTGGATCATCCAAGTCTATCATGTAGACATTATTTACTCTCTTGCCCATAAACTTAACTTTAGCCGAATTTGGTTCAAGAATTTTACAGATCTTAGAATCAAAGACTACTTGATGACCTTTGTCGCATAGCTGACTGATGCTTAGAAGATTATATTCCAGGCCATCCACTAGCAGTACATCTTCAATGCAATTTGTAGATGTCTTACCTACCTTACCTTTCCCAATGATCTTGCCTTTGTTATTTCCTCCAAATGTCACATGTCCTCCATCTTTTGAGTTTAGCTCGGAGAATTTTGCCTTATCCCCTGTCATATGTCTTGAGCAGCCACTATCTAAGTACCACTTGTTGTGTATAGCTGCCAGACACACCTGCATCACAAGTTACACAGAAACTTTTGGACCCCAATGGTACCCGGGTCCAAGATAGCTTGTGAAATTATGAAATTGCTGCAGTAATCCTTTGGGAACCCAGATTCTGTTAGAGCAGTGTAAATTTTTATTTCTGAACTTGTTCAGATTGGGTTGCTTTTGTTCTAAAGCTTCTTTAATCTGAGTCCACCTTTGTGTATTCAAGTTTTCATTTTGTTTTACCCGAAAAAACCTGTGATTTCTGTTTGCTTGTCTGGCCATGGTCGACTTTTGGTATGTCTGTGGTCGACCATCGCGTCTCCAGAACTCAGCGTCTGTTCTGGCAGCACCTCTGGTCGACATCTGGTGTACCTGTGGTCGACCACTGCTTCTCCAGTAACCAGCGCCTGTTCTGGCAGATCCTCTGGTCGACAGATGAAGGGTCTGTTGTCGACCAGCCTGTCTCCAGACATCTTGTTTTCCAGATTTATGTCTTTTAATTTGGTTTAGTCCTTGGTTTGTTTGGTGATTTCTGTGAATTTGGGTTTCTTGTTTATTATTTTGAATCTTATATTGATTGACTGTTTTCTCTTTAAAATTTCTCTCTTCCTTGGTGACATTGTTCCTTTTGGAGGAGCATTCAGCTACATCCTCTTGTTTATCTTGGTATAGATTAATCAGGGGCCTTTTTCCTTTTGAGTCAGCAATCCCAGTTACGGTTTTTATTTGGAATTCCTTTTTAGCCGTAGGATTGTATCCTAACCCTTCTTTTTGAAAGTTTACTTTTATTCCCAAGACAGCATTTAAGTTTTCTTGACCTTGAGTCATTTTTTCCAAGGTCTCCTGTTTGTTTTTCATGTCACTCTTAATTCTTTCTATTTCTCTTAGGAGTTGGTTGTTTTCTTCCTTGAGTGAATTGTTTCTTTCTTGACTTAACTTAGTTTCCTGTTCATATTCTTGAGTCTTTAGTTTTAACTCATCAATGTCGTTTTTTTAGCATTTCATTCTCTTCGGACATTCTCTTGTGGTTTTCTTCATCTAAGTCCATTTGATTCAGTTTGTTTTTCAGTGACTTGATTTCCATTTCTAGTTCAGTTTTGTTATCCATTGAATTGCTGTCTTTATTCAGTTGACTGATCTTCTTCTTCAAATGTTTATTTTCCTTTCTTATTCTTTCATAAGTATCAAGCAATTCTGAATATACTGCTTCCCAATCCGAACTAGAGAAGTCTTGAAATGGGGAACTTACCTCAAGATCACTGTTGTCTCCCTTGGCCATCAGACAGAGCTTTCCTTCTTCTTCCTCGGAAGTTGTTTCCTCTTCACTGCTCTCTTCCTCCTCACTCCAAGTGCTAATCATCGCCTTGGGTTTCTTGCCTTTCCACTTGAAGCTTGATTTCTTAGGAGCTTCTGGACATTCAGCCTTCATATGTCCAGGCTGCCTGCAATTGTAGCAAATGAGTTTGTTAGAAGGAGCCTTATGTTTATCAGATTTAAACTGGGATGACTTCCTTACCATGCCCTTTGGATTTCTGAATCCTTTACCTTCCTTCCGCAGGAATTTTTTAAATTTTCTTGTAAGCATGGCTAGCTCACCAGATTCTTCACCTGAGCTAGATGAGTCATCATTGTCAGACACCTCAGAGGTGCTTGTCTTAGTCTTTAGGGCAAGTTGCTTCTTTTTCTTGCCCTCATCTTCCTTTCTCTTCAGATTGACCTCATAGGCCATCAGGGATCCTACTAACTCATCCACTGTCATTGTTGTGAGATCCTTTGAGTCCTCAATGACTGTGGCCTTGGTATGCCACATCGATGTGAGAGACCTTAAAATCTTCCTCACTAATTCCTGCTCTTTGTATGTCTTCCCTAAGCTCTTCAAGCCATTAGTCAATTGTACTAATCTGGCATACATCTCAGAAATACTTTCATCATTTTTCATCCTAAACATCTCATATTCTGAGACTAGCATATTTGCTTTTGTCTCTCTTACCTCGGAAGTACCTTCGTAGATTACCTTTAGACGATCCCACATTTCTTTGGCTGTTGCGCATTGGGAAACTCTTGAGAATTCTGTGGGGTGTAGTGAGCACTGCATCACGTTCATGGCTCCCCAGTTGACAGTTGATTTCCTGACCTGTTCTCTGGTCCAGGTTTCTTCATCTTCCGGTAGCTCAAAAGGTCCGCGGCTCACTACCCTCCACATCTCGTGGTCTTGCGCACGTAAGAACACCTGCATACGATTTTTCCAATAAGAATAATCAGTTCCATCAAAATATGGAGGTCTAGTTACAGAGTGCCCCTCAGCTATGAGGCTTTTGGAGTTCAGTCCGCCCGGTCTCTCCTGGTTGTTAGACCACATTTTTGGAGAACCTGCTCTGATACCACGTGTTGGATACGGACTGAATAGATCTAGAGGGGGGGTGAATATATCTTTCCCCCTTTTTGATAATTTACTAACTATCGACCAGATGAGCTACTGGTAATTAATGAATTATAGAACTAATGCGGATAGTGAAGATGCAAGCATACGTATAGGAAATCAAACACACCCAAGCACACCACAAGAGAGGATTTTTAAGGTGGTTCAGTCTCTTCCTGAGACTTACATCCACCCCTTGCTTAACTCAAGCAAGGCTTCACTATGAGAATCTCTGATCTCAATCAAAACACAGCTGACACACAGCTTGTACCTGCTGACACACAGCTTGACTCTGCTGCCTCACAGCTTGACAATAATTGTAATCAGAAATGAAAAGATGATAAGAACAGGTGATGAAAGACAGGACTGAATATTGGCGTGTGTAGAAGAATAGGTGTTCAGCCTGGGACTTGATCACGCTTATGAAGAAGCCTAGACTCCCGGTTGATCTTCCAGTCAGTTGCCTTCGATTGTTCTGCTGCTGGAGATCGCACAGTCTTGAGCTAAGTCTTCCTTCTGCAGCAACGAGATTGCCTTTAACCTTTCTGCAGATTTTTGATTGGTGGAGAGCTCCTTTTTCCTCTTCTGTGTATATCTTCCTTGGCTTCTATTTCGTGCTCTCTCACCGCTTGCTTGTTCGTGATTTGTTGCCTTATATACAGCTCTTTTTATTTTCAAGAATAAAGTTCTTCCCGCTCAATTTTCAGATCGAGCGCCAATCTGCTAGAAAACAGGGATCGGTTTAAATCCAATCGTTAGAACGAGTTTGACCACTTCTAAGCAAGATTGTTTCCTTGATTCCCGTGCGGAATCTTATCTCCTGAGCAGCCCAACAACCTGCAACAACCATCTGCAGGTTTTAAGGAACCAAAATAGAATTTGGTTAGAGTTCGGTTTTGGACGATATATAAACCCGTGGTCGACCATGACCCTGTCGCTGGTCGACAATGGGCAGTCCCCAGACGGCCGGTTCTTCTGGCTGAAACTCACGTCGCCCGTTGGTCGACCACAGCCTGGTCGCTGGTCGACAGGGGGCAGTTTCCAGATGGCCAGCAGTTCTGTCTGTTGTTTCTGTCTTTTCTGTGGTCGACCAGAGGTGGGGCTTTGGTCGACAGCCAAGGTGCTTCCAGAAGACAGATGATCTGATGCTTTTCTGGTTGAGTTCGTTGGTCGACCATAACCACTTCCCTGGTCGACAAGCGGCCTTTGACACTTCTTCTGATTTGTTGATTCCACTTGGATTTCAGTGGACCTGAAATTACTTAACTTATCAGAAGTAAATTGAACTATCAGATTTATATTGAGTTGATCAGAAACATTGTCAAACATATCCTATTGTCATCATCAAAACCAAGGGATGCACAACAGAAATAAGATAACAATTTACATGGTCCACAAAATAAAATAACCACGACAACAGTCCACGACTAGTACAGCGACAAGAAAGAAAAGTACAGCTACACGGGGCATCCCCCGGCTCAGACCTCTGGCACTACCTCTGGGCACCCGCACCACGCTGCGCTCCGGACGCGCTCCCCGAAGGTGGCGCCTCACCTGAAACACGGTGAAAACACGCAGGGAATGAGTCTCGGAACAAGACTCAGTAGGGATCACTCGAACCCTACCTCGAAGCGAGAAACCACTACTCTAGCGGTAGGAGAGTACCTCGGAAAGGAAAGCCCTGTACTCTACAAAGCAAGACTCTACGGCACGTAAACTGACACGCGTGCTACGAAGAGAAGACTGAAGCTCAACGGTCACCGACAAACCCGAAGGTCGGGAACACACGACTGACAGTCTGACACTCCGTACTCGACAGGAGTACCACCCACTAGAAGCACAGCCGGTAGCGTCCCCTGACGTCTGACACCGCGCCGCAGGTGAACCGCCTGACGTGGTAGGTCCTACCCGAGGCGCGAACACCGAAAAGTAACTCACAACAAGTGACTAGCTGGGGTCACGCCCGTCGACGTGGGTCCAACCGCCCCCAACCACGTGTGCACACACAGACCACGCGTCCTAGGTCTGGCCCTCTGACCGGTTTTCCCCCGCCGCCGGACTCTGGCTACGACGAGGGGCCTACGGTAACCGGTCCACAAACCGTCTCGAAAGGTGGGTGCCCGTACACCACTCCCAGGTGAGACCAGCACCGCATACTGGTGGGCTACGACTAGTGGAGGGTCGCTAAAGGAGTAGACTCTCAAGTCACGGAAAACAACGCCCAAGCCCGACAACGTGTGGGAATCACCCCACGCACTAGTCCCGTCACACGGAGACCACGGTCGGAGAAAAGTAAGGTTGCCACCCTCATGGGGCAACTCAGGAAGTGGCGGTCTACCCTCAGACCGTCACTGCCAAATGGCGGTCTAAGGCGGACCGTCACACGGCCAGGGGGGATAGGGGAAGCGACGCGCCTGCCCTAGTGCGTCGCTTGGAAGCGGCGCACCTAGGCCAGGGCGTCACACGGCGCCCCACACCCTCCAAAACCACAGGGAAAGTAACGCGCCTACCCCGGCGCGTCGCTTGCAAGCAACGCGTCGGGCTCAGTGCGTTACTCACATGTAACGCGCCTAGCCCAGCGCGTCACATGGCCCTTACACTCGGGGTGGGAAGGGGAAGTGACGCGCCTGCCCCAGCGCGTCACTAGTAAGTAACGCGCTGGGCCCAGTGCGTCGCTTGGCCCATCCACTTGGGGTAACAACAGGAAGTGACGCACCTGCCCCTGTGCGTTACACGCATGTAACGCGCCTAGCCTGGTGCGTTACATGGCCTGACCCCCAACGGTCAAAAACCAACGGTCGAAAGCTAGTGACGGCCCTGCCCTGGCGCGTCACGCTCCAAACGGTGGTCAGTCGTAGGGCCGTCGCTGCCCTCTGACCCCAAGGGTTAACACCCAGGAGAAGTAACGCTCCCCTCTAGGGGCGTCACATGCAAGTGGCGGTCACTGGAAGGACTGTCGCTTGCCTCCGAGCACGCTACGGCGGGAAAACCCCAAAAACGCCAACCACGCCCCCGTACCTCCACCGGAGAGGGGGAAAACAAGGGGGAAGACCCCTGGGGACCCCTAGCATGCACCTAAGCCACCAAAACACAAATTCGTGGGCTAAAACCATAGATCGGGCGGCTCACCCCAAAACATGGAAAAACCCCAAAAATGCCCAAACATGCCTCTCTCGGCCTCCCCGCGGCCTACAAACCACGGAAAAGAACGGCGAAGAGCTAGGGAACGTCATCCTACCTCAATGGAGCGAATGCTTCGCCGGATCGTCCACGAATCGCGAAGAACGCTTGAAAACCCTCGTTCTTCCTTAAGCTTCCCACGCTTGCCGCACGCCCCCACGACCGCCTCGCCGCCACCCACGTCACCGCGCCGTCGCCCCGCCGCCGTCTGCAGCCGGAGGGGAGCTCGCCATGGCCAACCGGGAGGAAGAGAGGGAGAGGGAGGGAGACACGGTGGAGGAGGAAGGAGGAAGAAGAAGAGAGGAAGAAGAAGATGGTGGGGGAGAGAGAAAAGAAAAAGGGTTTTATAGAGAAACCCGGAAAATCTGAAAAATTCCAAAAATTAGGAAGTTACACCCCCACGATCCTCGGAACGTACCGATCACAACGGTACCACTCGTGCCCGTGTGAACAGCCCGGTTCACCCGCAGCGAGCGTCCGAAGAGAAAAGCCGAAACCCGTGCCGGAAATCGGAAATCACGCACGGAAAAGCCACGGAACGCCTCCGGGCCTCCGAAACAACTGCAGATCGCGCCGATCCGAACACGAAAGATGTCCGAAATGAAATTTCGGACACAACAGATCCGAACGCTCCGAAAACCAGATCCGGGACCCACGAAGAAGGATCCGAAAGGTCCGGGATATTACACAGTCTGTGTCAAAGGCTTAGTCAGTGGATCTGTTATGTTATCTTCTGACGGTACACGCTCTACCGCCACATCTCCATGATCAACAATCTCCCGAATAAGGTGAAAGCGCCTGAGAATATGCTTTGACCTTTGGTGAGATCTCGGTTCCTTCGCCTGAACGATGGCCCCATTATTATCACAAAATAATGGGATGTGAGCTGATATCTCGGGAACTACGCCAAGTTCCAAGATGAATTTCTTCATCCAGACGGCTTCCTTAGCAGCTTCAGTTGCAGCAATATATTCTGCCTCCGTCGTCGAATCTGCAGTTGTATCTTTCTTGGAGCTTCTCTAACTGACTGCCCCTCCATTCAACATGAATACAAATCCAGACATGGATTTGCAGTCATCTGGATCTGACTGGAAACTAGAATCTGTGTAAGCTCTAAACTGTAGGTCATCTCCTCCATAAAGTAGAAAAAGATCCTTAGCCCTTCGCAGGTACTTAAGGATACCCTTTACTGCCTTACAGTGCTCTTCGCCTGGATTTGCCTGATATCTACTGACAATGATTAAAGCATTGGTAACATCATACCGTGTACATAGCATTGCATACATGATTGACCCTATCGCCGAAGCATAGGGTACCTTATTCATGTGTGCCACCTCCTCAGAAGTTTTAGGACTCATCCCCTTGGATAGGTAAATTCTATGTCTCATCGGAATGAGACCTCTCTTGGAATTTTCCATCCTAAACTTTTTGAGGATAGTGTCTATGTACATGGATTGGGATAATCCTCGCATCCTTTTAGATCTATCTCGATAGATCATTATGCCCAGCACATATGATGCTTCTCCTAAATCCTTCATGGAGAAAGTCTTGGACAACCAAGACTTAGTTGATGTCAATATCTCTACATCAATCCCAATGAGTAAGATGTCATCAACATAAAGGACCAAGAAGGTCACATAGCTCCCAATGACCTTCTTGTAAACACAGGGTTCATCTTCATTCCGAATGAAGTTGAAAGATTTGACAGACTCGTCAAATCTTAAGTTCCAGTTTCTAGATGCCTGCTTTAATCTATAAATGGACCTTTGAAGTTTGCATACATTATTAGGATATAGTTTGGAGGTGAATCCTTCAGGTTGTACCATGTACACCTCTTCTGACAGATTTACATTAAGAAAAGTTGTATTCACATCCATTTGCCAGATCTCATAATCAAGGTATGCAGCAATGGCAAGGAGGATTCTGATTGACTTAACCATGGCTACCAGCGAAAAAGTCTCGTCATAGTCAATGCCTTACCTTTGACGATATCATTTTGCCACTAGTCTAGCCTTGTATGTGTCAACCTGTCCATCTGCACCGATTTTCCTTTTGAAAATCCATTTACAGCCGATAGGGACCTTCCCTTCGGGTACATCAACTAAATTCCAAACTTTGTTGGTGTACATGGACTGGATCTCTGAATCCATTGCCTCTTGCCATTTCTCGGAGTCTACACTACACATCGCCTCCTGGTATGACTAAGGATCATCATCCTCATCGATACATACCTTAGAGGACCCCTCTGAGATATGTCCAACATATCTCTCAGGTTCTCTCGGTAGTCTACCAGATCTCCGTAGTGTCAGTGTTTCACTCTGAATAGGATCAACCGATATAGTCTCATCTAATGAGTTTGTGTCTATGGGTTGTGGTTCTTAGACCTCGTCCAATTCTATCTGGCCCCCACTATTTTTCTGGAGTAGATATTCTCTTTCCAGAAATACAGCTCTCTTAGCCACTAAGACCCTTTGTTCAGAAGGGTGATAGAAATAATATCCAAACGTCTCCTTTGGATATCCCACAAACCTACACTTATCGGTTCTCGACTCAAGCTTATCACTATCGTTCTTCTTTACATGGGCAGGACACCCCTAAATTTTAATGTGATTGAAATTTGATTTCTTGCCCTTCCATATCTCATATGGTATAGAAGAACTGATTTACTTGATATCCTATTCAATAAATAAGCCGCAGTCTCTAATGCATAGCCCCAGAGAGACAATGATAGCCCTGACATAGACATCATGGATCGGACCATGTCTAACAAGATCATGTTTCTCCTTTTGGATACACCATTGTGCTGTGGTGTATACGGTGGAGTCCACTGAGAAACTATTCCATTGTCTTTAAGATAAGAAGTGAATTCATGGCTTAAGTATTCACCTCCTCGATCCGATCGAAGAGCCTTAATACTTTTGCCAGTCTGTTTCTCTACTTCATTCTTGTATTCCTTAAACTTCTCAAAGGCTCGTGACTTATGTCTCATTAAATACACATAGTCATATCTAGAGAAGTCATCAATAAAAGAAATGAAATAGAGATAACCTCCTTTTACTTCTATAGACATGGGTCCACACACATCCGAGTGTATGAGCTCGAGAAGGTCAACAGCCCTCTCACCATGTCCACCAAAGGGAGCCTTGGTCATTTTCCCCATGAGACACGACTTACAGGTATCAAATGGCTTGTATTCGAACGAATTCAAATATCCATTTCAGTGTACGTGAGAGACTCTTTTCTCACCTACATGACCAAGTCTGCAATGCCATAGATATGCAGAATTCACTTCATCAGCATTGAAAATTTGCATAACATTAGAACGTGTATCTAATACATAAAGACCATTGACTAATGAACCATTGGCTATAATCAAACTATTATTCATTATAGAGCACCCAGTGCTATTAAAAGCCAATGTATATCCAATGTTATACAAGCCAGAGATTGAAATGATGTTCTTAATAATATTAGGAACATAATAACAGTCATTCAGCTCCAGAATGACTCCTGAAGGTAAACTGAGACGTGCAGTCCCGATAGCTTTGGCAGCAACTAAAGCTCCATTGTCCATCCTCAGTTCAATCTCCTTTTTGCCCAATCGCCTTCTATTTGCCAACACCTGTACAGAATTGCAGATATGAGATGCACATCTAGTATCCAATACCCATGATGTTGATTCCATATATGACAAATTAAGGTCTATGACAAAAATACGTTCATTTAGAATTGCCTTGCAATTCCTTTTCCAATGCCCAATTTCCCCGCATCGAAAATATTTATCTTCCTTTTCAATCTTCTTGCCCTTCCCTTTGTCAACTTTGGCGATTTACTTAGCCGTGGCCTTTTTCTTTCCATTCCCTTTGTTACTTGTGGTGGATATTTGAGAGGCCTTCCTTTTCTTGTTGGCCCGGTCAACAATCATTACAGACAAAGATGGTTTATCTTTCTGCATAGTTCCTTCAGCACTCTTTAACATATTGAGCAACTCCGGAAGAGTTGCATCAATTCTATTCATGTTAAAGTTTATAATGAAGGAAGAAAAGGAATCGGACAATGACTGGAGTTTAAGATCAATGCATAGTTCAAGATCCAACTTGAACCACAATGCATTGAGTCTTTCAATCCACTCCATCATTTTCAGTACATGGGCCTGTACTGATGAACCCTCAGACATCCGTGTCCTGAAAAGCCTTTTGGAGATGTCATACCTCTCAATCCTACCATGCTCCCTGAAGAGTTGGCGTAAATTGAGAAGTATGCTTCTACAATCAGTCTTTTCAAATTACCTCTGTAGCTCGGGAGCCATAGAGGCCAACATGTAACATTGGGCAAGGGAGGAGTCCTCAGACCACTTGGCATAAGCCAGTAACTCGCCCTCGTCGGCATCAGGAGCTGGCTCAGAATGAACCGTGTCCAACACGTACGCAATCTTTTCGACGGTAAGGACTATGCGTAGATTACGCAGCCAATCCGAGTAGTTCGGTCCAGTTAATCTATTTGCATCCAAGATGCCGCGGAGGGGGTTGGACGACGACATTATAATCTGGATAAGAAATAAAAGATAACTTAGCATGTGTTCAAATTCTAACTTAGATGTGATTTTCTATCTTAGTTAGTCCCACTATTTTTCGATCGGACTATATAACCCTCAGTATATAGAATGGGAGATCAGCGAGATCTACCTAGTGGATCGGAATCCCAACGAGACTGATGTACGACCTTATGGAAAGCACAACAAGTCATACACCATCTCAAGGGCAGTCAACAGGCACTTGCATCTAATGCAATATCCGATATTCGGCCCCCGAGAAATCATCCCCTTGTGAAAAACACAACAAAGGATATTCTCGGTTAGATCTAACCATCATTACTTCATAACAATGAGTTCATGACCCGACCCTTGTGGAAAGCACAACAAAGCCGAGTTCAATTCCTCACCCTATTGAGGCCGAGCCTTGGAGTTTAATCCCGCCCCCAAACTCAATAACCTTGTGGAAAGCACAACAAATTCATGAAATGAAGACGTTCATTCATTCCATAATGATGGAGGGCCACGACGACTCCTAGAGCCAAGCTTACCATATCTAAAATTTAAGCGCGAGGGAATTCAATTTTATCTTGATCTCACCCTAGGTGGTACTATAAATATATCCAATATATTTACCGTACCTAGTAGTTTGCACAAAATAAATGCATCCAATGCAAAATTAAACGCAAGTGATCATGGGCTTTAACCCTAACGTAACTAAGACATCTGGCCCGCTTCCGAAGTAGCTGGATCGTCCTCGTCGGGTGTGCTCCACGCTTTCAAACTCCGACGCCACATTAATTACAACTTTTACACGGCACGCATGTCGGAAAAATTAAATTACATATCAATAAAATTCCAGAAGCCCTCAGGGCGAGTACAACAATGGAGGAAGATAGAAGTACATTGGAATTTCAACAGCGAGAGAAAGGAGGTTCGCAGACCCCAATTAATTACATTAATCCAAATCCATGATCACTTGCCAACCCATTCAAATAAAATCAATCAAGGGTTATTTTCTAAAAATAATCCTTACTTTTGAATTTAAAAATGGGATGTGCAAACAAAAATAGGCTAGCTTTGTTTAATTTTAAAATCGTAGCATGATTAACTAAAATTAAACACACAAGAAAGCCAATACAAGGTAAATAAAGTAGAGCACGTAAAGAACCATCATTTTCTACAGGGGCATGTAATTGAGATAATTAATTAAATTTAAATTTAAATTTAATTATCCAATAATCAAATTTAAATTCAAAATTTAAACATGTCAATAATTTAAATTTAAATTCAAATTCAAACTAATTATCCAATAATTTTGTTTGAAAGTAAATTTAAAATAATATAATTATCCTCAATTAGTAATTTTTTTAAAATTTAAAATTTGAATTTAACAATTATCTAATAATTAAAATTTAAATAATTGAATTTTTCACATTTAATTTCAATAAAATTCAAATTTTGAATTTTCTAATTATCTAATAATTAAAATTTTAAAAATTAAAATTTACTGAAGTAACTTCAATTATTACCATTTTATCTCAAGGTAAATAGTAATTATCTCACCTCGGTAAATTTAAATTGGTTAAATAAAATTTACCATTCGACATTTACTATTGAGATAATACTATTTAACTTATGAAATAAAATTCTATTTAATTTATTATGTATTTTCATATATATATCCTCTATATATATTTAGTTATTTGAGCACAATAAATTAAAAAGGGTAAAAACGCAAAAAAAAATTATTAAAACAAATTCCGGGTCAAACTCCCGCGCGCGGACGCCCGCACGCGGGCGCCCGCGTGGCGTGCCCGCGGCCGCCACCGGCGCGGCGCTGCAGGGCGCCAGCCGGCGCCCGCGTGCGCCGCGAGGGCGGGCGCACTGCGCCTGAGCGGCGCAGTGCGCCCAACGGACCCATAAAAAAAAAATTACAAAAAAAATTGATGTCTGATGCCCAGCATCCAGGAAGAACAGAGATGCCCAGCACCCCCTTCTTCAAAATAATAATTGAAGATTTTGATTACCCCTAAAATATGGTTCTAAACGGCGATAAAAACACTGACCAGAGCGCGAACCTGGCTCTGATACCACTGTAAGGTTTCGCACAGCACCTACGGGCGACGTAGCGGATAACAAAAATTTCATTTGCCCGATCCCGGTGTTATGGAAAGCTTAATCTGTTCTCTAATCGGTGTTTCTAATACCCTAATTACGGGTTACGTGTTTCACCTTGCGCGGAACGACGCTGTCTGCGATGCCCGATGCAGAATATCGAGCTGCACAGCTGTACGGCCTCTAGAGCAGATCCACAAGGACCCTTGCAGCGACGGTAACCCCCTCCCCCCCCCGGAACGACCTTCCCCGGCCCTTTTCACCTTCTGTAGAAAGGGAGGAAGAGGGGAGGAGCTAATCCTCCTCTCTTAAGCTTATGTGCTTGCTTAAGCCTAAGAGGTTGGAAGAGTTCGAATGAACTCACGTAGGAAGCATATATATAGAGTTTAGGCTTATTAGAAAAGGGCTCCAAAAGACCAAAACTGTATATATGTCCTAGCTTATATTATACATATGTATTAAGCTCCATTTACACTCCTTTCTAAAAGGAATTAAATAGAAATAATACATACATTTGTATAATAATAATCTGTCACCCAAGAATCCATTGTGTGTGATCCTCTAGGCCCATAGTCACTCTAGTTTAAGGCCCATTAACTTCTAATTCCCAATTAGAAGTAAATTAAACGTATTCTTCGCTTCTACTAGAGCCGAAGAATAGTTTAATTTATTCCGAACCTTTGATCACGTTGGGTCAAGCAAATTCGCGTGATCCTAGAGGACGTCGGGTTTAAACCAGCCTGTCTGGTACCTGTAAGTCCACAGTTACCGCATCGATATAGTCCCTCGCTCCTTCTATGAGTCTAGTACGATCGAGGGTATGGTTTCTGTCAAACCCCATGAATGTGTCATTTGACTATGACCTCCTTAAAGTGTATGACGTCCGTTCTAAACGAACTCACACGACCCTGGCCAGGGGTTTAACGGAGCGTCACTGTCATGACCCATTAACTGTCTGATATATACCCGACAGTGAGCGATCCCCTCTTGACCATTGATGATCTTCACACGTATCCTGGAGTGGTTAATGACTCGGCAACTCATGACTTATGGTTAAAGTCACTTAGCCAAGTAATTAAACCATTCCAGTCCTCGTGTAAGATCCGATCAATGTCTCAGATCAAAGGACCAACGATGCTACTGAGACAGTTAGATCTTCAGTTGACATTAGGTATAATCAACCATCTGAAGATCCAATAGTGGATCAGTTCAGTGTACATCCTCCAAGGACATACACCTACACATATGTGTTGGTGCCCCGCACCAATGACCATGAGACTGGTCACTGACACATCATGTGTACTGGTTTAATAGGTAATCAAAGTCCCCGAGTGATTACCCTCCAACCAGGAACAGTTTAAGGTATGTGTACATGTAAAGCCAATCTCATGTTTGAGATCCGATCTCGAGCTGACTTTACAACCACATATCCTAGGGACAACGTAAAGTAACACAATCGCATATTTATGCTCAAACACCACTTTATTAATAATGAGCAAGATCGTACAACTGTTGGGCCTACCCGACCCGAAATTGGCCTGTAGCACACCAACACTAACACAACCTCCTCGGCCCCTTCTTCTTCTCCGGCCTCTGTGGAAGGCCCCGCGGTTCTGTTTCACCCCACTCGTTCCCATGGTGGTTCTACAGCGGCGCCTCCCTCTTGTTTGTCTTCGCTTGAGGACTTAGCCCTCGACGCCGTCATGTCCTCGCCATCTATTGCTGGCCTCGCCTGCTCGGGCCTGCGTGGGGAGCTTGGTGCTCCATTGTTCTCTGCCGCGGGTGGCTACGCGCCGAGCCATGTTGTCTGTGGTGAAGGTGTCCCCCCCGGTGTCTCCTGCCCTTGCTGCGGCCTGCTTTGCAACCATTGCTAGCTCCTACTGTATGCGGCCTGCGTGGGAAGGTTGTTGCTCCGCCGTCCTCTGTTGGCGGCCCACCGTCTTCAGCCTATGCCTGTGCTTTGGCCTTGACCTCCAGAGCTGGACTTCGGCCCCCTGCTTTGTCCGTGTTTGACGCGGCAGGAGGCCTCACGGCGTTGTCATCCTCTCCTTCATCCGGCGCTGGTCTCCCTCCCACGCCCTCTCCGGCTGTTGGCGGTGCTCCCCTGTTGCCCTCCGCCGTTGTGCTTCATGCTGGGCCTCTGCCTGTGTTGCCGGTGGCTGTTGGCCACGACGGTGCTGCATCCTCTTCGGGCCCGCTCCTTGGTTCTGCAGTGTTGGGCGCTGTTGCTCCCCCTCTACGATGGCACCTAATAGAACGGGGAGAGAGAGAGAGAGAGAGAGAGAGAGAGAGGTATTTTTGGATTTTCTTCGCATATTTGATGAAATATTTCACAAAATATTCTTTTTTTGGACGGAAACAAACTACGTATATTTATTTGTAAAATATTGAATTTTTTAAAATTTTTTAAAATAATAGTCAGATTTGAGATATTAATTCGTAATTCACTAAATTTGTGAGGAGCAATATGTAAAAATCCCTTTAATTAATTTGGATTAGCAAGTGAGAATTGTTACGGTTACCACCTATATTTTTCTGTCATCTTCTCGGCACTGCCTATCCATAGGGTCGGGGCACGATGGACGTGAAAGGTGGTGAAAAGCTCCTGGGCGGGTAACCCACCCGCCGTTGTAGGAAAATCTTCGTCCTCCGTACGACGCCCCCTGCTCCCGGAAGCTTCCCAAAGACTCGGCCGTCGCCCACAAGTCTTCGTCACCTTTAATTAATTAATAATATAATGAAAGTGCCAAACCCAACTTTGACGACAGAATGCAACACAAATCAAAGGTCCAGGTCCCCCCTCTCATCATCATACATGTCTCAATTTTTTATGTCTTGTTTAGTTTTTTTTCTTATGTTTGTTTTTGGTTGAAGTCAAGGTCGCAATGTATTATTATGTATGATGAACATATCAAACAGTTGATTAATATATTTTTCTTTGCTAGAGTACTATTAATTAGCTATTCAAGTTTACAGAATTTTCAAAGTATTATTGATCGAGTTTATTTATTGAAGAAGAGCCATTCGACTAAAACCTGGATAATTAATATTTACATGATCTATTCCGAAGCAGGAAGATTAATGGGAAGCTGTTGGACATAACTGAACATAGATTTGAACCCTGCCGAATTAATACCATTCATTGGGAGCTAGCAGAGAAACGGATTGGCATACATTCATGAAAAAGGCCCCAGCGGATCTCCCTGGGACGTTCATGAAAAGCCAAAGCTCGATTCGCGCACAGGCATACACACGGACATACATATTGAAGAAGACAGTGGGGGAGAACACGTGCGGCAGAAGCCCACCATCACCGCCGACATCTATTCTACGTGACACAGGAGCTCATGCGCAGTGAGACTTTTAGCAGAGGATGTCCCGATTCGCTCGCAGGTCGATGAAGTAACCCCTGGGGTCGGCCTCGAAGGTCGCCCGGGGCATCATCTTGCCCATCCTCCCGGGGGCCTTCATCATCTTGCCCCCCACCCTGGCGCCGCCGCCGCCGCAGCAGCACCTGCAGAAGCACTTGCAGCAGCAGTAGAGGCAGAAGAGGGAGAGAACAACAGGGAGGACCACCGTGAGGCCGAAGACCAGCCAGCGGTGCAGGGTGGCCGACCGGGTCTCGGGCGGCAGGATCTCGTCGAGCTTCTCCTGGATGAGGCCGGGGAGGCTCTGCAGCAAGTGGAGCAGCTCCCGCAGCTTCTCCATCAGGAAGCTGCCGAGATCACCAAGGGCGTTCTCCGCCGATCCCAGGATGGCGCCGGGGTCGCCGCTGAGTGAGAGCTCGGAGTAGGGGGCGGGCAGCTCCGCCATCACCCTCCTGCCCATCTTCCCCAGCTGATGGCCGTAGTTTTCCAGACCTCCTCCTTCCATCTCTCTCGCTCGTTCTCTGTCACTCAGAAACACACACACACCGCTCACCACTCGCTCATAAATGAAGGCTGGTTTGAGATCAGCTGTGCTTTTTGCGCTGCCGCGTAAAAGAACCGTCCGATTGCACAATATATGATCGGACGGCTAGAAAGTTTAAGTCCCAGATATTCTCTCTCTTTTATCTCACGGCCTTCTCTTATTCCAGCGGATTCAATAACTATTAGATTCATTCCAATATCATGGTAATTAAGGAGGAAGAGAAACCATCAGCTGATAAAGTCCATCCATAATGTCCAGAATCGTGAACGACACACGCAGTGACGAGGGCCTGCAAAATTAAAGATCAAGTTAATTCACATCTCGATGTACGTGCCTCTTGTTCTTAAAACTTGATCCAATTCTTAAATTTATGGGTTGGAAACTTGGAGTACGCAGTATTTGAGTTAATTTTTTTCGTCTAGAGAAAGATTCATTGCACACCCGAGTGTGTTGGGTGTGTAATAATGTTAAATTTTTTATGAATTTGTTATAGTGATTTTTAATATATCTTAATTTGAAGTATAAGTCAGGTCGTCATCTGATTATTTAAAAAAATAAAAAATATTAAATCAATAATATTATGTTCATTTTAAAAAAATCGATCCATTTTTTTTAATTTTTTAAATAATTAAATAATTAAATAACGACATAATTTACACTTCAAATTAAATATCTTAAGAGTCATTTTAATTTTTTTTAAAATAATTAAAAATATTACACACTTGGGCGTGCAACACACCCTGATCGTGAAGCAAGCCTTTCTCATCTTTCTAATACATTGGGCTATGAATTGAAAGCCCAATATCAAAAAATGTCCGCATACATCCGTTGCGATTCATACTTTATAAACTACCGTTACAGTTAAATCTATATAGTTATTGTTGCGCTGGGAATTTTTGTCGATAACTTAATATAAAGTCTGTTCTTAATTAAGCATCCTTACATTTGTTAAAATGATCGTATTGTTCTTTTTCTCTATAGTTGTTTGGATATGAGCTGTCACGACGTGTTTGCTTTATCGAAAGGTATGTGGCCCGAGGTTATTCCACTAAAAGCTCCCTTTTGGAGAGGTGAAAATATAGATGGCTGACTAGTTGCCTAGTTGGAACTAGGAAAGTGGATTCCCACGTGGGTGTTCTTTCTCAAGCATCTATCATCGACTATATCAAAAGTCTATGGATTAATTGTAGAATAATTTTATCGTGTTATACGTTTTATCACCAATTTACAATCTTATCTTAGGTATCTAACTTTATGATCAAAAAATTAAGATGAAGCCATTTTCACACTTAAGTTCGATGCTTCCATGTTTTTTTCTATCATCCAGTTTTCAAATTGTATGGCGTGAGAAGAGAGTGTGGCATTTTTATAATATTATTTACAATTTCTAAGTAATCACTCACGTATATTCACCCCTGTAGAGATAAGAATGTGTTATCTTAGGTCTCGTACTACACCTTTAAGATTTTTTTGTTAGGAAGAGAGATCAATCGTCTCGAGAAAACTTGTAACTAAGGAGCGGAGCGTCAGAAGGAGCTCTTGGTGTGATCTCAAGAGACAACCCTCTGATATTTAAGTCAGCGACATAATTGGGTAAAAGTAGAAAAGAGAAGAGGGAGAAAGGAGTGCTCAGAAGAAGGTGAGAGTGCTCGGAAGAGACACCGAGTGCCCAGGGTAATGATTTGGAGTATGGAGACCCTCAGTAAGCACTGTGTGTACTCTATATCTCTCTAGCTACGTGTCTATGTCTACGTGTGTTTGTCTATCTTCTGGTGGCCCATTCAAAACGTCATTTGTACGATTCACTTATGAGTCGTCTATTTCATAACTTAGCGTGAGCATGGTTAGTGAAGTAAAGGGCTACCCGATCATGGGGATCGTTCGCTATCCACTCGCCCGTTCTATGTGGATTGTAAAGATATTGAGGAGGGCATCAAGATGGGTGTGGGCGAGACCCAATACCTATTCGGGTAACACCCCGTGATTTTAGCCTCAACGTTTACCCGTTAGTGAGTTTCATAGTGTTTGGGGCACACGTGCACGGGAGTCGAGCCCGTGGGCCAGCCAGTCCTGAGGGGCCCCAATAGGCAACGTTCTTGGACTGTGGGCTGGCCAGTGAGGGCCGTACTGGGCCTGGCATCAATGGGCCGCACTGAGCCTGACGTTAATGGGCCGTACTGGGCTTGACGAGTTTCCCCCTCCTCGACCACTAATTAAGAAATTTTCTTTCCATCTTATGAAAATTCCATCCATACTAATAATGTTTATATCTGTACATATGACTAGTCCAACTTTAGAGGTCCTACTATGAAAATTAAATTTCTTATATACTCTACCACTTATGAGGAGCACTCAAATGTAAGTATGTAAGAATTCAAGAATACTTTGGCACCTTATAATGTTTGGAGTGATGAGGCCACAAGATAGTCTCACATTGGATGTTGAGAAGATGATCATGTGCTTGTAAGGTCTGTTCTCAACCTTTAAGCCAAGGGGCGCCTTTTAAAAAGATGAAATCTTATTATAGATGGGAATAATGGAGAGAAAGGAAAGAAGAACATGGGACAAGAAGCAATCATTCAAGAGCGTCAGAGATTTATGTGGAATAAAATGGAAAAATCACATAGTCATACACACAAATTATCGTGACTATGTGTAGAGATGGTTACAAGAGAGAGAGGAAGAGAGCTTGCTCTAACTTCTCACAGTCGCTGCTCCCATATCACATTGTATTCGTCACTAAAGCGATCACACTATTTATACAAGTAACATCTCGGGACAACTCTCTGGATTTGGAAAGAATCACAATTGGGTGGAGAAAAAGATCTTTTGAGAATTTCCTTACTAGTCAACCTCTCTTGTATGACACAATTTGAACGTCATGCATGTCAAGAAGAATGTCTTTGATAATGTGTTCAACACGATCATAGATGTAAAAGGTAAAACAAAGGACAATGCCAAATAGCGTATGGACCTGAAAAATATTTTGTAAACGTCTAGAGTTGGAACTACATCACATAAATGGAAGAGTTGTGCAACCTAAAGTAACATACGTGCTTGGGGATAGATGGATCAAGAAAGTGTGCCAGTGGCAGAAACAATTGAGATTCCTAGATGCATATATGTCCAACATTGCTCGTTATATGAATGTAAATGAGGGGAAAGTATATAGAATGAAAAGTCATTGTTGTCATGTATTCAGGCAGATATTAATGCCCATTACATTCTATGACTTGTTGTCGAAGCCTATATGGGGAGCACTGACCGAGTTGAGTCAGTTTTTAAAGATTTTATATGCATCAAACTCAGACTTTGAGATGCGCAAACTATCGAACATAATGTGGTCACGACGATTTGCAAGTTAGAGAAGATATTTCCTCTTGTATTCTTCGAATCGATGGAGCACCTAATTATCCATTTGTCGTATGAGGCTAAAGTCAGAGGGTCAGTACAATTTCGATAAATGTATCCATTTGATAGGTATACTAGAATATTAATTATTTTTCTTACAATTGCTACCTGTGTAAGATATGTATGTCATTGTCATCTGAATTGTCGTCGTATGTGCATGCATGGTCTGAAAATGAAAGTTCGCAACAAGGCGAAAATAGAGGGTTTGATTATCGAGGCATACATGATGCGGGACGGGACGCGAACCTGGGACTCTAGCTTGCGGACGTCTCTAAGCGAGAGAAACACGTAGATCTGCGCGGTTGAGGAACCGGCAATGAGTCTCGGGTATCGACTTTTCCGCGTGCTCGGACCGTGTCACGGGACGGTTTCCACTCACTCACTCTCGCAGCGGTGATAAAATTATAACGAGCTAAGTTCCTATCACTCATGCAGCGGCATATGAAAATATACGAGATAAGCAAAATGCCAAATAAGGAGGGTGGCGAGTGTACCTCCACGCTCCGGGCGTGGGGAAGACGACCTCGGCCAAGACCGTAACTCCCGGTACAGTAAATATAAGTAATTATAGAAGTGAATTTTTATGCCCACTCCACGCAGGGAGGTAAAGGGCTACACGTGGGACCCGGGAGTAGTGCTCTTGGGTTGACGGGCAGCAAGCCGGAAGGGCTCTCGGACCGGAGGCGGGCTGCTGGTCCGACTCGGTATTGTTCCGACTCGTTGGATAGCAACCGAACTCGGCTTGTGGGACGGCGGCTTCCGGTCACCTTCTGATCCGGGACGTTGGTGGAAGACTCCTCTTTGATCTATGAACTCGGCGGCGGCCGAATCTGAGCCGATGTATTTTTCGAGGAATTAATTCCCTGACTGCTTCTACTGGCTTGACTCGGATCTAATCTGCGTGCCTTCACGAAAATAATTTTTACGCCCAGATCCGACATCGGATCGAGTCAAAATTGATACCGTTGGAAATTAGACTCGGAGGTCTACAACATATATTATTTTCATATTCATCCAGTAAATGGATTGGAAATGAAAAACTCTGTGGGTTGTAGTTGTTTCTGGCCCGAAATTACAGATAGTCAGGACAGAATAGGATCTGCCTGAGACTGAATTTTGACCGACCTAAAAACGATGGATCTAGACTCTGAGAAAATTATGGGTGGAAGAGGGGGGATGTGAGGAACACGTATTATTTTTTTGGGAATTTTTGGAGATGGCTAAGTGGGTGGGAAAAATACAACAACAACACACTATCCTGCAGATCTGCTGATGGGCAGATTGTCAAGGGTGGAACTAAAATATCAGGAAAAATATCAAACGATGGTGGATTAACACGAAATTTAAATTGGGAATGGCTAACAAGGAGGGGGATGATCTATCAAAATTTCAAGATCATCAGATAACTGGATTTGGCGTACCAACCTTTTCTTTCAACTTCTGTCCTAGATCTCGGAATCCTAGACATCAGGGTAAAAACATGGTTGTGGCGGTTCGACGACGGCACGAACGGAGGCGGCGGAGGCGGCGGCTGGAAATCACATCCAGCAGAGGTGATAGAACTTGAAATCTACCAAGTTTATGGCTTCACACCATAGAAATCAGAGCAGTCCAGCTCTACGGGGGAGAGTGGAGATAGGGGCGCCCTTGGGCTCTCTCGTGCAAATGCAAATTTTTCTTCATTAATTCTCACAAAATGAAAAATACATGGATTATATATAAATATACAAATGACCTAAACTACCATCAGATCTAGGGTTAGGGAGGGGTAAATAAGGGATGGGATAATTAATCCCCCACGTGGTCAAATGAAAAAAATACAACAAGAATTAAATATGTTAAAGTGGGGGGCGCCCCCTTGACTAAGGGGGGAGCATCTTGGACTTTGCTTGGTCTAAGTTTGAAAGTCCTGGTCTAAGCTCACCTTGGACTTTGGAACAGTCCCACATGGGCCCTAGAGCCTAGGTGGATCAATGGGAAATAAGGTGGGGGTCCCGCCAGGCCAACATGACCTTTTTGCAAAGAAACCCAAAGACTTCTAGGGACTAACACTTTGGCTTATAGTTGTCATACAATTGCAAACCCAATTAGCCAAGGATATAAATACAGACAAAAGGATACAAATGTAAAAAATGAAATGTTAGTGCTCGGTGTTGATTCCCATCAATACATTGTTGAAGAAATATCAAAATTTTGTTCAATGTACTTTGAACTAGAGATACAAACTCATCGTACTTGACCTCCATGTAATGATGATGGCAGAGATGCTATTGCGTTCGACCGGGTCTTTGTATTTAAGTACCAAAGATGTACGTTCAAACGTTGTTTGACTCGCATGCTCGAAGAAAGAGAGTTGTATGCCGTAGAGATCTATATCTTTATGAATTATACTCAGATTAAATCTTATGTTGAGTAAGTTCTCAACTCACATTTCCTTATGTACATAAGTTGTTTGCCATTTTTCTTGTCATTTAAGGTAGTGTTGCATTCATATTGCAGACAATTTGATTCAGAATTAGTCCAAAAATATCCATGTCTCACTATCCAAAGTTCAGGGTCCAAAATCTGAAATACTAGTCTGATTGGCATTCAGATTTTTTCAACACGACTTGGGTAGTAAGAGTAACATGAAAGAGCCGACGGAATCCAAATCGGATATCCGGTTTGAGCTTGACATTCAAATTACTATTTTCTGAAATAATTTAGTTTAAAATCAAATGACTCAAGTTGAGGGTCCAAAATCTGAAATACCAGTTTGATCGACTTAATTAAAGAATTCACATATATATCATCTTGTTTTGAAGTTATAAACTCAAATAATTTGTTTAATTTAATTTTTGATTAAAATTGTTATTCATACATGTTTAATTTTATTTTTTCTAATATAAGATCCTCCGATGGGTGACGACGGAGGAGACGAGCAGAATGGGGAGGATGAGGATATTGAGGACATTTCTTCATTTTTTAACATATTGTAATAAATTGATGATTTTAAAATATTATATTTAAATAATTTTTATGAAATGCGATTGTTATTTTATTTATCATTGTGATGGGTGTATGTTGTGTATTTTTTCTATTTAATGTGTATTGTCTTCTATTTAAATAAATATTTTTTATTTTTAAAATTTATTTTAAAAAATATTAAAAATTGGTACTGAATCTGCAACAATTTTTTAATTCCATTACAGATTCTAGGGATTGATTTTTTGACAGATTTTAACTTCCGTCGCAAAATACTATATTTTTTTACAAAAAAATAATTCGCCATTTTGCGACAGAATCTGTGACGATTTTTTAAGTCCGTCATAGATTTAGGGACAGATTTTCTGATGGATTTGAAGTTCCACCACAAAATTTTATTTAAAAAAATGACTATTTTGGGTTGGAATCTGCGTCGGTTTTCAGTTGTATCGTAAATTTAGGGATGAATTTTTTGACGAATATCTAGTTACGTCACAAAATTTTATTTTTTTAAACAATTGGATATTTTGGGATGGAATCTCCGACGGATTAGAATTTTAGTCACAAACTCTTCCGACAGATTTTTCGATGGTTCTTTATTTCCTTCTCTGATGAAATGCTTTACGGATTAGGGATAGATTTTGGACGGAAATAATTCCCTCTCAAATTTAGGATAGATTTGGGATGAAAAAAATTTCTGTCCAAAATTTGTGACACGAAATGTGGGACGGCCAGGATCCGTCCTAAATCCGTCCAAAATCCATTACAAATCCTTTTAGGGATGGATTTGGGATGAAATAAGAATTGATTTGAGCCGTCCCTATTCACGCATTTTCTTGTGGTGACTCTTTATCTTTGTGGGGTCAAGAAACTCTCAAAAGTGCGAAGACGAACGAGTAGTGGATCTTGAAGTCGTGAGCCGTTCAAGTGTACGGTCTCTAGATGTATCCACACGAGCACTAGACGTAGACATGATTTCCTCTGCGATCTCTAGACATCAACTAAATCTCAATTCCACCATTCACAAGGAAGAGGAGAGAGAGAGGAGGGGGCGCCCTGAGGAGAGAGAGAGAGAGGAGGAGGAGGAGGAGAAGGAAAGGGGGCCGGCCAAGGCTAACCAAAGGAGCTTGGTCTAAGGTTTAACCATTCAGTGTATATTTATAGGCTCCTGACATTTTCCATAAAAACCCAATAACTGTCTATAAAATCCATCCATCCCAATCCATCTATAACTCTATTTGTGTGACCCTCTTGGCCCAAATTTCTATTTCATTTTTTAGTCTATTAAGTTAACAACCCTTCTTAATTTAATAAACACAATCTATTATCTAATAATAGAATTAATAGGCTTTCAAATCACAAAAGGTACTAAGTAACACCTCGTCATCACAAATGATATTGGGGATAAGCAACCCACTTTGAAACCTTTTCATCTACAGATTCCACACAGCTATAGATCTTCATTCATACAATGTCCCTACTGGGACTAGGGTATAGTGTTACTATGAAACTCTATTATGTCTTGGCTCAACTAAACTCTATACTCCAAAAGGTTCACTAGAAAACTCCATTTTCATAGTGAACTCCCATACCCTAACTAGAGATTTCTGAGTACAGATCAGTAGGGTATTTTCTCTCTTATATCATACTAAGAGTGAATGATTCTTTGTTGTCCAACTAATTACCTTTTCAAGAATTCCATTGAGTCCGAATAACTGACTATACAGGACCACAAAAAAGAAATCCATAAGTTAGTAATCAAATACTCAATAATTCTCAAGCAAGATATCTTTAGTGACTCATGTCTAAGATCCAACTGTGTTATTGAAGCAATAGAATACCTCGATTAACAATTAGTATGATTACTATTCATGGATTCAAGATCAAGTAAGTTTAGTGCACTCATTCCGCTAATGAGCACCCATACACGTACTTTAGTGTCACTACACTGATGACTATGAGAATAGTTACACACATCATATGAATAAGAATCACACGTGCCAATCTATCCAGATCTTCAATGTCCCTCTTGAAGATCCTCTGACTATGAACATTTAGAACATGTGCATCTGAATGACTGATCTCATTATCATAATCTCATTATGATCTAGTTATCATTGTACATGGTCAGAGATTTCATTACATTCAAATCATAAAAAATATATTAAATACAATGAAAAAATGTCATTATTATTACAAATAAGAATGAGATATTACAAGAGGCGACACCATCACAAATCATGTGATTTGCTTGTAGGGCATACATTTTCATTAAAGACCATAGGGGGGGGGAGAGAGAGAGAGAGAGAGATGGGTTCAGAGAGAGGAAGAGGAGGATTTGACATACATAGAAACACCATAGGAGGAGAGAACAAGGGTTTAGAGATTGGGAAGAGTGAGAGATAGTAAGAACTAAAGAGGGAAAGGGGGATTTTGAGTTAAAGAGGGAGGAAGAGGAGAGCAAGACTGAGAAGGCGATGCTAGGGATGTGAAAGAGGAGGTGTAGGAAAGAGATGAAAAGCGGTCATCGATCTGCTTTGATTATTTGGCGGATCATCAAAAATGGTCGACTACTGCGTAGGGTTTCAGAAAACCATGTGTGCTAGAAAAGGTGGTCTACCACTCCTGTAAGGAGCGGTCAACTGAAATATCTAGTGAATAGGCATTTTAGTCTGTTTTTCAGGATAGGTTGACTGGTATGAGTTTCAATGACCTTGTACACTATATACCTTCTCAAAACAAGATTATTGCTAACTAAACACCTCTCATGCACGTAAAACACCTAAATATGAATTGAGACATGCAATTACACAATGATTGTGCAGACCAATAGTGTAAATGTCAACACTCTCACGATTCATCCTTAATGGCTTAGTGAATATGTCTACTAGTTGATGATCATTATCAACAAACTTAAGCACAAAATCCTCTTTTCCTACATGACCCCTTAAGAAATAGTGTCTAACTTTTATATGCTTAGTGTGTGTGTGCTAAATTGGATTCTTAGATAAGTTTATTGTACTAGTATTGTCACATAAAATAGCTATACACTTCAAATCAACAAGGTAATTAATCATTTAGTGTTTAATCCACACTAATTGTGCACCACAACTTTCGGCGACTACATATTCAGTCTTGGTTGTTGATAGTGCTACATAATTTTATTTCTTAGATGTCCAAGAGATCAAATCATATAGACATGTGATGGTGCATGTGCAACAATGGGTGGTAAATGAAACTCTATAAAGAATGTCCTTAGTAGTGCATCTATTAGCTCATCTCAAAGTGGTGACACTGAAGGGTCTGGTACTCTGGAGGAAGAGGTTGCTGCTGAACAAAAATGGTGCTACTTTGAAGGAAGAGGCTGCTGAGAGGTAGCCTGCAATGCTCTATGAATCCATGTACAAATATGTGAAGGAACAGATGGACATGTAATACAATCTCTACCAAGTCATATGAGCTACTCAGAAAATCTATGTATGTCGTTAACCAAGTGGGCACAATACAAGCAATGAATCCATCGATCACCAGATGTCATGTACCCAAGATCAAAAGTTGGGTGGTGTCAGCCATGCGACATCTACAAGGTATAGAAAAATAAGAACTTGAGTTAAAATGTGAGTGTACAATTAAACTATAAAGTGGTGGAATTCATAAATTCAAATATAATCTCCCCCCACATTCTACTCATTAACTACTCCGGAACTCCATGTTCATTTTCAAATACAATGAAATAATCAAATATAACACATGTCTGAGCTGTGGGAGTGGGAGGACATTGGTGGAAGCCGCTAAAGATGAACTACAGTCCTTTATGCTCAATCTCTCAATGTCTGAGAACATATCCTGGTAGCTACTACTATCAGCCATAGAACCATCGTGTCTTCTTATCACATTAAATGGCAATGGAGCACCATGATCAATATCATCCTGGGTGGCATACATAAAATCTGCCTCCTCTATGGAAACTATGTCATTTGTACTGTTACCACTATGCTGACTGCCACCACCATGACTTTGTTGTCCTCTGCAACAACCCCCACCCACCATCTTGTGTGTTGCCAGATGAATCAACACTTCTGCCTTCCCCAGGATCAAAAGAAGGTGAAAATGTCTCTGTATCTACATTGGGATCTAATGTTTCTACATCATATGTGCATGCAAATGAAGACTATAGCCATACATGAATCTTGAATATTTTTTCAAGGCCATTTTGATGTTTAAAAGTCTCTATAAGGCAATATAGTTGATTATAAATCAAGTGATCGCCGACCTCAACAACTCCAATGACCTCCCTCGTCTATGCAAGCATAATGTGATAATAGTATATGAATCTTGTTATCTCTTGTGCTACTTCCACAGCTGTCTTCATAGTTTGAAGTTGGCCAATATCCTTTAACATCAAAGCAACACGATGGTTGTACAAAGAGTCCACAACATGTGTGGTCTGATCTTCATCAGCTCCTCCCCTACTTTCTTATTGTTGGAAACATTGTATGTCACAACCTGTACAATGAACACTTCCCTGATTTTGTTCACCATTTGATTCATTAACCGTAAGATGTATTAGTGGCTATGAATTTTTTTTTAATGTATCAACAGACCTATCGTAGAAAACATGTTCTTCACAATAAATAAGAAAGTTGATTAGGCTACTCTTAGTGCTGTCTGACCAACCATGATAAATCAAGATGGCTCTAAACTTCTGCCATTTCTTCTTGGATGAAATGATACACTCGTTTATCTCTATGGCTTCCTCATCAAGATATTTGTCAACTAAATCCTTTACAGTAGGAGGCTAGACATGCAAATGTTGCTACTATGCTTCCTAGAATATTGTCTTGTAGTATGGACTGTTGGCTACATTGAATGAAAGTCATACATAGTGTCAAAACATTGTCTCAACCCTTCCCAACTTATACCTCGGTCCTTTTTTGTTGTAGACATCATCAACACTTGTTTGCTTCCCATGCTCCCTGGAAAACACATTAGAATCCACATATTCAATTGTAATACATGTGCTTCTTTTCCTTTGGGATTGACTAGCTGAAGGAGGGGGAGTAGTAAAGTAACTCGTGATGTTGCTAAAAGAATGACAACTTGGGGTTGGTCTCGATGAAGCATTTCCTGAACCTCCACTTTCCTCATATTGAGAGCCTTCAAAGTGATGTCTCTAACTCTGACCACTCATCTAATCCCTCTTCCATGCTTTGACCTTACTTTCATGGATAGCTCGACGAGTGGCACAATTAGGTGGACTGGGTCCCCCCTCCATGAGCTCCTGTGCATCACCATCAGACGCACTACAGTTCCATACCTCATCATCTTCTAATGTCCCTTTGCCATATATCATCCGTTCAACTGCAGCTCTTTCTGTCTTCTTCCACTGTTGTTCAATTCTGATCTTTTTCAAATATTATGCCATTAAATTGATGACCTTTATAGGCACACTCTTGCAAGAATGGATCTCATTGTAACCAATTATCCTACATCATGCAAAGTGCTTCTTCAAGCGAGAGACTCCTCCCTCCCCTTACCAGCATGGCAATAATCGT
The DNA here is from genome assembly GCA_022559845.1 of Amorphophallus konjac. Classification (NCBI taxonomy): domain Eukaryota; kingdom Viridiplantae; phylum Streptophyta; class Magnoliopsida; order Alismatales; family Araceae; genus Amorphophallus; species Amorphophallus konjac. The sequence continues at coordinate 103,541 of JAHNEJ010003531.1, read as the reverse complement.
TGCACTTGAAAAAATGTCTATTGTTATCTAACATGATATATTGCTACCCGACGTCATCACTTTGTGGTCACGGAGACATCTAAAATAACATTAAAATATAACTAATTATGTAAATTAAAAATAAAGTAATATACATATATTGTACTCATATTTATGTATGAAAATGCAATAAATATATGTGATACTCTAATGGGACACATATGCAATAATTAGTTAATTTATAAATATCTTATTACATTTTATACCATTATTTGACATATTTATTATTAATTAGATATAATTAAATTTTAGAAATTATAAAAATTTCATTTCATGGTGGATGCACATGAAAATGTTATATCTATGCCAATACATATGTACGTATATGTGAATCAATCAATATCATTTCACATTTTATTAATTTTAAAATTGTGTAATATTTAAATATAAAAACTACAAAACATTCATTTCATGATGGATTAAGATGGAAATGTTACATCCATACCAATACATGTGCACGTGTGCATCATTCAACAATTTTTCTTATTTTTTTAATTTTTTTAATTTAATAATATCTAAATATAATTATATTTCAAAAACTATAGAAGTCAATTTGACGATGGATTCACGTGAAAATGTTAGATGAATGCCAACACATTGGGTGTGTGCGTCATTTAATCTATTTCTCACTTTTTAAATATTTCATGTTATTAATATATGATTCAAAATTATGAAAAAACTTCGAATCCACCCTAGATCTAGGTTAAATCCTTGTAGATCTAGGAGAACATTTTGAAATTATTTTCGAATCACTTGAAACATATTTTCCCATTGATTAATACCCAAAAACCTCACAAAAATTCACAAATTTCATGGGGGAGAGCCGCGGGGTTTGGGTTGAGTGTTTAGGTTCGAAACAAAGATGAATCTGACTTGAACCATCTCAAATCGGCCTCGGATGATGGATTGGCCTCAAAACCATGCAAAACTCTCAAGAAATCGACAAGATGGACAGAGGAATCGTCGCTAGCCAAACAAAAACAAAGCACACTTCTCAGGTGAATGCTAACCGGGAAACACAAACAAAATGAAGGCAAGTGTATCGGGTTAGCCAATCTGATATGCCTTTGTATCGTGGCATATCAGATCTGGATCCAACCCGACTTGTGTATATCGCACATGTTGGGTTGATCCTCGTCAAGCTGGTAACTGCCTGCATCGGCACGGGCAAGTCAAGTCGAGTCAGGTCTCAAGTTTTCTCAGATACGATCCGGGTCACTAGAGTTGGGATAAGTTAGATCGAGTCAGTGAATCTTCCCTGTATAAGAGAGGTCCAATGCTGCTATCTAGTTAGCCTGGATATTGATCTTAGTTTATTGGTTGATTGACGGTATAAATAGTTGATTTGTTTCATGATAGAGAACTAATCATAGTGGCATTCAAATTTACACGGAGTGTGAGAGACTTATGTTCAAATCTAGTGATCTTTAACTCACATACATCCCCTTTTCTCAAGACTAATGAATCTATGACACATATCGCTCGAAGATTAAATGTGAGTCATGTAAGTGTCTCCCTCCCATTCTAGAGTCAAACCCAAGGCCTCCCTATCTTGAGATAGGGTCCTTACCAATTGACTCACTCAAGGTCCTCTTAAATAGCTGAGGTTTATCACCGATCACATCATCAGGCTATTCAACATCCTTAACAGACTTTCTATGTTATGAGACCGCAAGTAAAAATCTCTCTTGTATATATTCCCTAGTCATGCCCGAGTTAGAAGTTGCAAACACACACAAAGTACATTCCAACAAAGCCTGCACCAAATACAACTCAATGTGGTGGTGAAAACAGACGGACATGAAAACGGAGACTGCACTTGAACTGGGGGTGGTCCACCGAGTGTGATGGTCCCTTTCGTGTGTATGCACTCATGTCGGCAACCATCGTCCCCGCCCTCTCCCAGCCTCCCCCTGCCTCTTTTCTCTTTGAATTATGTTTTTTTAAATACCCTCTTACAAGTTTATTTATGAATTTACTACTATTATTTTTAATAGTTTTATTAATTTTCTTATATTAATATGGTATTAAAAATATTCCCGTACTTAATCTTCGTTAAAGATTCAATAATATTCTATTTTTATATAATTAATATTTAGACAAAATGATCCTTATGGAAATTTATTTTGACTTACATATTATGCTAAAGAGAGAGAATGGAGAGATAAAGAGCTAGATGAGTGTGGAGAGAGAGAGTTTGAGGGTGAGGTGTATTTTTTGAATTTTTAAATTTGGTCGAAAGTAAGCTTGGGTTAAGTAAGATATTTCCATGGAATGCTAAGCGATTTAAGGACATTTGAGCAAGTATTGCAACGTGGAGAGGTTATTAAAAATAATATAAAATAAGAGGTAAATTTGTAAATAAGCCTGTAAAAAATGTTTTTTTGCAAAAATCCCTTAAATTAAAGCCAGTTTGTTGGGCCCTTGGACCATTGTACCCTCGATTGTTTAGAGTTCAATACATAAATTCCCCGAGAGAACCATTTCTTTGTAAAATACTTGGTACGAAACCACCATCAATATTGATACATGCAGTTGCAGGTATCTCCCCCCTCTCGGTAGGGGCATCTTGAATGGGATGATTTCCCCTTGGTCTCATAACCGAGGCCATATTTGCAATATTCATACAAGGGTGGTGTAGAGGGGAATTTTTTTCTTCCAAAATGAGGTCCAATAACACAACCCGACCAGAAGTCCAAATGCAAACTCATTAAGGATACGCCATTCAAGTGATCCACTAAGGCAACCCAACTCATTTAGAGCATCTCAAGACTCAACACGAGCTGTCAAACCCCGCATGGACACGTGCTTAACTAGTCCGTCCACTAGGCGTCACGCTAGGAGGAAAGCCCCGGGTAACAACGTGAAACCTCCGAGTGTTAGCTCTAGAACTCTTGACTATTAATTCCAATCCTGAGGGAAGTCTCAGCCCAATCATCAAGATGGGACAGGGGCAAGTCTCGATTCGATCCCAAGAAACATCAAGGCAAGAGAGGGCTTTAGACTCAGAAATTCGTCGAAGAGCCTTAGCTTGAAACTCGAGCTAACAGAGAGTCTCGATCACCTGCTTGGCCCCATTCCTCTGGGAGACCTTGGCCCGATCATGAGCCATCAGACAGCACAAGCTTGATCCACCAATCTGAGCACTGAGGGGCCTTAGCCCGGTCTCAAGCACTGAAGAACCTACCCCGAATGCCTAGCCGTCGAGAAGACTTAGCTCAATCTCATGCCAAGGGAAGCCTTAGCTCAGCTTGACCCTACGAAAGGCCTGCTAGCTAGACTCTCGGCACCATAGCTCTAGCACGAAGGCATTATCCTAGGGCACCATGCTACATAGTTTAGACCCTGTATGGCAGTACTGACAGAAGCCATGAAGCGTCAATTCCAATTGGTCAGAGCGAAGGACCTCAAAGTAGGAGCGGAGTCAGGCGTGTATCCCTTGAAAAATGCAACCGCCGCCCTACCTACCAACCAAGGTGCATGGGGATGTAAACACAACCCCAAGATCATCAGCATGGCCCTCATCCTCTAGACACCGGTCCAAGCCACGGAGTTACGAGGGGTCGAAGTGCCATTATCACATGCTTGTACCAGCAGATCTTCACGTCTTTTCGAGGTCGTAACGCACCCCATATCCCGTAACTTGTGTCACTCCGAAAGGTGACCCATTTTGTACAATCTTGTCAAGATTTGCAAGCCCCTTCGACACTAACATCCCAAGCATTTCTATAAGGTCTTTGCGGCCTCTAGGTATGCAAGAGGTAAGAGCCTCGAGGTTACAAAAACTTCACACCATCATAAGACCACCAGAGAGAAACGCCACCCCGACGAAAGCTTCCCACTTTCTTCCCCATCTCCATCAGGCTACTCCTGCAGACTTAAGGCTCTCTCCTATCTTGAGGTAAGGTCCGCGGCTCATGCTCACCACTTCTGCCGCATGAATGGCTTAGAAGCTGTCCCTCTGCCTCCACCTAAACGGTCGGTAGGGAGACACCGTGGACCTTTGACAACGATAGGATGGTGACTGTGGGTTACCAAAGTAGAATCGACACTAGTCTGCCATCCAATGTCCTCCTGCTATCATCACCATCATCCAGGTCTTCCTTCATAAAAGACTTGGAGGACGTCCCCGCTGGCCACTCATGTAAGGATCTGAGCTGGGATTAAGAAGAACGCGATAGAAACAAAACATTAAAATTTTATTTCGGCACGTGTTGATTGCTCGGGTGTTATTCCTATTAAGTATCTACAAGAAAGAGATCTGATTTTACCTCTACGATAAGCGAATTATAGCAAAGTGAAAAATGATCCCCCATGACAGTAATGAACTGCACAAGTGTCCAATCTCTAGCGGTATCCACATGGACACGGATGTCATCATTCTCTCCATGTAGTGCTCCATGAACCATCTCCTCTGCGGCACTCTGGTAGGGTCTTAATTTACACTAGAGACAAGAGGGAGACGAGAGAGAAGAAGGAGGGCTCCTCCCAAGGAGGAGAGAGAGAAGAGGGTAGCCCTGACTGGGAAAACCTTGGATGCTTGGCCCAAGATTCCCTCCATGCAATTATTTATAGACTTCTTAATTTTTCACAAAAATCTTCATAAGTCCAAAATTGCATAAATACTCTTGCCTTATATAGCCCTAATGTGTGTGACCCTCTAGGGTCAGTGTCAGTCTGATTTTAGGCCCATTAAGGTTAAGAACTCCTTCTTAACTTTTTCATATTAATATTTAGCATGGAATTAATTATTTAATCATGGCATGACTTAAATAATTAACTCATCATCTCATGATAGATAATCATCTCATGATCATTCCTCTATTGGGCTTTCAGGAAATAGAAAGTAGTAACACTCCGTGACCATAGAAGGAGGTCTATAAAAACACTTTAGGACATTTATGTACACAGTTACCAAACACTTATAGTCTTTCATTTATACACAATATCCTTGGTCATAATTAAGGACATGGTCATACTGTCAAACCCTTTTTATTATGACCTGATGAATTCTGTACTATAAGTTCCACTGGAAAACTCATTTTCCAGTGAACTATATAACCTTGGCCAGAGATTTTCTCGAGTACCATTCATAGGGTGTTCTCTTTCATATTATATCTAAGAGTGAATGATCCACTGTTATCACTTAATTACCTTCGCATGCATTTCACTGTATCCGAATACATGAGCGACCAAAACTTGTGACTAAACTCCCTTCGTCACGAATCAAAACACGAGTCATCGTGCAAGATATCCTTGGTGACTCATGTCCAAGAATCAACTGCGCTAATATGACTGAAGAATCTCTTGGTTGACAGTTAGATATAATTATCATCCAGGTATTCATTATCGGACCAATTCAGTGAACTCTATTCTTATAATGAGTACCTGCGCATATATCTTAGTGTCTTCACACTAGTGACTATGAGATCAGTCACCCTTATCACATGAGATGATATCATGTGCACTGGTCTATCCGAATTTTAGATGCCCAGTCTCAAAAATCCTATGACTAGGAATACTTATAACACATATATCTGGAAGGTTGGTCTCATTATCATAATCTCATTATGATCCAACCTTAATTACATGTATTCACGGACTTCATCATGTTAAGTAGTGATACGTAAAAATAATAAAAAAGATATAATGAAGAAAATTATCATAAATGTTATTAATATGAATGAGAATATACATGAAATGATGTTATTATTTCATAAGTGATTAGTTTGCAGGTCATACACTTCTTTTATTCTCTCACTTATACTAAAACCAATCACCTCTTACTTGATCTCCATCAGCCTTAGATATTCAACCACACTTTGAGTCAACAGCTTGTTAGTGGATCTGTGATATTATCAACATAAGAAACTCTTTCTTTGGTCACATCTCATTTTGCTATAATATCTCTAATTGGCTGAAACCATCGTAAAATATGCAACGACTTCTGATGAGACATTGTTTCCTTAGATATTCCAATAACCCAATTGTTATCTCATAACAAGGGTATCGGGTCATAGACACTTGGGACAACTCCCAACTAAGTGATAAATTTCTTCATCTACATAATGTCAAATCGGCAATTGTTTCCTATTTGAAACTCTTCCAATTAACAGTCTCACCATTCAAGGTGAAGGTAAACCCTAAAACTAATTATGTTATCATCCATATGTGACCAAAACTCAAGTCAATGTAACCAAGAAGTTTCAAGTCATTTCCCCCACTTATCAGGAACATATCCTTATTCCTTCTCAAGAATGTAAGGATACATTTCACATGATTCTAATGCTGCTCACGCAGATCTGCCTAATACATGCTTGTAACACTTAGAGCATTCACTATATCATGTCTCATACATAGCATATTAAACATGATAGAGCGTTATAGTAGAAGCACAAGGAACATTAGCTACTCGTGTGCTTCCTCTTCTCAAGAGAATTAGAGAACATCTCATTAGAGAGGTAAATTTCAAGTCTTATAGGTATGAGATGTGGACGCACTTTTTATCGTCTCATCTTTTTGTATCATTTATATCGTTTATCTTTTATATCGATTTATCAGTGCGTGGGCGTGCCAATCACATAGTGACAACTTGTTCAAGCTCCGAGACTGGAGTGGTCTGGAGTCAGTGGTGCGCGCCATCTAACTAATCAGACGATAGTGGGTATCAGGTCGGGACTGGAACCTACCGTGCCATAAAGGCCACGACGTTAATTATATCCCTTTAGAGAGGGAAAAACCTTTGATTAATCGCCAAGATAAGGGGCCCTGTGGCCTGAAAATTAAATTTCATGAAATGAACGAAAGGTATATTAAAGAGCATTAAAATCCTCTACATTGGGGTGCAAAGGGGTATTTAAAATCATGTCGGTCATACATTGACTATTTCGTGTCCGGACATGCGTCCGTGTTGAAAGCATCACAAATATACGTAAGGAGCATCGGGACGTGTGTGTGCCGGGTACGGCAAGTTTGATATTTAAAAAAATAAAAATAAAGAAAAAGGAGTCAGATTTAGTGAGATATTGGCCCGGGACAAGGTCTGTCCATGGCCATAATGGGGTGTTCCCTGAGGGCCAAGCACGGCTTGCGGGTCATCGTTGATGTCTCCTTCACGCCGGGTCTAAGGAGGCAAGGACTTCCAGATCAAACACCATTAATTCCTTAAGGATCACATTTAAATTCATTTTCTTTATTGTTGCGTTTACATTTCTTTTACCTCCCTTTTTAAACATGGTTATTTATTATTTATCATTCATTCTTCTTTTTACCATTTTGTTCATTTTTGTCTGTATTGATTTTTTTTTATTTTTTTTGATTTGGGTCATTTATTATTAATTTGTTGATCGATTATTTATTTTGTTCTATTATTATTATTATTATTTTGGATCTTGCTTTATTACTTTGCTTTGTTCATCACTTCATTCCATTTTTTTTATCAATCATTCTATTGTGCGATGCACAGGGCCAGGAGGGGCTAGCGCAAGTTGTAACGACCCAAGATCCGGATACCGGGAAGGCCCGATACCATTCGAATCCTGACCCGCCGCCCACGAGCCGGGAGAACTCGGAAGGACTAAAAGGAGTGTGGAGGCACAAAGAAATAGAAAATAAAGCAGGACAATTCAATAATTAACAGAAATAAATAAATAATTACAATAACAGAGTCCAGTCCAACAGAAAGTACAGTTTAAAGCAGTAAAATATACCACATGCCAAGTGAACACTCGGTCCGGCGAGCTGACAACTAAGAACCTATGAATCGCAATCTCGAACCTCGAGGATGAACCGCCACACCTGAAAAGTAGGGGTGATCCTCCTGTCACTGGCCCAGTAGGGATCCCGCGGAACCGCAACTGAGAACAACGGCGGCACAGAAAGCTGTAACTACAAGGGAAACAGTAACTGCAGGAACAGTAAACCCGGTGGCCGATCGAAACTCGGCACTACAACTACTCCTACTGTACCGGTCAAGCAGAAAGAGAAGTCCCGATCTCACAGTCGGAAACTGGACCATACTAGCACCACTTACCGAAGTAAAAACCCACGGCAACCCCGCCGTAGAGGCCTGTCTCCCAAGACACGGCCAACCTGGACACGCTGTCCAAGGTGCAACCCCGACCACCAGGTCGCGGGCACCGCACCAACAAGACGCAACCTCAGTAAAGCTACTAGCACTAGTCTCACGGCACGAAAACCGACACACGCACCACGGCAAGACAACCGGAACTCGACGGTTAACACGACGAAAACCCGAAGGTCGAAGTCACAAAGACTAACTGATCCCGACTCGACAGGAGTACCTCCCACTAGAAGCAAGGCCGAATGCGTCCACTAACGTCTTAGTCCGCGCCTCAGGTGTCTCCCTCCGGCCCATCGGGAACTGAGACACCGTACAAGTAACCACAAACAAGTGACTAGCTGGGGTCACGCCAGTCAGCGTGGGTCCAACCACCCCCAACCACGTGTGCACACACAGACCGTCCGTCCCTAGTCTAGCCCTCTGACCAATTTTGCCCTCAGCCGGACTCTAGCTGCTAGACGTGAAACCAGTCTAAAACCGTCCTCAGGGTAGCCTCTCCACCACTCCCTGGTGGGACCACTAAACGTGTAAGCATGCTACGACTAGTGGAGGGTCACTACGGAGTAGACTCTCAAGTCAACGGAAAACAACGTCCGAACCCGACGAAGTACGGGGACCGTCCCATGTACTAGCACCGTCGCATGGTGACCACGGTCGGAGAAGAAACGGGGCTCACAGTCCACGGGCCACGCGCCTGGCCACGCAGAAATGCCAAAACATAGTTCCCAAGGTAGCTCATAGGCCGCCAAATCGAATCCCATTCCCAGGGAAAAGCGGGAACCCTCCAGCCCCAGGCTGGGCAACTGGACTCGCAGTCCAAGGCCACACACATGGCCCACGCGGGAAGCACAGAAGCTCGATTCCCAGGACAGCGCACAAGGCGCCACGCCGATAACTGGACTCGCAGTCCAAAGCCAAACACATGGCCCACTCGGGAATCATCTTCCAGGAAAACTCACGACATGCGGGAGAGACCCCACCGCACATACACCGATACACGGTGACTCGATCAAGCGTAACACGAAAGCCTGGAACGCGTGGGGTCACCCGGACCCACCACACCTATGGGCACGCTAAAACGAGATAGCACGGTCCTCCCGACACCCTCAAATGATGGACACAAAACCCTCGGGGTGTCTGGAACACTCACGAGACCGCAAGTCGACCACTGGGTCCCAACCGGGTCGACTAGGGACCTACACAACGCGAAACGATCGTGGCAAGCACGAAGAACCACTTCGACGCAACACAGTGCCTGGCGGTCTATCTTTGGGCCGTCATAGCTGTAACGGTCCAAGGATAGGCCGTCACAGCACCCTGACGGTCCAACTCAGGAGCGTCAGACACTCGGTGCAAAACCGGCTATAGCGCCAGTCCTGGTGCGTCACAGTCTCTGACGCGCCCAGCCTGCTGCGTCAGAAGACGAGCAGAAACCAACTGTGACGCACACCCCTCGGGGTGTCACAGACTCTAACGCTCCAACCCAGGTGCGTTAGAAGGTGGGGACCCGTCCTCTCTGACGCTCTCTCACAGGGGAGTCACAAGGCTCTGACGCTCCATCTTGGGTGCGTCAGAGGCCTTGACCCCTCAACGGTCAAAACCACACCGGTCGACTGCCAACGGTCGGATCGTCACTCTGATGGTCCAACCTAGGTGCGTCACACGCCCTGGCGGTCTATCATAGGACCGTCAGGCCCACGGACCACCCAGTTGGCAAAGCAGTAGGCTGTGACGCACCCACCCTGGGGCGTCACATGCTGTGGCGGTCACTGGAATGACCGTCACACCGTCCCGGCGGCGGAACGGCGAGAAACGACCAAAAACACCAACCACGCCCCCATACCTCCATGGGAGAGGGGGAAAACAATGGGGAAGCCCCCAAATAACCCCTAGCATGCATCTACGGCCTCGAATTGGCCAAAAACGCAATGAAATGGTAGATCGGTTCACGAGCCCTAAAACATGGAATTTTCTCAAAATTCCCCAAATACGCCCGCTCGGCTCACCACGGCCTACAAAACTCGCGGGAAAGGGAATGCACGAGCTGGGAGTCCATCTCCCTACCTCCACCTAAGATTCGACGCGCCATGGAGGCCGATCCACGAAGAAATCGCCGCGAAACCCTCGCCAGCTCACGAACCCGCGGCCGAGCTTCCACGTGCCACCGGCCCTTGATCCTCGACCCGTTCCTCGCCTCCCGCCATCACCGCCTCGCCCTCCTCCGCCACCATCGGCCGCCCGGGGAGAGGGGGAGAGAAAGAGATGAGAGAGAGTGAGAAAGAGAGAATGAGAGGGGGAGAGAGAAAAATGGTTAATATATAGAAAAACCCAGAAATTGTAGAAATTCAGAAAATTACGAAAAATTACCTTCGCGATCCTCGGGAGGAACACAACGCAGTGGTACCGTCCCGGAGTCGGAGAACGCCACGGTTTGCCCTACACAGAGTTCCGAAGGCGCATCAGGGAAAAATACGTGTAAAACATAAAATACGCTCCGAGACCCACTAAAATGATCCGAAAAAAAATCCGGGGCACTACACAGGCCACCCATGCAGTGGGCAGGAACTGGCGACGAGTGAGTCAACGCAAACTATGGACTACGTCGATGCATCACGTAAAGCGGAGAGACCTATGAATACGCTGCGTCGACCCAGTGTGATGGCTAGGTCGACGCAGGGTCACGCCAAGGCACCCCAAAGTTGTCCTGCGTCGACTCAATGCTGCAATGCGTTGACGCTGTTTGACATTAAAATTCAAATGAGCCTACAAATAATTTATTTATATGAAATTTTAATAAATTAAGCTCTTGGTGGGGCATGACCTATATGCTTAGGTTCACTTGATTATATTTTCATTTAACACAATCCGACAGTCTCCTTTTGGGTAGGTGGGTACATCCAAATTTAAAAATTTTTGGACCCTAATGGGATCACACTTAAGACCCTGTTTGATAATAGGTTAGGATAACTCACATGAGATGGGTTAGGATGAGTTATTCCTTGACTTTTTACTTTTTCAGTTTCATAACTTGTTCTAACCCTAGGAATAACTCATTCCATAGAAATGGTAGAATGCGTTATTCTTAGAATAAGGTCTTTTATCATAACCGACCCCTGGTAACTTAACCCTACTATCAAACTCGAACAAGAATAAAATGCCGAAATAACTCATCCTACCCGAGTTTATTCCGTTAACAAAGTGGGTCTAAAAGAACAGATAAAGGGGTTATATATGGGGTTATATATATATATACATGAAGGGAGTTTTTGGACCGGCGCACTGCACATTGGCGCAGGAAAATCCTGTTACGTATTTGTGTAGTGTGCTCCGCATCATCCTCCCCTTTGCGTGGGGGTATACGAATTCGACGGCCGCACGCACGCACGCAAACAGAAGTCGCACGCTCGCCTTATTTTTGGTGCTGCGGTCTCCCTTCTCTTTCCAAACTCTTTTTTTCGGTCCTCTTCCCTCCGCTGTCGTCGGCGGAGGACCCGACACGGCGGCGCGGAGAAGTCCAAGGCCCCGCGCCGGGATCTTGTACTATCTACTAGAATCCGGCCCTTCTCCCCTCTACATCGAGGTATCGCCTTCTCGCCTTCTCTCGTTGCCGGTGGTGGTTTCGCTGTTGATTTCGGCCTTTGCGGGGGCAGGGGTTCGGGGTTTGGGTGGAGGGTTGGTGGGGTTTCCCCGGCCGTGAGCTGAAGGCCTCAGAACGGGGATGGGATTTTGGGTTTCTGGATTTTTGTAAGAACCGAGGATGAGATTTTGGGTTTTGGGTTTTTTCTTATGAGCTCTAGGACGCGCTTTCTGCCTCGAATTTGTCCCAATTTTGATCGATTCTGTCCTATCCGAAGGTGGGTGTTTGTTTTTTTCTAGATGGTAATGGATTAATCTGGTCCAAAGATGGAATCTTGTCGTGCTAGATTGCTTTAGAGATGTCGGGAAAGAGCAAGAAGGACGTCCTTTTGACCTTAGAAGCGCTCTTGCCTGGTCAGTGGATCATCTTAATGGCTTACTTTTTTTTAATGCATCCTCAAGCGTGGATCTTGTTGTTTCGCGATAAATCTTAAGAATATTTTTATAAATTCTCCCATTTCCTCTTATATTTTTCTAATGCAAAGGTTGTCGTCTTTTACCACCGCTTCTGTATTTTTATGTCTTGCTTCTACGTCGCCCCATTGTTCTTAGAACTTTATTTTATCGGGGTATTTATTTTGTGCTACACCTTCTACAGGGGAAAAGGCACGAGAATTAGTTTGTTATCGGAGTCTCGACGGAGCAAATTTCATTTTTTTTTGCTTTTTGGGATTTTTACCAAGAATATCACGGAAAAGCATTGATCACCCCAAAGAGTTTCTTCTGGATTGCGGTGAACCTGTGACCGACCCCACGAAGAGGACGGCCTATTTCCCAAGCCAACTCCACCTCCCATCCTTGCAAGGAAGGGGATTTTTGTTTATGAGAAGACCTGACAAAGTTGTCATTTTTGTTTTTGGTGGTCGGGAATTGCTGCCAAGGTGTTCAACTGAGAAAAGGAACCTAGCATTGGTTTTATGGGTTCCTTGTGCTGCTGTTTTCATGTGGAGCATCCGGAGGAATATGCAAATCCTAACTCTTCCATATACAGAAACTGCATCTGCTTCAGATGTTTGGCTGCACAGCTGTTGCATGCGGTATGCTCTGAAGTTTCCAGCTTATACCGATCAACTCTTCATGTCTCAGGAATCACCCATTGGTCCTGTCTTAAAGTGTCTTTTGACCGCTGATGATATTTTCTTTTGATTTCTCAATTTATTTAATTTCTTCCTGCTGGTCTTTTAGTTCTTAACATTTGTCATTTGTCTTCCCCGTCAGCTTGAGCAGAATTAATTTGTAGTGGCCATATATAGTTGTATGCCTTAATTATCAGTCTTCTAGTTTGTGCATTGATTATACACAGGCATCATCCTAATACTTTCTGTCTTCTTCCAACTTTGTTGGATGTCTCCAGAGCACCAACAATGCACATAAATGGCAAATATACCGTTTCGTATCTTTTTTCCTATTTCTCATATTTTTATACATTTTATTTTCCCTTTCATCCACATTAGTTCATCATATTGTATGAGACATTAAAATAAAGCTAATCTAGGCATAGAAGTTTCAGCATCTCAACCTACCTTTAGAACATGGAGCTTGAAATTGCAATTTAGCACTTGCTAAGTTTTTGTGCATCATTGGAGCAATGAGCCTAGATACTGGCAGAGGAGGGTATTTGTTTTCGCTTAGGATGCATCAAAAATTTTTTTTTTTTGGAATACCAAGAGTAAACCCATGCACCCACCCAGGATCAAGCCCGAATCACTGGTAGCCCGAGCCAGGGGGAGGCCAAATATCTCTTGGACAGTGGGCCCCCTGAGCCCCCCACCACCCACTCCCCCCCCCCCCCCCCAAAAAAAAAAAGGATAAATAAAAAATTGTGGGAGTTGATAGGATGCATCATCTGCATTTTGTGGACTGTGTTCAAGGTAATTCTGAAGAAGATCAGATAACTCGCAAGTTGTCTGCATGTGTTGCCTCAGATAAGTTGTCTGCCTTGATAGCTAGTGCCCCAGGCACCCATCCTTTTTATGAATAGGTTTCTCAGTAGGTCTCATTGATTCTGTTGTATTGTTATTACCTGAATGTGTCAAAAAATGTCTCATGACATGCATCTATGTTTCTAGCTAGTGTGTAGAAAAGAAAAGTTAATGAAAATATCAAGGTTCTTTAGTAAATAAGCAAACTGAAATTTTTTTATGTTCTTTGATGGTTAGGACTGTGACAAAGGAAAAGAGCCTGTGTCTGTGGTAGAGAAAAATAGAAAATCATCTCATTATGTGAGATTTCTTCTAGCATCATGTACTTTCCAAAATTCATAGCATCATAATGATCCAAGTGATGGCATTTTTTTGGGCACTTTGTCCTTATGACCACCCCCCTCCAGAAGGAAAAAAACCCACTGTGATGGATGTCTAGTCGCAAGTGTACGTTATAGAACTTCAACGTACAGAAGCTCTAGTTCTTAATGTTGGTATGTAATTCTATGACTTTGGAAGTTGTCCATTCAAACAGGAACATGTTGATGATTGGGTTCTCATATCATATGCTTTCTTGATGCATCTTAGTTGGCCATGGGAAGAAACCGAGCTAAGTGATCAGTGTTTAGCTATTGTGAAGAAGGCTAGAGAGTTGAGTTGGAATTAACATTGAATTTCAATTCAAAACAAGGACAAACATGCATTAGAATGTAGAATTTGTTGCCAGCTGCAGCAAAGCTATGGTGTTAGCACCTAATCATAATGTTCTTGATTTGAAGGTCAGGTGAAGAGTCTGGATTGGTCAATAGTAAACTGAGTAACTGGACAAGTAAATGCCGTGCATACTGGATGTGACAGATATGATGGACAGTTTAGGTAGGCCGATAAATTAATGGTTCAGAGGTTTCCTACAGGCTGGTTTATGGTGACCCGTTATATGATGCAGATATGACTGCAAGAAGACTTAATTGAAATTGCCTATTAATTTTAAACTTTTAATTTTACTCTTCTTTAGATGTTAGAAGATTGCTAAAATCAAATGGCATTCAAGTACACAAGGCATAAAAATTTGAACATTGAGTGGATGCACATTTACATGTAGCAATACTTTTATATTCTCATTATCCAATTTGAGGTGGATATGAGTTTTTTTTGTTTGGCTTCAATAAATTTGCAGCCTTGGTACAGTGTGTCCTATATCTGGGGGAACCTGTACTATGGACAAAATATACCATATGGCAGAAAGTTTGTCTGATATATTGCAGAAGAGGTTTGAAGCAAATTGGCAATTGATTGTCATCTTCAGTGTATGAAAATTTCTCTTCTTTTGCTTTCTGCTAATTTCAGAATATCATTCCACTAGTTTTATAAAATTGAGTTCTTGCTCATAAAAGGAAAATAGCTTGTAAGCAATCTTTTAGCCTAGGAATGACAATTTCTAAGCTTCATAGGTTTTGAATGCTTCTTTATATCCAAATTCAATATGTATTCTCATGAATCTGGTGCATTTGATTATTTGCAAAAAATAAAAGTAGTATAAACACTTGTCTGATTGGCCCAAAAATTTATTTCATGGTATTTGAGGTTGTGGTTTTCACTTCTTGAATCTCCATGCATGGATGTTTGTAGGAACAAGTAGGTACAACTGGTAGATTCTGGAATGAGCTGCCATCTTTACATACCTATTAATGCATGTTTCAAGTGCGTGTATTAGCAGATTGTGGTTTATTTTAAGTATCTTTTTGTGCTAACTATTTGCATCCTCAAACAAGTTTTTGAAGCAAGAGTTCCTTTCTCCCCTTTCTTTTCATGGTGTGCTTATGTTGCGTCCTTAGCTTGTTGCCTTACTTTTATTATTACATGCAGTACACTACTCTGTTCCACAGAGAAGTGCGTGCTATTCCTTCATCTGTGCAAGGGACTTCTGGTTCACAAGGAGTAGTTGGAGATACTTCAATACCTGATACATACCGTGCTCCTCCAAGGCCTTTACCTTATGATGATCCTAGATGCTCTCCTTTACATCGTGATGGACTGATCTCTAGACGTGATAAGGCTTCAAGTCATTACCATGAGGAATCAGAACCACTTAGAAGAAGCATGACTGAGTCTGACACAGAGTCTACTTGCACATCTGACAAGTGGAGTGGGTCTGAGAGTGTAGGGAAATCCAAACTATGCCTTTCTGGGTCATCATTAAAGCAGCAGGCTAGGGATGTGACAAGTGGAGCAGTTTATGTTTACACCTCATCTGAGGATGAAGATGTGTGTCCAACCTGTCTTGAAGGTGCCTTTCGTAACTTGCATATCTTTTCCCTCAAATTTTCAGGGAACAATGATTACTTATTACAACTCTTTGATGAATTACATGGGTTTTATTGTTATACTAATTGATGAGATGGTTTCAATTGTTTTTGGTGTACGAAGCAAAATGGGTCTAATTCTAACAAATTCCTTTTTATTCCCCGTATGATTTGCTATTGAGGTGGATATTAGTTGGCTTCTGACAAGGCTGGGCCATACCCTAGCCCCAGCTGACCAATTGTGATCAGATGGCTGGGAGAGAATCCCACCAAAGTGTGGGTGGGACTCTCTTCCTGTAGAAACCACCCCTGCATGAATTTTGGATGCTGAAAGTGCCAAGCATGATGCGGCCTTGTTAAAAAAGGACAGGCCCATTTCTGCAGTTCCAGGCAGGAGATTTCCTGCCTGCCCTGTGTCCCTGCAGCACATGACATCTTGGTACTTGGTGCCTTGGCACTGAGCATGGGTGGCATGATGTGGATGGGCCTGGTTGCAACTTTGGGATGAAAAATGGGCGTTCTATGTTGAAGGCGGTCATCATTGTTACTTAGGCATACAAGGCACACCCTTGTCCTGCCTCG
This sequence comes from Amorphophallus konjac, assembly GCA_022559845.1. NCBI lineage: Eukaryota > Viridiplantae > Streptophyta > Magnoliopsida > Alismatales > Araceae > Amorphophallus > Amorphophallus konjac. Next base: position 86,976 of record JAHNEJ010003531.1, on the reverse strand, counting down.
TATTCCTCAATGTGTGCCAAAACTATTGCTAGGTTGAACGTCATCCCATATAAGGATTCCAAATACCAGTTTAACATTTATTTGGTAACTGATGCAAAGGACCTGGCATTTATTTGTTTTACTTTTCATATAAATAGACTGTAATTCTGCTTGTTTGAAGGTTTTAACTGCATGGTTTGTCAAATGTTCTACTTGCATGAGTCAGATAACACAATTGTTAATTTGAATGCATGCATGTTTCTATATTGCTTTATTATTATGCTTCATTTATGAAAGAAGGCATTCATTGCATTGCTACTTACATACTTGTGTGAATATTTAATTCCCTGTTTGGTTGGAGTACTAATTTTGATGTAGTATTAGCTTTGATATTATAGAGAATAAAATATCAATATTGATATTGATATTGAAGGAGCATCAAGGGTGGCAATTAAAAGAAAGGAACAAATCAAAATGAAGGGGAGGAGATGCTATTTTTGGACTCAGAATCTGTTTTATACCTGTATTAAAATCTCTTTAGTACTAGACTCTTTTGATATAACAGTATTAAAGTTGATAGAGTATAACCAAACACCCCCTATCTATACCAATATCAAAATTACTATTTATAGAGGTGTTTGATATAGCAACCAAACAACCCCTTATAAATTGTTTATTTATGGCACAAGTTTCAATGGATATGTGGGTGGAGAATGTTTATTTCATCTGCTCTAGTATTTAGGTATCTTATATTTGGCTTTTCTCTGGGAGTCAAATTTGATAAACCATGGACTGTGCATATGTTTTGTTAGTGACTCAATTTAATAAAGTGCATGCAATCTGTGAATTATGTTAATCCTCATGCTTTCCTGTGCAGAATATACTGCAGAGAACCCTAGGATTACCATGCAGTGCTCTCATCATTTCCACCTTGGTTGTATATATGAGTGGATGGAAAGAAGTGAAGCTTGTCCTGTATGTGGCAAGGTAGCTTTCTTTGCCCGTCTGCTGCTTCAATAACTATCCATATTAACATTGACTCTTCTGTTATCTTATACTGTTGCCTTTTGTTGCTTAATTGCAATTCAGATCTTCCAACTAGGATGTGCAATAGCAAAACTCTTGTTTGCTAAAGTTGCTCGGACTTTTGTCTGAGATTTTAATTTCTATTTGAGATGACATTTCTCGTTTTGAACATCGTATGGGCATTATTTGTTGCAGTTTTGGTTGCACGCAACAAAAAATATTTGTCATTGTAGTCCCTGAGATAACAATGGTCCTAGAAGGGCATTGTAATCAGATTCCAAAGCTCTGAAATTGATGATCGGTCCATGTTATAAAGACTGATATAACCAAGGTGTCTTGATAACATGAATTAAAGTGTTATTTTGATGTGCTATCCCGACAAAATCCAAGCAATAATAGGAAAAAACAGTGCTAAATAACAGAACAAGTGAATCTCAAACGACTCAATAATCAAAGTAAGGACTGATATGAAGTTACTGCCACAGGTGGCGCTGTACCACATGTAATGTCTAGACAGTCAGTATAGGGCCGAACAGATGCGCACATGCTCACGATTAGGTGGTGGACAGCTAGCATGATATGTAATGGAGACAAATCAAGGTTCTACCAATGACCTAACCAAATAGGAAGTAGCCATGAAGAGGGAACACGGTTACCTGCAGCACTCGAGTGTGTACGGCTTCGGTATGGTGTGCGGTTAGAAAGCGGGGATGACGGTGGTGGTGGGGGGATGATGAACAGATGAACGCTCGCTTACGGCTAGGGCTGCTACTGCCAGGGATGGCAGTATCGGCCGAAACCGATACGTTTCGGCCGAAACGTATCGGTTTCGGCCTACACCGAAACCGTTTCGGACTTGCTCACTGTAGCAGGTCCGAAACTAAAAAAACCCATTTTTAATGGTTTTGGACCACCTGCTCACTGTAGCAGGTCCGAAACTAAAAAACCTTTTTAATGGTTTCGGACCGAAACCGGACGGTTTCGGACCGAAACCGGCCGTGGTCACTATAATGTTTGCCTTTTTGAATGTTTTGAACCGGTTTCGGCCGAAACCGAAACGAAACCGAAACCGGTACGTTTCGGTTTTGGTCCTGGCCGAAACCGAAACAGAAACCGGTACTGCCATCCTTGGCTACTGCTGCGGTGGCCAGCGGCTCTGGCCGCTGCTGCTGCTGTGGTTGACGGCGGCGCAGGCTGCTACTGCTGCCAGGACCGGCGGCAACTCTGGCAGGCGGCGGTTCCAACCGCGGCTGCTGCCGGGACAGGTGGTGACTCTGGTTGCTGCTGCTGCAGGGGCTGGCGGCTGATGAGGGGTGGGAGAGGAAGAGCGGCAGCGGGTTCACAGCGGCTGGGGAAGGAAGGGAGAAAGAGGGAGAGGGGGCGGCAAGTCGTGGCGGCCGGAGGAGAGGAGAAAGAGGGAGAGGGGGCGGTGTGTCGCTTTGGCCTGAGGAGGAGGAAGAGGGAAGCAGCGACCGGCGGCGGCGTGCACGATGGTGGACAGTGGGGCAACAGCAGGATCAACGACGACCGGAGGAGAGAAAGAGGAAGAGTAAGGCGGCGGCGGCGGTGGCTGCGTGGTTTAGGGTTTTTGCTTCACACCCCTAGCATTGTCACAACACAACAATGAGGGAAAAGCTTAATTTTCATTCATCCAAAAAAACCAAAAATACATTAGGGTTTCCAAGCCCTTTAAAGGCTCCAACAAAGAAAGACCAAAGACAAGAATGCCCGTACATGACCGAAAGATCAAAATGCCCTCACAGACTCCCTAAAGTATGAAAGAAGTAAAATAACACTAGATGAGGCAAAATAACACTAATTAAAGCAAGCTAACACTAGATAACTCAACCCTGGAGTCGTCTACGAGCATAAACTCTCAACGGGGGCGTGATGCCCTCATCATATTTGCTTGACCGTGTGCATCAACTTTGTGGATGTGCACTGAAGCCATCCAACTCTTAGACTTCTAAATTTCTGTTACTGCAGCAGTCAATTGTCATCCATCCTCTTGGTTGGGGAACTGTTATTCATCCATGGGCAATTGGACATGTGCCCAGCTAAGGCCATACCTGCCTTCTGGTCCTTTTCTGTTCCCTATGGTAAACTATAGAATTTTTTGATTACTTAAGATTTTGTAGTTACAATACTATAGATAATACCAATTAGCTTGTGAGTGGACTGTTAGTAAGAAGCAATGATTAGGAGCCCAGATTCCAGAACCAGACCAGTTCAGGTACCAATCTTGGCTATGATGACAAGCATCTTATTTATGCTAAATGATTCTAAGTGTTGAATCTGTGGTACTGTATTTCTGGTTTGCACAAAGGATATCACCATGGAAGATGGTGCTTGTCAAGTTGTCAACTTTGTTCTCATCATTATTGGTTCCAGTTATGACATGGTCACTTTGATTATGACTAACATTAAACATTTTTCACTCTTTGATTATCTCTTTTCTGTTCTAGCATAGGCCTCAACCAAGTCTTTGTCCTTTCTTCATGCCATCTAGAGAAGATCCTCATTCTATTCATTCTCTGTAGGAAAATATGCATGAGATATTTCCACACCAAGTCTCTCCTCCTAGCCATGTATATGTGTAAGCGTGAGTCTTTTTCTCTTATTGATGCTTTTCCGCTATGAAAACAAAATGCAGAGTTATGTTTAGATGTGGCTAAACTTAACCCAATCTGTCGACCCAACCCAATCTGACCCTTGAAATGATAGAATTGGGTCAGAAGTTTTAATGGCTGGGTGAAGTTTGGGTTGGGTCATTTTGACCCAAACTTTACATTGAGTCAGGTTAGGCTCAACGCGAATGGCTGGAACCAGCCTCGACCCTGTCTGACTCACAGTTTTTGACTCTAACCTGCCATGACCTTGTCTGACCCAGGTGATGGAAGTTTGACCAAAGTCATGCAGGGTAGGTTAGTGCTGAGCAGTTTTTATCTATCTCCAGTGATGACCCAACCTGAAGCCAAACTGATACATTGCAACCTCTAGTTGTGTTATAGCATAAAGGTCCTTGTCATGCCAACTTATTATCTGGCTACATAGTTCAAGCTAAGGTTTTAAATTTGACATTTAGTTGTCTTTGGTGAACCCTTCTGCTTTGTTGTCTGTTTCTGCGAGGATCCATGATGGGCATTTGATCTCTTGAATGAGGGTTTCTTTCAAGAAAAATTCATCAAAGGCTGAGCAAATCTAATTTCAGGGGTTCATGGGAGCTTAGAGGCATGGAACAGCTATGATTTGACAGATCAGGAGATTTGCTGTCCCCTATCTTGGGATTGATTAGGGAATGTTATTACAAAATATGATTTTACTTATGGCTATTTATGTATTCTAAGTTTGTAAGTTGAGGGTTCTTTTGTATTGTTATAGTTTTCTAATTCTTTTAGCATTGTCTAAGGTATATAAGGGTATTTATATAATACACTATTTGATAAGGTATTAACATCACGAAAGTTATGGCAGTTGCTTTATGATCTTACCCCTCCAACCCTACTTTCTGGACCATAACCTTCCCTTTTTTTTGGAGGGGGGATCAGGGTGGTCACATGCCGCTCCAGCGTACTTGATGGATCTTTAGGTTTCCTTTCTCTCCTCCCTTCTTTTCTCCTCCTTCTTAAGAAGGTTTAGTTGTGGCCAGTGGGGGATAGTATTCTGTACTGATGTGCAATTCAAGACCCCGGAGGTGGATTGTCATCACAAATGATGTAATCCTGCTTCTAAGTGTGAGAGACCCTTGTCATGTGATGATTTTGTTTGTGTAAAGTTTCATAATTGTCAAGGCGGTCTCTTAGGTGACCAGGCATCCCTTATGGGGCCAAGGTGACAGCTGCCTTTCTACCCCCTCAGAAAGGCGAGCAAGGCGCCTGCCTAGGCAACCAGGGCGAACGAGATGGCCCAAGGCACCCTGCCTGGGTGCCTTGGGTAGCCTGGACTGCGCATAGCCCATAACATGATCCATTTTAGCCCCCCCCTCTACAAGAGAGATTAGCCCTTTTCTATCAAGGAGATTCGGCTGGGTCATAGGTAGATCAAGCTCCACACACTCCTCCAACACCCGTCGATGTGCCTCTCTCTTTCTATCCCTTCTCTCCTCCCCCTCTCTCTCAATTTTTAATATTAAAATATTTTTTCCCATGTAGCTTATTCTTAATTTTGTGTATTGTGGATATATATATATATTTGTTTTTAAGGAGGTGCCAAGGTGTCACCTAGGCGACGCGTAATGATGCCTAGGTGGATACCTTATCGCCTAAGCGCTTGGGCTCTCCATGAATGCCTTGGGTCGCTTTATCACCTTGACATCTATGGTGAGGTTCCAAGGTTCCAGTTATTCAACATCAGATCCTCTTGAAAAGTTGAAGAAGAGAGACAAGGAATATTGGATAATGATTATGAGAATGTAATGTCTGTCAAAAAGTCTTACGTCTTGTGTATATATTTAGGATCCCTAGCTTAATAAAATCGTTGTTAGAACAGTGCACAAAATCTCGCATAGACATGTACTTTTTAAATAAAACAAGATCATTCTATAGTATACACAAACATGGCATGAAAAAGATTTTTTTTTTTAAATTTGAGAATGGACCTTTCTTCTTGTGAATGTGTGAATTGTTCACGAGATATTCCATTTTAACATGAAATTATCTATATTTATTTCTAGATCTATTGATTTCTCAAAAAAAAAAAAAATCAATTGCCCATGAGCTTTCCAAGTTTCTGGTGGTACTTTTAATTTCTGGCCAAGACAAGGTGGCAGTTTCAGCAAATCTTGATCTCGACTGCTGGTCAAGACTGAAAGCTTGCAAGATCTTGCAAGACATTTACAGGATTGAATTCCATGCCAAGATTGGTGTGAAAAAATGGAACTCCTTTAGGGAAATGAAAAGTTTGCTGGTATATAGCTCCTCCAGGGGAAAAAGTAAATCTGGGCCGCAGTTGATTGGAGGAGCCTGAATGAAGCTTACCTAGAAAAGAATGAATTTTCTTGGTTTTGAGTCATGTTCTCTGCACGAAGGTTGAGGTCAGTAGTGGTTTTAGATATTTGCTTTCTGCGAATTTGCAGGCATGTTTTCTAGACATCCATTTGTTTTACCTTTTGAAATATTATGGGTTCAATGTAAGGGGTCATCATTGTTGATTAGTTTGAAGACAGATTATTATAACCATATATTTCTTTTGCAGTAGAGCTTGTTCAAATTATTGTTTCAGGTTCAACTGTGACTTGGGTGGTGGAGTGAACTGTTCTGTAACACTCATTTGTAACATTGGATGGACCATTTCATTGCCAATTGATCAGAACCTTGTCCTCTTATTTGCTATGTCTAGGGATGCAAATGAAAAGGGATATCACAAAATATGTCCTTTACAAGGCTTACAGAATATATTCAGATACACGTTTAAGAATGAGGGAAAAAGTAGATAAGAAATTATTGTTTCCCTATAACCTGATTGTCCGCTTGTTAATATTTATTGTAAGTGTTTAATGAGAACTGTTGATTAATGGTGATCACTTGATCAACGGCTTTTGTTTAAGGAGGCATAAGCTCCAAGAGATGTAGATGCATGAAGTTTAGAATGCATATGGAGGTGAGAATCTCCCGCATTCCCTTCCCATAGCTCTAGACTCTGCCTGCTGAGGGATCCCCACATTGAGAAATCCCTGGACTTGGGGCTGTGGAGATTAATGACCTTGGACTCATTGAAGGGAATCTCAGGTGGCAGGTGACATGGTGGATTTTTGTTGTTCCGAGGGCAACAGAGACTTGCCAATGCCTGCACCTTTTGGTCCACTTACTGTGCATTCCTGATCAAAATTTGTGGTGGATCTATGTTGTGTCGGGCAACTGAGCCTTGTGAATGCCTGCACCATATTGTCCACATACCTTGCATTCCTGATCAAAGTTTGTGTGGCTCGACGTATCTTGGCTAAGACCTCCTTCACCTTGTACTTTGTCAGTTTCGCCTTCCCCGTCATCTTCCTCCTCTGAAGGTTCTTGGATTATTTCTCCCCTTCCTAGCGTGATGGCACCAGAGTTGTGTTTCTTCTGCTTCCCTATTCACCCCAATCTAGCGTAGAATTTTAGAAACTCTAGGGAGCGATGTAAGAAAAATTTGTGTGGAAATTGTAATATTATCTCATAACATTTATAGTTCCATTTTTGACAATTTTTAATAGTAAGGATAATGATGCAGGTACACAAGGATAATGTTAAGGTTCAGGATAACTTTCCATTTAAGGGTAAGGAAGAAGATGGTGATGCCACTTGACCTGTCAAGTGTCCTTTTGAATTTCTAGCTATATATGATGTCATGCTTGCTGCGCTTTCTCAAGGCCCTGTGCTTGTTGGATTTCAAATTTTTTTCAAATTTTTTGTTGATTTCTTTGGTTGTTTTTCCTTCCCCTTCTAATTCTTGTGTTTAGCAAATGCAATTTTTATCCTATTGTGGCAAAAGAGTTTCATCCACCTTCAATTAGAGGACAGCACCAACTAGCCCAGCATAAATGTCAATAAAATATTTGCTTTTAATCCTTTTTGCAAATGGTAATCCTTTTAAAACATTAATCCACACAAGTGGAGTTCTCGCATGGGTCACTACTAGACCAAATGGCTTTCAAGTGGTTGCCTCTCTCTGTCCATTTCCAGAGCGGTGCTGTCAACTTCGCTGTCTGTAGCAAGCACCTACATCAGGTGCTTGGGCACATGCTGAGCTGTGTGATTTTTTCCTTGTATTGGTGCATCATATGTCCTTTGTCCTTCAGGTCATCTATCATGTTATGGGTTTAGTGGGTGGGCAGTAGTAAATGTGGTAAGCCAATCATTGTCCAACTGCTTGCTCATTGACTAAATGTTGTTGTAAAGTCTCCTGCATGCATTACCAAGCCTATACCCCTCTATATTGAACCTACAAACCTTCGTGGATTATCTCACATTTTTCCTCTCCATATAGATTGAACTCATAGGTGGAGCACAGTATTCCTTGCTTTAAGGTCTGCCAGAGGCATTGTCTAAATTGTTGACATGGGCAATCATCAGTGAACCTCCTCCTTGATTATCATATCTTTGTTGCCTCCACATTTCAGACTGCTGCTATTGCTACTTTCTTGGTGTACTTGTGTCCTTTTATCCGTCCTCAAACTTTGGATGTCAATCTTCATCCCTTTATCTGCATGTCCTTTTTAGCAGCAACTCCAGTTTACTATTCAGGGAATCCTTTTCATTATCTATGTTATAGAGAATTCATTCCTTTGGGATTTTTACACTTATGCCTGTCTGGGGTTGTTCCTCCGCGAGATGTGACATGCAGTCCTAATGCTGATTGACAATTCATTCTGGCCTGGGTCGATCTTAAGTTCAGAACTGGTCCTAGGGATTGAAATTCCATTTTAAAATCAGGTTATCCCTGATGCTTATTGACTTGGTGCGTTATCGTTTGCCCCCTTCCTACTGTTGGCCTTTTAGTTTAAAATGGTTTTCTTACTTTGTATCCAACTAATTCAAGTGCTAAGAAAGATATTGCGAAAATCGTGTGGTTGCTCTTTTGAAGCCATCACATTTTGGATGGTGGACAAGTTGATGAAGCATTTTGTTATCTCTAGGTATAGGTGGTGACCTTCCTTATGGCAGCATCCTGAGAGTTCATCTTCTCGTTCTCCTTTCTCTACTAACTTCAACTTAGACGAGGAGCATTCCACTATCCTCCAACAAGCTTTTGATGGGTTTTTTGATATTGGTCTCTACTGACTCTCCCTTTCAGGCGATGGTGTTCAACGAGAAGAAATGATCTAACTTTGTCGTGGGAGCAGCCCACGCCGGATGGAGCACTTGCGAAACCGTGAGGCGTCTGAGCATTCGGGTGGATGGCTCAGGGTTCCATGTATATGCTTGTCAAGTTTAACTTATAGGTGCACATGTACTTAGATTTATTTGAATGAATGGTAAGCAAAAAGGGAGGTCGCTCATGTTTACAGACAAATGATGCTTCTGCCCACGCCGTTTTCTTTTATTTTTGATTGCAGAGCGGCTTCTGCTGTGTCTACATTGTACAGATAAAACTTTTGCAAGCATTTTCCCCCCATTCATATTGGAGGAATCTGTGGTCAGTCATGTGAAAATGGATGCAAAGAGCTGGATGTGCCGTCGCTCTGTTCACCCTATTTTTGGCTCGAGTTGCCTTTGACGTTCACATTTTATTTCCAGCAATTGTTTGGAATGGCCGTAAAAGAGTGATGTCTGAGGGGTCGAAATGGTTCCCCCGTTCCCCTCCCCGGTACCTCTCCCCCCTATTGGGAATTCTTTGCAGAATGGTGGCTCGTGGTTCTGCTTTCGCTCCCCTTTTAGAGCGCGTTTTGGTGAAGGCGTAAGCACGGTTACATGCGTGGGTTTGGAGAAATTTGGTCATAATAAATTGTCATCAAATTCCTATGACACCCCTGGAATCTTTTCAAATAACCTTTGTACCCCTACCTCCACCTAGTCCACTCGTGTGCTCTTGAAATTATCAGGAATAAAACTTGGATAGCACTAAGCTCTGTATTTTGCTTTTAAGAATAATATTTGCATACCCTTGAACTCTAACCCTTTTAGAGGTATGGTAACTATGGTTAGTAGATTTTGGGGGTGTTACGATAGATTAAAGTGATTTTTGAACGAAAATTATTGTTAGAAGTGAATTTGTGAAAAAAATATTTTTAGAAATATATTTGTAAATCAATTATTGAGTTAATTCAAATAGTGTATAAATGTCATTTTAAGTGTGATTTTTTTAATTTTTTAAAATTAAATTATATATATTAAAATAAATATAATATTTTTATACAATTTAGATTTACACATTGATATATTTGTTAACATATTTATAAGAATGATTTTCTATAAAATTTTATTTAACAATGATTTTTATGTAAAAAAATTCTAGATTAAATGAAGGAAGGGTATAAGGTTATTTATGAAACTTGTAGGGGTATAGAGACAATCAACTCTTAAATTTGTTTCGTAATTCAGAAACTTCGAAGTTCGAAGTCTTCGAAGTTCGATTCGAACAACCAAAACATGCACCCACTAGGCACTTCAGAACTGGGCATTGGAGTCCACGTTATAATCAACTCTCAAATCTGTTCATATGGTAGGGTTGACGCTATACCAAACGGACAAAGAGATAATTGCAGATAATTCAGCATTCTAAGTTAAATGTAAAGGGCACCTAAGTAAGCGGTTAGGAAAACCGATCTACGGTTAAACAAGAGGGAGACTAAAAATCTCTTGCTCCACATAACTGCAGGGGCAGAGATTTTGATTCACAGGGATATCAGATTGGAGTTTGTCGACGTGATAGTATCGATCGTATCGATATTTTGTTGGTACGATATAATATGATATCGTATCTTACCGTATCGCTGCGTGTCAAGAAATAAGTGTTATTTTATAAATATTTAATATAATAAAATATGACAAAATAATTATATATAACATAGTTGGTTAGAATGTCTGTGATCTGAGTATGAGATCAAGGATTTGAATTATATTATGTTACGACTTTTTACTTCAATTTATAGAATAATGAAAAAAAAGAAAACCTTGCAACTTGAGCATGAGGTTAAAGATTTTAATTTCACTTTTGTTACGACTTTTTACTTCAATTTATAGAATAAAAAAAAGAAGAAAATCTTGCTACTTGAGCATGACGTCAGGGATCTGAATTTCACTTATGTTACCACTTTTTACTTCAATTTATAGAATAATGAAAAAAAAGTAAAATCTTGCAACTCGTGGGTTTCGAACTCGAAACTTTGCGTTTCAAATCACGTACGAAGATATATTTGACATATAATAAAATATATAATATTTATAAAAATATGAGTAGCGTATGGGTTGCGTATTATGCACTGGTCATATCAGTCACCGACTGATACATGCGGTACAGACCGTACTATATCGATTTGTCAAATCTTGTACCCGACAAGAGGAAGACGAAAAATCCCTCTTGCGGACACAAATCGACAAGCGTAGAACATATGAGAAAATACTCAAGATACCGGATCAAACAAGGAAGAGATTAAAAACCCACGGCAAACACGCAAAGGAACATGCGATGTAGGAATGGATGGGCTGGGAGGTGGTGAGGGTGACATTGGAGTAAATTTTATAACGGTGAAGATTCAAGAGTAATATTTAAAAGTTTTAGAGTTATAGAGATAATTTTTTTCCAATAAAGTAATATTAATTGAACGCACCCCCTGACAAACTTCTATATGAAAATTAATATTGATCTAACTACAATGGAATATGAGTAGCTTTCAACCGGCAGAAATCGCAGGCCTATACAAGGGTTGTGGAATTCGATCCGAACCTTTCTCTGGGCTGATGAGCTCAAGTTTTCCCCCTTCACACCATCGTAGAAGTGTGTTTCTTAAAAAAAAATAAAAAAATCCTTTATCTCCATATATGCAAATGCCGCATTTTCTTGTGACACACAAATAAATAGAACATGCTTTTAGGATAGGATTATCAAAGAGGGTTGATTAGAAATAAAAGGTTTGATTCCCATCGAAATAAATGGGCTATGAAAACCACTTATTCATGACTCTACTTCCATTCTAGTGCTATGAAAACCACTTCTTCATGACTTGCCTTTTTTGTATCCCTTCAAGTCTTTGCATGGGATGAAGCCCAGAGATAAAAATGAAGGGGGGCTCCGAATTGGAGGGATTGCAGAATGGAGAGTAGAGCCAGCCTCGGAAAACTTCCCTGGAAGATTGATTCAGAAGATTGTATCCCTTCAAGTCTTCTACTTACGAGACCTCCTCTCTCTCTCTCTCTCTCTCTCTCTCTCTCTCTTCCCTCGCCCCCAAACCCTTCCCATATTTTTTTCTCTCTCTTCTTCTTGTTAGTTTATTACTGTCATTACTGATGTTGCTGCGGCCAAGTTCTTGAAGGCACATCCAGTGAGAGCCGAGAGGGATAAGGATGCAGATGAATCCGTACTTAATTTGATCCATGCAAACTCGATCGAAATGGGTCATAAGTGGAGAAACCAATTAAATCGGATCCAAGGAAACGGGAAGATCTATCCATACCAGAGTTGCCGTGCCAAAAGAATTCTACACCGATCGAGGATTAATCCTGCTTGAGCTGCTCTCTGATGTCTCTATTCTCTCTCTACACTCTCTCTACCTAGTACCTACCTACCGTTACATAAATGTACGCATCGTGCTTCGTACACACACTCCCACTTTTGACCCGAAACACTCCAGCCTGTGGACGGGTGGAGAGGAGTCTTATAGGCTGTTTGGACAACCACTCGTCCTCCTCACCCACGGCCCATCAATTAGGCTCGTGTCGGCCTGCGGACATCTGCATCTGACGTGGCAGTTAGGTAAACACGTGGGCCCACGGAGTCATCAACGAGGCGGCCCTTCGACGTCCGAGGGCGTAAAATTTGTTGTGGGCCCACGTAATTGCTTTTTTTTTTTTTAAATCTTTACTTACTCGTATGTATTCTCCTTCCCTTCCCCTTACTCTCTACGTCTTACTCCATTCGTCTTACTTCTCCTCCTCTCCCTTCACCTTACTCCGTTTGCCTTACTCCCATTCTTTCGCCTTTCTCTTTTTCCTTTGCCTTACTCCCTTCGTCATTTATCAATCTTGAGAGAAAATTTAGTGACTTGTGAATATAAATAAAATAGATTCAATAATTCTTAGACTTTCATTCATAAATACTTAATTAAATTAAATATTATATTTCTCATAGTGTTATAATAACAAGAAAGACATCCTCACCTCACTGGGAGGAGAACCTCATCTATGAGGCACAAACGAACACCTATCAATGGTTAAGAAGATAAGTGCCTCACAAGAGACAACCGAAGGGATGATCGACGACACTCATGGGAGGACTTCCCTCACCTTGCCATTCTCCCAGGTAGATCCTGATGTAGATCTAATATAAACCCTATCTCCGGTAGCCTTCTCAGATGTTCGACAATCACGGATGATGGACAAAACAAAGTATTGTGCATTCCACTGGGACCACAGCCACACAACCGACGAGTGCACTACCCTCCACTGAGAAATCCAACGACAGATCCAACAAGGGCTCCTCGACCCAGGTCTCATTGATGATTGGAGAAAGTACCTAGCGCAAGAACGTGAACAGAAAGCCGGTGAGCTCCAATAGTAGAAACTTAAGGGGATTATCATGGCCATCTCTACCGAGGAGCATCCCCCCTTAAAACGCTAGGAGGTATTATCCTCTCGCATAAACCCCTCCACACCTATCCTACATAATTACTTGTACTCATACGTTTGAGTTTATAATACAATGCATCAATTCTTCCAAAAGTGCACCATTATACTTCCGTGACCTTTGGTGAAGCCGACCAACAGCCTTAGCCCAGTCACCATTTTGAGTGACCTTGGGTTCAGTTGACTAACGGCCATAACCCGGTCTTCTCTCACTTGATTGGATGACCTTCGGCCTAGCCTCCCCTCAGTCATAGCCTAGTCAACGCAGCTTATAACCTTTGGCCTAGCCGACTAACGACCATAGCCTAGTCTCCTCTCCCTGGATTAGACGACCTTCGGCCTACCCGCTCCTGGGTTATAGCCCGATCACCGCAGCTTATGACCTTTGGCCTAGCCGATTGATAGCCATAGCCCAATCTCCTCTTGCCAGATTGGATGACCTCCAGTTTAGCCACTCCTCGGCCATAGCCCAGTCACCGTAGCTTACAACCTTCGGCCTAGCTGACTGATGACCATAGCCTAGTCTCCTCACCACAACTTACAACCTTTGGCCTAGCCGATTGACTACTCCTAATATCCTCTTACTGAATTGGACAATCTTCAGCCTAACCACTCCTCGGCCATAGCCCGAGCTTCGATGCATATATTATAACATTAGCTTTAGCTCATTGTCAGCCTTTGTCTTAGTCACCTCTATATGAGTGACCTTAAATTCAACTGCACATCAGCCTCACCTTAGTCATCTCTACATGAGTGGCCTTAAACTTAGCCACACAGTGGCCTTACCTCAGTCCCCTCTACACGAGTGACCTTAAATTCAGCCGTACATTGACCTTTCCTCAGTCATCTCTACATGAGTGACCTTAAATTCAACCGCGTAGTGACCTTATCTCAGTCACCTCTAGATGAGTGACTTTAAACTCAGCCGTACAGTAGCCTTACCTCGATCACCTCTACATGAGTGACCTTAAACTCAACCGCACAGTGGTCTTATCTCAGTCACCTCTATATGAGTGACCTTAGCTTCACCTGATCGTCGGTCTTAGACTTGGTCACCTCTACATAAGTGACCTTAAACTCATTTGCACAACGGCCTTACCTCGGTCATCTCTATACGAGTGGCCTTAGCTTCAACCAATCATCGACCTTAACCCCTCTGCGTGCAGCCCTATGTGTGGCCGATATACGGCTTAACTTGATGATGACACAAGACATTAATCGAGGTGCAACCTAACGATTGCCTTAGCCCTTGTAAGTGTTCCAAGTGTAACCTTCAGCATGGCCGAGTGAAGGCCTTAGCCATGGCTATCCCTCTTAGGCACAGCTGGTCATTGGCCTTAGACTCGATTACTACCTATATATTTAAACTTTGGGTTCGACCAAGCCTATATATTTGAACTTTAGGTCCGACCAAGCCACGGTCTTAGCCCCGACTCTTGCCTGCAATATAACTATGGGATTGGCAGATCCACAACCTTCATCCTAGAGCTCTCTCACCCCACTACTAGAAATTCATGCGAGTAATAAACACTAGGAAAGATATACACAATTGAACACAAAAATATTCCTCGCAACGAGGAACTTTTCATATATGTGGAAACATTACAAAATGGGTCGAGCTTCCCTCATTTGAAAAACACTTTCGCTCATTCGGGAATCACTTGAACATAGTTGAAATGCATATCACTCAGGCCAAGCCTTGAGTCAGTCCTAAAACATCCGGAGCCATTCTCGGCCAACCCTAAATGCACTATGAGGCCATCGTTGAAGGCCGTCTCTATTGCTCGCCTTCCTAAATGCATCCACCCATCCTCGCAGTGAGGCACCGCCGGTTTTCTAGTGCTACCTACTATCTAGCCTCCTCTTTTCCACCGGGTGTTGAGTAGTGGACATCGGATCTAGAGGTAAGGGGTGAATAGATATGCCCCTCTTTTCGCAATGCAACCCTCTATATAGCTAGATAAAATAAATTGCAGCGGAGTGTAACTAGCTTATCGAAGAACACTATGATTCACTTGGCAAGATGAGCAACTAATATATCGATTTGAACCTAAGCATGCATCTAGAACGAAGCAATCACACAAGTAAACCACAACGCAAAGGATTTTAAGGTGGTTCGGACTGAATCCCCAGTCCTACATCCACCCCTCACCAATTCCGGTGAGGCTCCACTAGTGCCACGCACTGAATCGTAAATCGGAAAGACCTCCGATTACCTTCCTACTAACCACAGGTAGGGACGTCAACACCGCAGATCGGACAACTTCCGATTGCCTTCCTATTAACCACCGGTAGGGACGATCTTCAGTTTCAAATGTTTGAATGAAATAGAAAAAGAACAAATATGAAATCACTCAAACAAGATATAGAATATGCTCAAAGTAAAAAGATATTGTCTGAGTTGCAGGAGCTTGAATATGATGCTTCGATGGTGTCTTCTTCTTTGAGAGATAATCTTCCTCGAGTTGATGAAGAAGACTATGGATGTAGCTTTGATCTTCATTTTGATGTCCTTGAGTTGATGAAGAGTTTGATGCAGTTTAGATCACCCTTGAGATGATGAAGAAGATGAAGGATGCTGCTTTATCTTCTCTTGGCTTGGGCTTGATCTCCTCTTGAAGAAGCTTGAATCACTTGAGGATGAAGAAGCTTCTTCCCGTAGTACTGTTCACAGCTACAGTACTCGAACTCCTCTCCTTTGAACACACCCTTGTAGCCTCCCTTGAATCCCCTTGAAGCATTAGGGTTTCTAACCCTCCTTGTGTTGGTTTTATAGACTTTGAATGGTCCTTGGACATCCTTCAGACCAGATCCACAATCCATGGGGGATTGGGTGACTTTGGGGTTAAACAAATACAAGGAAAGGGGCTCTTCTCGAAGTGAAAAACAAAGTCAACATTGAAGGCTCGGGGCTGGCGGTCGACCTGCAGAAGCTGGCGGTCGACCGCTACTGAGAAACGCTGTAGACGGATGGTCCCTGGAATTTTCGGTCGACTGCTACTGGGCTGGCGGTCGACCGCCACTGAGACTCAAGACTCGTGCAGACTGGGAGCTGCTGGCTGGGGGCGGTCGACCGCCCCTGTGCTGGCGGTCGACCGCCAGCTGGGCAGACCTCGAGTTTTCCCGGGTCAGTCCGTTAACCTCTTTAGCTCCGTCGCTTGAGTCCTTTAGCAGTCCGTTCTCATCTGTGGCATCAACCTTGACTGTATTGAAGTTTTATTACTGAGTCTTCAATCAAAATTTTGTTCCGGGGGCTCCACCCCCGGAAACCCCCGCAAGGGGCGCTGCCCCCTTGACCTGAGCAGGCAGGTCGATCCCCGCGACCTGACCGCGCAGGTCGATCCGCGTGCGAGGGCGCAATCATTGAGCTTTCACTTTTGCCATCTCTACTCAATTCCTTGTCCATTCATTGGCATATCTGTCATGAACAAAACATCACGTATGTCAGTCATCTGAGAGTGAAAAATAATAATGACTTATAGTGTTTAGCTATTATCAAAACCAAGAATATCCAATAACTCAAATGACCATAAGATGATGTCAAATGACACAAATCACAGGAAGACTCAAATGATCACATGGGCACAACACCGAGAAGATTGCAATTACAAAACCTCCTACCTACTTATCTGGGGAGACCGATGAGGTAACCTCTCAAGATAGATGAAGCTGAGGATGAAGATCCATGAAGGATGCTGGTGGATTCTTTTTCTACAAAGGTCCTCCGCATTTCGTCGCTATCCTCTAGAAGGGCAAGGCATAAATAATGACCCCACACTTACCTCTATGCAACCTCAAGGCAACCTCCCTCATTATTACCTTAAGGCAACCTCCCTCATTATGCAACCTCTTAGCCCTTCTCCCCAGTAACTCCAGTCCTTATATGTCTCCTTGGCACAGCCTCCATGGCCAGCTCATGCTAGTGACAAGCTACTTTTCTCCGCCTTCTCTCTTTGTTGATTGCAGAAGTAGGGAATGAAGATGAGGACATCATACTCACTAAGTTCACTAGATAGACACAGTCGTTTCCACCGATGCTCCCCTTGCACGAACACCTTTCACTCTAAAGTGTAAGTGGTGGGACCCCAGGCTCTTTGTTATATAGCTACTTGGACACCAGTGCACCACTTGAGGGCAGAACAGTCACAATGAAAAGGGGATACGAACCAATTCGCACCCCTTGGAACTCATGACAAGTATTGCCTATTGATGGCGCAACTCCCATACGAGCCACACGTCGCCCATCGCATTGGGGCCTAGGGGGGCAAAAGATCTAGGCTTTTTATAAGAACCGTCAGGGCCAAATACTTGACATCATCTGGCCATGCCTAGTACCTTCCGCGTCATTTTGAACTTCAACTACATAAATAACAGAGCCGACGCCAGCTAATCACGTGTATACGACTAGATCTCACACGGCTTGACACCATGATCTGCTGCCAACTTTGCACGACATCTAGCTTTGCATTCGTATAAACCCACACATCTCACTCTGGCAACCCACATCAGCAGCATGACACAACATCCAAGCCCGCTCAACTTTACGATAAAATTGGCACAATACAGCCTCATGTATGGCCAAACCAAGACCTTCTCCTAGTCACTAACCCTCGTAACCTTTGGTGCGGACAAGCACATGCCTTAGCCCGGTTACGGATTAGTATGACCTTCAGTGTAGTCAATCGTAGGTCTTAGCCTCAGTCACCTCCCTCTATAGCCTTCGGCCAATCACATCGATGGCCATGGCCTAGTTTCCTTTCGTTGGGTTAGATAACCTTTAGCCTAACCGATCGTCTGTCCTAGCCCGGCTATACCACAATTTGTAACCTTTGACCTAGCTATTTAATGGCCATAGCCCACTTACCTCTCAACAAGTGACCTCCAACCTAGCTACACATTACCTCACCCTCGTTCATCACTCTCTATACGTAACCTCAGGTGTGACCGACCACTACAAAAAAATAGAGATATAAGGGCAGTTTATTTAGAGGCATTTATTAAAACTACCATAATATAATCATAATTAGAGGCATTTTATATTTATTAGTGCCCTTAAAATATTTTAAATTTCTTTATCATGTAAAATCATGTATAGGGGCATTTTAAAATTGCCTCAAAATAATTATAGAAGAAAAACATAAATTCATTAAAACTACCCCCAAAACATTTTCGCCTGCCGTCGCATCCTCCCGCGCTAACATAACCACCCGCACCACCTTCCCGCAGAACGTGAATCCTCCTCCTCGATCGATCGAGATCTATCTTCACCATTCCTGGCCCTCTCGCTTCCCTAGCCCCCTTTCCACCGCGGACTCTTCCTCATCCACCTCTCAACTTCCTCACCTCCGGTGCGGAGATATTCCTCCATATTCTCCTCTACTCCTCTGCCTCATCACCTCCCAGGCCCCTTCTCCCCCCTCACTATTCCTCAGCAGCTGCAGGAGCTGTCGGACCTTCCTCAGATCTACTATAGATGCCCACCTCCATAGAGCCTAGCTGCAACCGGCATCGGGTGACGCTTCCCGACCACTGCTCTATCGCTCTTGATTTGCTGCTACGCCATCGCGTTGCTCGTCGTCGCCTCTGCATCAGCACCTCCTTCCACTGTGGACTTTTCCTCCACCCCTCTGCCTCCTCACCGGGTCGAGCCGCAGCAACCGTCCGGCCTAGCCCACCTCTGCAGGGCCTAGTTGCAACGGCGCCAGGCGACGCTCCCCGAACACCACCACATTACTCTTGATCTGTTGCTATGCCACCGCATTACTCGCCGTCGCCCCCGCACCAGCACCGACTCCTAACCGGCCAGCACTGATTCCTAATCACCTACGAGACTATGAAGGTACAAAGATGCTCCGGGCTATGCATTCTATGATTCTTGTGTGATTTTCCCAGTCTAATTCTACCGAATGTGCTAGATCTGCAAAATGGTTATTGTCTTGAGTTTTATTAACAAATGCAATCAACTTCGCTTAATTTTTGATAGTTGCTTTGTTTGGTTCAAATGAGAAAAAATCTTGCATTACTTAATTCACAAAGTTCACATAGTTTTTGGTACATGACATATTACTTGGGTCAGTAGCATATTGTTTGATTGCATTTTTGGTCAAGTTATTAGCTTCCATATTACAATTGCCCTAGTCCACTAATGTTAAAACAAAATTGTCTTTTCTGGTCCAAATTTCTGCTTTTGCATTCTCAAAAAAATGTGACCTATATGCTAGTCATTACTCATGAAAAATTCTCATGAACATAAGATTGCAGAGGTCCATCTATTCTAACTAGGCATCTGGAAAATAAGTTTATGGACCAACTCTAACTGGTCGAATTCATCGTGGTGTGTGTTCAACTTGGATAAAGGTAGGTTACAGTGTTAAACTGTCATAAGGCATGCTTCTGACGTAATCATTTTCCCCAATTTCATGTTTTTCCTACAGAAAGATTGTTATTGGTCGTAAGAAGAAATGACGGCTTATTTTTTCTTGCATTCAGTCTTTTAAGCATGCTTAACACCCGTCCTCATGATGACTTAATATGTTTTTCACCTAGGCAGAGATGACAATTATGTTTTTGGTCTTGAGCTGGGGGTGGAATACTTGATATCCTCCCATGTTTATATTTAATTAGCAGAACAGTTGCATATTAATTGTAAGTTGTGGGTGTAAGACTGAAAAGTTTATTAGGATGGATGGCAAGCATGCATATTTTATCAGATCTTCAATCTTCTCTTCTATGTCTGTAATTTCTGCAAGAAAAAGTCTAGAGTAGGTTGTTTCTTAAATTAAAGTCACTTTGTGGAGATGAATTTGCTTTGTTTGCTCTCTAACAGAAGCAAAGGGAAGGAGACGTGTGCAGTGTAATGGTACATTTATATTGCTAAGTGAACTGTTATGATTGTTTTCTCAATTGTGATACATGATATATTTGGGCCCCATATTTCATATTCTTTGTCCTTTGCAGACATACATGTTCAAGGAGGATGCTGTCCATGGGGCTTGGAAGCATCATGATGAGCTGAAAGTCAAGGATTCAAAGACCCTTCTCTTTGGTGAGAAAGCAGTTACCGTTTTTGGAATCAGATATTCTACAGATTTTTAACAGTGTTTTCAATTTCATACTTTTCTATGGAGGTCATATTGTCTTGTCAAGGGATCAGCTTCTCGCTGAATTCTGATTAAAATGTCACCCATATTTTGTGCTGGATGTTTTTGGCTTACATAGGAACCCCGAGTGGGGTGAGACTAGTGCTAAATTTGTTGTTGAATCAACTGGTGTTTTCACAGACAAGGAGAAAGCTCTCATTTAATCTGTTTGTTACAGGCGCCGGGTATTTTGGATAGCCAAGCAGGTGCTACAGTTAGGGATGGGTGATGCTTTTCATGATTGGATAATTGAGAAAATTCAGCTTTCGAGCAAGGATCTGTAGTTGCACATGGAATTAAGCATGTTGAGAAGGTTTGCCCCAAAAACATTCGTTCAGTATGAATCTGTAAGGCCATATCATGCCACTGGAATCTTCAACCGACATTAACATGTTTTTCCCTTGAAAGGCTTGTGCTCTTGGCTTCGTACTGTTTGGATTTGGTATAATATATGTAGAAATTGCACCAGATGTACCAATGAAACCTTTGTTATGCCAATCTACTTATCTAGACACAATCTCTTTGCAAGCTGCACCCTGTTTACATGCCAAACAATAACTTCAGCAGACTTTTGCGGGCTTTCTTTCTGATATAGTCTAGGGTAAATACACCTCATAAAAATACATTCCCTTTGTTGTAACACCCCGGTGTATAATTGAATAAATTAAAAGGTAATTATAAAGAAATTAAGGGAAATTCCGATAGGTCAAGTTGCAATCAATTTATAAAAAAAAATCTAGAAAAATTATAATCGCATAGAGGACGAATAGTTTAAACTTTTATTCTTCTGGGTCTACCCCTAATTAAAATCTTCAGCCAGTCGAATTCAAGAAATTAGGGCGTAATCCACGTTTTAGTTGTCGGACCTTGGATCGTTGAATTCAAACCCAATACCCGACCGTTTGAGCTAAGATCGGACCCTATTGGACAGCCTCGATGTGTAGATCGTTTTCCCCTCTGTTCCAGCCGAAACCCTAAACCCTAGACTTTGAATTTGGAGGCGGACGGCAGCTTGACCGGGTCAAGCGCGAATAGCACGCGAGTGGAGGTTCGTGCACTCTATCAATCTCAATTGACGCCCTAACTATCATTCCTTCTATTTAAGCGAACCCTAGACCGACATAGACTCGCTTGGATGCTGTGGCGACCGACGAGGAGTTAGATCGTGGGAGAGATTTGGTATTCTTCGCGCGACCGGCCGGCGACCTATTGTCATCTTCTTCCTTCGTTTAAGGTAGGTTTTAGCAGACCAAACCCTAAGAGTTATAGATGGTTGGATTCGTCTCTCAGTCCTCTTTCCATTGATATAAGAAGCCCTAAAAGTTATGTCATATCCAGAGAGAAATCATCGTTTTGGATGGCACATGTTAGAATTAGGGTTTATCTTGTTATCATCGATTAATGTTAGGTTAAACAGGCTTAAACAACTCAATTAATCCATCCATCTTATGTAGTTTTTCGTGCTTTTTCTATTGGTATATTTTTGCCCAAATTTTTTGTTGTATGTCTCGCGAATTTGACCTTTTAAATGGTGGTTATCATGATCGTTATCGTTCTGCCTTACTATTTTCATTAACGATCTTACAGTAACCGCTCTGTGTTGAACGGCCCCCCGATAGACCATGTGGTCTTGGGCGACGATTCCAACTAGACCGTGCAGTGACCTCAGCGACCCATCGATAGACCGCTCAGGGCCTGTATAACCTACGGTGCTGCAAGACCTGAACGGCCTATCGATAGACCGCTGACGCCTATTGAACGGTTATGGATGGACCGTTCTGTCACGCAGAATGGATTATCACTGATTTTTAAGCAATGTTGAGTTCTCTTTGATCTAGTATGTAACTAAAGTAGCGAACCCACAAAATTATTGGAAATAAATGAAAGATTAGAATGCTTAATCTTGTCTAATTTACCTTTGATCCTTGTTATCAATCTTGTCCTTCTTGTTGTTATTTCATGAATGTATAACCTTAATCATATTTCAATAAAGAAGGACCTCTCATTAGGAGTATTTTGACAGTCACTCCACTCCGGTGGAACTGACTCACTGCTATATATCATTTTCTGATGTCTTACTAGCCCTCATTTCTTGTAATAGTTGGAACTCTCCGTCGGATACTCCTTCCGTCAGACTAGGACCTCTATTATGGGACCTCCGTAAGCCCTCGCGAGCCTGGGATTTCCACTAGGACGTCGGGCATGTTGTACCACAAATCCTGCACCTGATTACTTCGATCGGATCACTCATTTGGCTCTGTTCCTTGTCACGACCCATCTTGGACCGTCTGAGCTGTACACGGTTGAATCCAAACCGTTTGAGTCATTGAACGGCCCTGATGAGACCGTGTACAATTGCCAGGTGCACCGACCTTCTTGGTTATGCACCGACCTTCTTGAGTTGTGCACCGACCTCTAATGTGGGTCGACTCCAGTTTGTACACGGCCATATATGGACCGCTCTGTTGTCAAGCGGCCCATTTCTGACCGTTTAGAGCTGGATGTGCACCGACCTACCTGACTTGCACCGACCTGGTTTTTTTTTTTGCACCGACCTAAAGTGTGCACGGCCCATGGTTGACCGTTCTATTGCTTGAACGGCCCAGATTGGACCGTGTACTCCCTTGACTTTGGGCCTTGTTCTTTCTTGCCCAGAATTGCGTTCGGCGGCCCTTTTTTGACCGTTCAACTGCTGAACGGCTCATGAGAGGACCGTTTATTCTCTTGGCACCGACCTGGGTTGTCCTTGGCCCAGTTCATCCTTCACGGTCCAACGTTAGACCGTTTTATTGTAAGCGGTCCAGATATGACCGCGTCTCTTCCAACTTGTAAGTTTTTCGTGATTTCTTGTGTGTATGCCTCGATAGTCAGGCCAGGAATGGCTTGTACTGTTATATTCCTGGATTATTCTCGTTATATATTGAAACTTTCTGGCCGAATTCTTGTGAATGTCTAGACATAACTTGGGATCTTGGATCCACAAAATCAATGCCAACGCACCGTAAGGGCCCGGTCTGGTCCTGGGGAGAGCGCCCGAAAAGTACTTGTGCCCATGGGAGTTTGTAATGACATGGTGAGGCATTGCACCGAGTGCATGACTAGCGTGATGTCTATGACGTTCCATTCACATGATTCTTTCTCTTGAACTTTCCTTCATGGAAATATCTACATGACTTGCTTGTTACATGCTTGATCGGCCAATTCTTGGATATGCTATATTCTTGCTCTTTTGTTTAGTTCGTTATTAATTATCTTTTCGTTTATCGCATCACATTATTGAAAATGGTTAATTACTTAAAGTTGCATGTTATTACCTACTGAGTGTTCGCTCACCCAGTTGTTTCTCCCCTTTTTCAGGTAGCTCAGGTGAGGACTCTCAAATTGATGGGGATGGGCAAGAGTGAAGACCTTGGAGCGAACCTGCCAGATAGTCTCGTGGAGTCTTTATTAGATAGTTTGAGTCTGAGATTGTGGTTGATGAAGATTGTAATTTGTTTCAGTCAGTTGTGATGTAAACTCTGTTAAGTTGTTAAACTTGAGATTGTCAGTGTTGATGGAATATTGGGTATAATCTACGTTATGTTCTAATTAATGGTATTATTGCCTATGGTGGTATTATTCCTTCTATGTCGCTCTGATGTGGTGCATGGTGGATGTATCTAATCGTTAGCCCAAGGCACATCATGTCTGGAAATCAACATATTTTAATCTCTTTCTGCTGCCGCGTTCCGATATTCCGCGTCGGGGCGTGACAGTTTGGTGGTATCAGAGCCTAGGTTTCTAAGTTCCTAGGCTCCCTAGTGATGTCATAAAACCATGACTAGTTATGAGTTTAAGAATTTCACCCAGTGAGATTGGGTAGAGACTCGGGTTAAGTTAATTTTAATAACTCTAGAAGATTCTTGCTAGGTGGTTCTAAATTAATTATTCCACATGTAGGGTTCGTGCAATGGCGGCTGAACGTGCGCAGTGGAGAGACATGCAGCGTACGGTGCAAGGATTAACGCGGGCACTGCAGCAAGTAGCCCAGGGAGGAGTGGCGCACCAGGGAGCTGGAGATCTTCATCGAAATTTTTGCGGAATGAATCCCCCTTGATTCAGTGGCTCGACGGATCCAGACGAAGCCGGGCATTGGCTGAAGGAGATGGAGCGCATTTTTGAAGTTATGCAGTGCAGTGACCATGAGCGGGTCCTCTTGACTACCTTCCAACTAGAACGTGATACCGGAACATGGTGGGATGCTGTGAAAGTTACGTTGGGAGACCGTCAAGTAACGTGGAAGGAGTTCGAGGAACTCTTCAACAACAAGTATTTTTCTGACAGAATACAAGAGAAGAAGGCGGCGGAGTTCGCTGCTTTGAAGCAGAGGAATCTTTCTGTTGCAGAGTATGAAGCCCAATTTTCTCGGTTGTCTCGTTATGCAACTCATCTAGTGTCCACGGAGAAGATGAAGGCCAAGAGATTTCTTAATGGCCTGAGGATACATTATATTAATCAATTGGCACCTATGGAGATCCAGACTTATGCCGAGATGGTGAGGAAAGCCCAAGTCCTGGAAGATACCCTGGAGATGACGGAGAAGATCCGTGGGAGGAGCTCCAATAAAGAATCAACAATTAGTTCCGGGAACTTTAAACCCGGTAATGGCAAGAAGAGACCCAATGGCGGGTCTAGCTCGTGGAAGGGAAAGATGCCGAAGAATGAGGAGAAGAAGCCTGGTCCTGTTGCACCATCTAAGGCCCTATGCAAGTACTGTGACCGCCCAGGTCACAAGGTGGAGGAGTGTTGGCGCAAGTTGGGTGCCTGTTTACGTTGTGGAAGTTGGGACCATCGTATTCCCGAATGTCCCCTCTTGTTAGACCAAGTTACATCGACCAAACCGCAAGGAGGTCAGAAGCGCCAGGGCAAGCTTCAAGCCCTACAGGAAGAGGAGACGGAACCCACCGAGGAGGGTGGACTGGTTGAAGGTACACTTGTTGTTCATGATAAGCCAGCTTTTGTTCTTTTCGACACTGGAGCAACACATTCTTTCATTTCTTGGAATTTTGCTAAATCATTAGCTGTGAACCCTGTATTAATGAGTTCTCCACTAGCAATTTCGACCCCTGTCGGGTCAGGATCAGCAATTAAATATCTCTATCCGTCTAGTAAGGTTGAAGTGAGTGGGCAGATTATGCCGGCTGATTTAGTTTGTATGGACATGAAGGATTACGATGTAATCCTAGAAGCAGATTGGTTGGCTAGATACGAAGCTAATGTCTATTGCAGAACTAGCTCTGTGTCTTTTTCTGGACACCCCGAGCTTTCTTTTACTGGGGTTAGGTGTTCTATATCCGTACCGCTTATTTCAGCAATTCGAGCTGAGAAGTTATTGCAGAAAGGGTGTCAGGCTTTTCTAGCCTTTGTTTCTTTGACGCTTGAGAAGGAGATTGAGATTAAAGATATTTCTGTTGTTCGAGACTTTCAAGATATCTTTCCTGAGGAATTGCCAGGACTTCCACCCGAGAGGGAGGTAGTTTTTTCTATTGATTTGATTCCAGGCACGTCCCCTATTTCTAAGACTCCGTATCGTATGTCTCCTGCGGAGTTAAGAGAATTGAAGCGACAATTAATGGAGCTGCTCGAGAAGGGGTTTATTCGTCCAAGTACATCCCTGTGGGGAGCCCCTGTGTTGTTCGTCCGGAAGAAGGATGGTTCCATGAGATTGTGTATTGACTATCGGTAATTGAACCAGCTTACCATCAAGAACAAGTACCCATTGTCGAGGATTGACGAACTATTTGACCAGATAGCAGGAGCTCAATATTTTTCTAAGATCGATCTTCGATCAGGATACCATCAGCTGCGAATTAAGGATGAGGACATTTTTAAAACAGCCTTCCGTAGTAGGTATGGGCATTTTGAATTTGTAGTAATGCCTTTTGGACTAACGAACGCTCCTGCAACTTTCATGCAATTGATAAATAGCGTGTTCTGGCCCTACCTTGATCAGTGGGTCGTGATTTTTATTGATGGTATCTTGATATATTCTAAGAGTAAGAAGGAGCATGCTGAGCATTTGAAAGGTGGCGTTGCAATTACTAAGAGATCATCAGTTATACGTCAAGTTTAGTAAATGTGATTTCTGGTTGCAAGAAGTGTCTTTTCTGGGACACATTATCACCAAGGAAGGCATTTCTGTGGATCCTTCGAAAGTGGAGGCCGTGAAGAAATGGGATAGACCTGCAAATGTAACTGAAGCAAGAAGCTTTCTAGGCTTGGCCGGTTATTATCAGAGATTTATTAAGGATTTCTCCAAGATTACAGTACCTCTGACCAGATTAACCCGCAAGGAAAACTGATTTGAATGGTCAAAAGATTGTGAACAGAGTTTTCAAACTTTAAAGGAATGTCTGACCACTGCACCCATTTTGGCTTTACCTTCTGGAGAAGGAGGTTTTGTAGTTTACACTGATGCCCTCAGGTATTGGCCTAGGTTGTGTGCTGATGCAGCTTGGAAAGGTGATAGCCTATTCTTTTAGGCAGTTAAGGAAGCACGAAGAGAATTATCCTGTCCACGATTTGGAGCTAGCAGTAGTAGTTTTTTCCTTGAAGATTTGGAGTCACTACTTGTATGGAGAAACATTCACGGTGTTTTTAGATCATAAGAGCTTGAAATACTTATTTTCTCAAAAGGAACTCAATATGAGGCAGAGGGGATGGCTGGAGTATTTGAAGGATTTCGATTTTTCCATAGAATATCACCTTGGAAAAGGTAATGTGGTGGCAGATGCCTTGAGCCGCAAGCCAATAGCTAAATTATCGAGTCTCATGTTGCAAGAATGGAAGTTGTTGGAACAGTTGGCTAGCTTAGACCTCAATGTTAGTCAAAATCAGGTCATGATTTCAGCGATGCAGCTTCGTCCTGAACTATTAATGGAAATTAAGTCTATGCAAGAAAATGATCCAATGTTAGTAAAGATCAAGGAAAGTCTAAGTTGTAGACCAGATTTTATCTTAGCCGACGACGGCAGATTGTTATTTCGAGGAAGGACCTGTGTGCCTGAAGTAGCTGAAGTGAAAAATAAGATCCTTGAGGAAGCTCATAGGTCCAAGTATACTATTCATCATGGAGGTACTAAGATGTATCGGGATTTGAAAAGATCCTTCTGGTGGCCAAATATGAAGAAGGAAGTTGCACAATTTGTGAGCAGATGTTTAATATGTCAGCAAGTAAAGGCTGAGCACTTTAGACCTGCTGGGAAGTTGAAGCCACTTGACATACCCCAATGGAAATGGGAGAGTATTGGTATGGATTTCATCATGGGTCTACCTAGAACTCGCAGTGGATTCAATGCAATATGGGTCATTGTTGATAGATTGACTAAGTCTGCTCATTTCTTGTCCATTAAGTCCAAATGGACCGTTGATGTTTTGGCTGCTCTGTATATCAAGGAAGTTGTAAGACTTCATGGAATACCAGTAAGCATTGTGTCAGATAGAGACCCAAGGTTCACTTCGCACTTTCTGGAAAGGACTACAAGAGTCTTGGGAACCCGTCTGAATTTCAGCACTGCCTTTCATCCTCAGACAGACGGACAGACTGAGAGAACAAATCAGATTGTGGAGATATGTTAAGAGCTTGTGTATTGATTTTGGAGGCAGTTGGCATGAGCATTTGGCTTTGATTGAATTTGCTTACAATAACATTTACCAGTCTAATATCCAGATGACTCCGTTTGAAGCTCTTTATGGAAGAAGTTGCCGATCACCTTTGTGTTGGGACGAGGTGGGCGAGAAGCAATGGTTGGGACCGGATCTCGTTTCAGAATCAACCAAGAATATCCGCCTTATCCGAGACCGTCTGCAAGTAGCTTAATCAAGACAGAAAAGTTATGCTGATTGTAGAAGGAGAGCTTTAGAATTCGAAGTTGGCGAGCACGCATTCCTGAAGGTGTCACCCATGAGAGGAATTCGAAGGTTTGGCATCCGTGGCAAGTTGAGTCCAAGATATGTAGGCCCTTTTGAGATTCTGGAAAGAGTGGGAGAAGTTGCTTACAAATTATCTTTACCACCGCAATTATCGGGGGTACACAACGTCTTCCATGTATCGATGTTGCGAAAGTACGTTTATGACCCCACTCATATCATTCAACATGCAGACCTGGAACTGAAGGAAGATTTGACTTATGAGGAGAAACCTATCAAAATTTTGGACCGCAAGCAGCAGCAACTCAGGAATCGATCTATACCTATGGTCAAAGTTCAGTGGAGTCGATGTGGAATTGAAGAAGCTATTTGGGAATCAGAAGATGCTATTCGGAAGTAATATCCTAATTTGTTTTAAAGGTCAGTGATCTCACTCCCCATTTCGAGAAGAGCAGTGAATTTGGAGGACCAAATTCCTTAAAATGGAGGAGGGTGTAACACCTCAGTGTATAATTGAATAAATTAAAAGGTAATTATAAAGAAATTAAGGGAAATTCCGATAAGTCAAGTTGCAACCAATTTATAAAAAAAATCTAGAAAAATTATAATCGCATAGAGGACGAATAGTTTAAACTTTTATTCTCTTGGGTCTACCCCTAATTAAAATCTTCAGCCAACTGAATTCAAGAAATTAGGGCGTAATCCATGTTTTAGTTGTCAGACCTTGGATCGTTGAATTCAAACCCAATACCCGACTGTTTGAGCTCAAATCGGACCCTATTGGACGGCCTCGATGTGTAGATCGTTTTCCATCTGTTCCAACCGAAACCCTAAACCCTCGACTTTGAATTTGGAGGCGGACGGCGGCTTGACCGGGTCAAGCGCGAATCGCGCGCGAGTGGAGGTTCGTGGACTCTATCCATCCCAATCGACACCCTAACTATCATTCCTTCTATTTAAGCGAACCCTAGACCGACATAGACTCGCTTGGATGCTGTGGCGACCGACGAGGAGTTAGATAGTGGGAGAGATTTGGTATTCTTCGCGCGACCGGCCGGTGACCTATTGTCATCTTCTTCCTTCGTTTAAGGTAGGTTTTAGCAGACCAAACCCTAAGAGTTATAGATGGTTGGATTCGTCTCTCAGTCCTCTTTCCATTGATATAAGAAGCCCTAAAAGTTATGTTGTATCCAGAGAGAAATCATCGTTTTGGATGGCGCATGTTAGAATTAGGGTTTATCTTGTTATCATCGATTAATGTTGGGTTAAACAGGCTTAAACAACTCAATTAATCCATCCATCTTATGTAGTTTTTCGTGCTCTTTCTATTGGTATATTTTTGCCCAAATTTTATGTTGTATGTCTCGCGAATTTGACCTTTTAAATGGTGGTTATCATGATCGTTATCGCTCTGCCTTACTGTTTTCATTAACGGTCTTACAGTAACCGCTTTGTGTTGAACGGCCCCTCGATAGACCGTGTGATTTTGGGCGACGGTTCCAACTAGATCGTGCAGTGACCTCAGTGGCCCCTCGATAGACTGCTCAGGGCCTGTATAACCTATGGGGCTGCAGGACCTGAATGGCCTATCGATAGACCGCTGACGCCTATTGAACGGTTATGGATGGACCATTCTGTCACGCAAAATGGATTATCACTGATTTTTAAGCAATGTCGAGTTCTCTTTGATCTAGTATGTAACTAAGGTAGCGAACCCACAAAATTATTGGAAATAAATGAAAGATTAGAGTGCTTAATCTTGTCTAATTTACCTTTGATCCTTGTTATCAATCTTGTCCTTCTTGTTGTTATTTCATGAATGTATAACCTTAATCATATTTCAATAAAGAAGGACCTCTCATCAGGAGTATTTTGACAGTCACTCCACTCCGGTGGAACTGACTGACCGCTATATAGCATTTTTCGATGTCTTACTAGCCCTCATTTCTTGTAATGGTTGGAACTCTCCGCCGGATACTCCTTCCGTCGGACTAGGACCTCCATTGTGGGACCTCCGTAAGTCCCCGCGAGCCTGGGATTCTCACTAGGATGCCGGACAGGTTGTACCACAAATCTTGCACCTGATTATCTCGAGCGGATCGCTCATTTGGCTCTGTTCCTTATCACGGCCTATCTTGGAGCGTCTGAGCCGTACACGGTTGAATCCAAACCGTTTGAGTCATTGAAAGGCCCTGATGAGACCGTGTACAATTGCCAGGTGCACCGACCTTCTTGAGTTGTGCACCGACCTCTGTTGTGGGTCGACTCCAATTTGTAAACGGCCATATATGGACCGCTCTGTTGTCAAGCGGCCCATTTCTGACCGTTTAGAGCTGGATGTGCACCGACCTACCTGACTTGCACCGACCTAAAGTGTGCATGGCCCATGGTTGACCGTTCTATTGCTCGAACGGCCCAGATTGGACCGTGTACTCCCTTGACTCTGGGCCTTGTTCTTTCTTGCCTAGAATTGCATTCGGCGGCCCTTTTTAGACCGTTCAGCTGCTGAACGGCTCATGAGAGGACCGTTTATTCTCTTGGCACCAACCTGGGTTGTCCTTGGCCCAATTCATCCTTCACGGTCCAGCGTTAGACCGTTTTATTGTAAGCGGTCGAGATATGATCGCGTATCTTCGAGCTTGTGAGTTTTTCTTGATTTCTTGTATGTATGGCTCGATAGTCGGGCCAGGAGTGGCTTGTACTGTTATATTCCTGGATTATTCTCGTTATATATTGAAACTTTCTGGCCGAATTCCTGTGAATGTCTAGACATAACTTGGGATCTTGGATCCACCAAATCAATGCCAACGCACCGTAAGGGCCCGGTCTGGTCTTGAGGAGAGCGCCCGAAAAGTACTTGTGCCCATGGGAGTTTGTAATGGCATGGTGAGGCATTGCACCAAGTGCATGACTAGCGTGATGTCTATGACGTTCCATTCACATGATTCTTTCTCTTGAACTTTCCTTCATGGAAATATCTACATGACTTGCTTGTTACATGCTTGATCGGCCAATTCTTAGATATGCTATATTCGTGCTCTTTTGTTTAGTTCATTATTAATTATCTTTTTGTTTATCGCATCACATTATTGAAAATGGTTAATTACTTAAACTTGCCTGTTATTACCTACTGAGCGTTCGCTCACCTAGTTGTTTCTCTCCCTTTTCAGGTAGCTCAGGTGAGGACTTTCAAACTGATAGGGATGGGCAAGAGTGAAGACCTTGGAGTGAACCTGCCAGATAGTCTCGTGGAGTCTTTATTAGATAGTTTGAGTCTGAAATTGTGGTTGATGAAGATTGTAATTTGTTTCTGTCGGTTGTGATGTAAACTCTGTTAAGTTGTTAAACTTGCGATTGTCAGTGTTGATGGAGTTTTGGGTATATTCTATGTTATGTTCTAATTAATGGTATTTGCCTATGATGGTATTATTCCTTCTATGTCGCTCTGATGTGGTGCATGGTGGATGTATCTAATCGTTAGCCCAAGGCACAACATGTCTGGAAATCAACATATTTTAATCTCTTTCTGCTGTCGTGTTCCGATATTCCGCGTCGGGACGTGACATTTGTACATTCACGGGAGAGTGGATTGATCATACTAAACTTATCTCTAGTTGCACATTCCCTTTTCTATGTCTTTCAATTGTGAATTGCCTTCTATCAACTTTACGTGTAATATAAATTTTCAGCTGTGACAAATCTCTGTAAGGATTTGGTGTTCTTTTCTGTCTTCTTGAAAATTTCAACTTTGTTGAATAGAAAATATAAAGATTCGTAAAAATAAATATTTCTTTATAGCATGAATTGCCCCCTTTGAAATTTTATTTACAAATATATGTATTATGAATTAGTGTTCATGGAATATTCTAAATGAATTATTGTTTGGGAGTTGACATTTTTTGGGTTTGTATCTGTCTTTATTTATACATTCTCTTTTCATTTTATACATTAGTGGTACTACCCTCTTTCCAAAAAATAAAAACATGACATTTTGTCTATTCTTTTTCAAATGGTCGTCTTATTAGATCGCACATACTTCGGGGGTTTATATTTACCACCCTTGCAATCTGGGTTAGCAGTTTATATTGGTTGTTGAGCCTTAACTGGAGTTGATGGATGTCAATGTGGGGGTTAAGCATGGTACTATTTTGCTCTATGGAGTATGCAAGGTAATGATGATGTTGGCATTTGAGGAGATACTTTTATGCAAACAGAGTTTTTAACAGGCATGTTCATGTCTCAATTCTCATGAAGATCATGGTTAAAATAATTGTGGATGGTCCATCGGTTTCTGCTTTTCATACAAGTTTATGGACTACTGTCTTTACCAAGTATTCCGGAATATCACTTTATTTTATTTTTTTAACTTATAGCATCTGTTCGTCACCATCATTTCCCTGAGCCACCAGCCTTTATTTTAGGAGATTGAGGGGGTCTCTTCATCATGCGGTAGGCATGCATGATGAATCTATTACAATTTAATGAACTCTATTTCCACCTGAAGTTCATTGGTTAAGTTGCAGGCTTTCATGAATAGGTTAACATGACATTCATGCATTTTATTTTCATTGCAAATTACATATGCAATAGAAAATGAAAGCCATACATGCCAAGGAAATAAGCATATGATGATCTCTATACATGCCATGTACAACTGATCTGTGTAATCTTCTGGCACCATACACAAACATACACTCTGATTTGATGTGGCTTAAGTGGGGCTTGTGGCCCAAGGTGGGTGTAGGCTTAGGGTGCATGGTCTATAGCATGGTGGCTCTTTTTGCTGCAGATGTCTATATTGATGTCTGGTGGAGTGGAAACCTATTCTAGAACATCTAGTTTTTCCTTGTTTTTATTTGTATAATTTTTGGGGGGTATCAAACCCTTTTGCCATTTTCCAGGTAGAGGAGATGAGCTCCCTTATGTCTAAGCTTGCAAAGTTAGCAGCACAAGAACAGGCCTTGCTAGATCACTCACGGGACCTCCTGTGCAGTGTAGCAGCAATACATGTAAGTCAAGCCATTTGCACTTACATTTTGTCACCACCCTGAAAACACATGATCTCATAAGTCTTTAAGCATGTATTCATGGGATTTGTGAATATGTTGATTGAAAGGCTGTATCTATTGTTCAGAAAATTTTAAGGGATGCTAAGTCTTTTTTAACATGAGGTCTCCAAGCAGGTACTACAATCCAGTCTGTGTGGGCATCTACTGCAACGAAAACATGCAGCAAGTCGATCTAACTACGGAAGCAAAGATGCGGCTACATTTTCCTAATTGCTAACATCACATCTACATTTTCCTACAAAACTTATGTTCCCTTGGCAAACATATCATTACAACATACAATATATGCTTAACTTATTGTGCCACTGCACTCCATTAGTATGCTAAGAATATATATTTCCAATGGGATACAGATTTATAACTTCTCACAATGATATAACTTCTCACAATGATGGATGGAATGGAAAAAAGGTAGTTGACTTAGAAGGGTATTTCTGAATCAATATAAAAGAAGATTAGCTATGCAGTTAAGCCTTTTAAAATTATTGATAGACTAATTACTTTTGCTGATTTGGACCCCAGTTCTAGTGTCTAATCCTTGACCATGTCAAGGGATATTTTCATTGTGTTACTGGTAAAGCCATAACTCAAGCATGGATGATACGTAGAAAGGGTATCTTGGGGGGTATTTCTGAATCAATGTTGAACTCCCCCGCTTTTTTTGTAGTTTTCTCAGGGTAACGTAGTGGCAGTGGCAGCACCACCTGCCTCCCCCTCCCCCGTCTGGTCACTCTCACCATCGAGGGAGCCCTCCCGCTCCTCCACGCTTGTCTCAGATAGGCCAGACCAGTTCCAAATTGCAACAAAACCATATGGTCGTCTTAGCTCTTTCTCTTAATTATGTTCAACGTGCTCTGCATGTATAGAGTGCAAGTATGAGAAAAGGTGTCTTCCAGATTGATGTGAAAGATTGAAATCCTTGGATTTCAAAATTAATGGTTAAAAATCGGTGCGAACA
This sequence comes from Amorphophallus konjac, assembly GCA_022559845.1. NCBI lineage: Eukaryota > Viridiplantae > Streptophyta > Magnoliopsida > Alismatales > Araceae > Amorphophallus > Amorphophallus konjac. Next base: position 52,643 of record JAHNEJ010003531.1, on the reverse strand, counting down.
AAATCCCCAATCCTCGTTTAGAGGCTTCCTTTCATTTAAGCCAAAGTTAGGGTTCTCGTGAAATATTGGGATCCCCATTTCAGAATCCGGTCGATCCTAGAGATATTAGCATTGTACAGTTCGAGCAAAATTAACATAGTGAGGCTGATCCAAACATGGCCCACCCTTGTGAGAGAATTAAACAAATTACTAATATCATCAAATCTTCTATTTTTTTGGAGGGTGGGAGATGGGGCTGGGGTAGGGGGTTGGCTTGGTTTTGTCTTGCATGCTTGTCCATTCTGGATGATATGTTGTGAAGGTGTAAGTTGAATTAGCTTCTAGGCACAGACGAAACCTCCCAAGCAAGATGCATGCTAGCGTTAAGACTCTTCTAGTGTGAGTAATCTTGAGATAAAGACCCAGATTATCTTCTGTAACTTAATTCTGAGTTTAGGACTCTTGTTATATAATAGGACTCTTATGTATGTAATCAAAGGACTATAGAGTCCCTACTGTAAAAGGGGTTCTCAGATGTAAGTCCAGTGTCATTGTTATTCACACAATTAATATATATATCCTTTGTTCTGGAAGAACAGAACAGGGGCGTAAGCTCATCACCAGTTCCTGGGTGTGAACGTGTGTTTTCACAAGGGGTGAACGTGAAATATCTGGTGCTTACTTTCTCTTATGCTAGTACTAAATTTTATAAAATATTGTCTAATATGTATTAGTTTTTGAAGATTTTTTTTATCACTATTAAAGGTGGTCTTGTTGTCTTGGGACCAATTGTAGACTGTAGTTCTGCCATTGTGACTAAGTAGCTGATACAACAATAAATTTTCTTAAATGACTAGGAGGACGCTTATATCCTCAAGGAAAATGACAGTTGAGGTTGGTTGCATATGATTATTTTTTTAGCCTTCTGATGAAGCAACTCACAATTGATTCCATTGCATATATTCTTTTTCTGAGGTTTCATTTGTAAAACTGCAGATTTTTACTATCCCTTCTATGTGCTACCATCATCATCATCATCATCAGAGCCTTATCCCAATTATATGGGGTCGGCTACATGAATCTTGTTCCGTCAAAGATTTCTATCAAGTGTTATATTCATATTTAAACCCAAGAAGCTAATGTCCTTCCTAATAACATCGCACCATCTCATTTTAGGCCTTCCCCGAGCTCTTTTACTAGCATCCACTAAGATTCGGTCACATCTTTTAACCGGCGCTGAGTTAGGGCGACAAAGCACATGACCAAACCACCCGAGTCTATTTTCTCTCATTTTACTATCAATTGAGGCTATTCCTAAGTCCTTACGGATGCGCTCATTCCTAATTTTATCTTTCTTAGTCTTGCCACACATCCATCTCAACATCCTCATCTCTGTTACACACATTTTGTGAATGTGTTCCTTTCGTACTGCCTAACACTCGGTACCATATAACAAAGCAGGTCTCACAGCCATTCTATAAAACATCCCTTTGAGTTTCACAGGCATACGACGATCACAGAGGACTCCTGATGCGCTTCTCCATCTTAACCAGCATGCCTTAATCCTATGTGTAACATCGTCATAAATCTCTCCATTCTCTTGTGTGATAGACCCTAAGTATCGAAAGTTACTACTCTTCGGAATGCTATTCCCATCAATTAAAACCATGTCTTCTTGTATCACTCTCCCATTACTAAAATTACAATGCATAAACTCTGACTTACTCCTACTAATTTTAAAACATTTAGACTCCAAGGCAAGTCTCCAACGCTCTAACTTAACAATTAAAGCATCAATACTCTCATCAATTAAGATAATATCATCTTCAAATAACATACACCAAGGGATATCCTCATGCAATTGTTTTGTTACTTCATCTATAACTAAGACAAAGAGATACGGACTTAGTGTAGAACTTTGATGCAAACCTATAGAAACATGAAATTCACAAGTCTCTCCAGCAATAGTTTGAACACTAGTAATAGCACCGTCGTACATATCCTTAATTAAATCAACATATCCTTGAGAGATTCCTTTCTTTCTTAATGTCCACCAAATCAATTCTCTCGGTACTCGATCATACGCCTTCTCTAAATCAAGAAAAATTATATACAAATCTTTTCTCATCTCTCTATACTTCTCCATTAGCTGCCGTAGTAATAAAGTAGTTTCTGTAGTAGATCTATTCGGCATAAAACCAAACTGATTTTTTGATATAGTAGTCATATATCGGAGGCGTTTTTCGATTACTCTTTCCCAAAGTTTCATAGTATGACTCATAAGCTTAATTCCACGATAATTATTGTAACTTTGAATATCTCCTTTATTTTTATAGAAAGGAACTACAACACTTTTTCTCCAAACTTCTGGCATTTTTCATTCCTTTAAAATTTTATTAAAAAGTTTAGTTAGCCACTGAATACCAATGTCTCCTAGACCTTTCCATACTTCAATAGGTATGCCATCTAGTCCTAAGGCCTTACCCACTTTCATTTTCCTTAAAGCATCCTCCACTTCTGACATCTTAACACGCCTGAAATATTGATATTTATCAAATATTGTGGACTCTTGGGTACCTTCTAAAGAAGAATCTTTGAGGCGATCTTCATTAAGTAACTTCAGAAAATAACTATGTCACCTCTCTTTAATCTCAAGATCCTTAGTTAAAACCCTTTGATCTTCACTTTTAATGTAACGAACATGATCTAAATCTCTAGTTTTCCTTTCTCTTAATTTAGCAAGTTTAAATATGTCCTTTTCACCCTCTCGGGTTCCTAATTTATTATATAAATATTCATATGCCTTTGATTTAGCATCGCTAACTATTTTCTTAGCCCTCTTTTTAGTAATTTTATAAGCTTCTAGGGTTTGATTATTTTTGTTAGTTTGCCAAATTTTAAAGCACTCCTTTTTTACTCTAATGGTATTTTAGATTTTCTCACTCCACCACCAAGTCTCTTTTTCTAAATTCTTTTTACCTTTAGATTCACCTAAGAGTTGTTTTACTACACTCGTTATACAATTTGTAACATTATTCCACATTACATTAGTTTCTTATTCTAAATTCTAAATATTTTCCTTTAATAAGTGATTTTTAAATGTTTCTAAACTTTTACTTTTTAAATTCCACAATTTAATCTTAGAACAATTATTTATAATGATCTTTCTTTTGAATTTAAGGATAAAGACATCCATTACTAACAACCTATGTTGAGGGGCTAGACTCTCACCAGGAATAACTTTACAATCTTTACATAAAGCTCTATCGACCTTCCTAATAAGAAAATAGTCAATCTAACTTATATGTGATCCACTCTTGTATGTTATTAAGGGTTCGTCCCTCTTCTTAAAGAATGTATTAGTAATTACTAGATCATAGGCCATAGCAAAATCAAGAATAGTATAACCCATATCATTTCTATTGCCAAAACCAAGCCTTCCATGAATCCTCTCATAACCTCTATTATCTTTACCCACATGACCATTAAGATCCCCTCCAACAAAGATTCTCTCTTCACTAGGGATATTTTAGATCAAACTATCAATAGCCTCCCAAAATTACTTTTTAATACTCTCTTTTAATCCTACTTGAGGTGCATATGCACTAATTATATTCAAAATATCATCACCTAAGATAAGTTTAATTAACATCAATATATCCCCCAATCTATTAACTTCTACGACTCTATCTTTTAAATTTTTATCTATTATTATAGCAACACCATTTCTAGAGTTATTATTACCCATATGCCAAATTTTATACCCATCAATATCTTTAGCTTTATGTCATTTCTACCTAGTTTCTTGTAGGCAAGCTATGCTAATCCTCCTATCCTTCATTATCTTCACCAATTATAAACCCTTACCCGTTAAAGTTCCTATATTCCAAATAGTTAGACGGATCCTATGTTTTTGGACAAGCTTCTTTACTCGTGAGCATCCAACCCCACACGGGAACCCTTGCCTATTTGACACCGCAATCGGACGCGGCGCGTTGCTTACGGGGAACACCCTAACTAGCCCTTGCTCACTTATCATTCCATCCGGGTTCCGATGTAACGCGTCACTTCCGGGGGACGCCCTAGCATTAGCACAAAATGTATTTAGATCAGAATTCATGTGGGAGATATGACAAATTTTTACTGCTGGCTGTCAACCTAACGCAAACTCTCCTCCTTTCTCATCCGGGCTTGGGACCGGCCATGGCAGAGTTAATGTATGATTCTATGTGCTACCATACTAATGTGATATTCTTTCTTAATGTATCTATTCAAAGTGTGATTGCTAGTGATATAGAACTATGTCGCAAATTGAATAAAGTTGTTGTAGCTTATGCTGGTCGTCTGAACACATCATTTATTGTTCCTTGGTTGAGGTAAAACCTACCTCAAACCCTTTCCTCTTTCTTGATATATGAGTTCTTGACCTAGGGAATTATTTTCCTGGATAATAATCACTGTAAAATGGTGGGGGTAATCTTGAATAGATGGTTCTGGCACAATAATATTTACTTTTCTCTTGCTTATTGGCAGGATCCAGAACTGATGGCTGTATTTAAAGATCCAAAAGTTATGGCGACACTTCAAGGTGGTATTGATACTTGATTTATTATCTTGTCATTTTGTTGTTTTCTTTTATTACTTGTTTAGGATATTTGCAAATTGAGAAAGCCTAGAAATGCTTCAAAGAAACTACACTATTCCTGACATCTCCTGTGTGAGGTTGTGAACAACAAAAGCCCGAGAGACCTACTGCATATATTGAGTTACAAGCTGTGCAATTTTCAGTTATCCTAGCCATAACATTTCCACCATTGTCATTTTTTGTTTGGGGGAGAGTTGAGTGAATCAATCTAGTGAAAGGGGGCTCAATTACCAGATGTTCCATTGAAATGTGACATTACTTGTTTATTGCTTTTCTGAATGTGGAGCTCTGGTGAAGAAATGCCTCTAGTAACAGGAAAATTTTGTTGTAAAGTAGGAGGGATTAGAGGAAGCCTCATGCCAGATGGAGAGCACAACTTCATGATTGATCCTTACATCACAGTGATATGTGATCATGAAATTAGAGAAAGGAGGGGATAGGAAGGGAAGGGAAACAATTACAAGGTGGACATCATGGGAGAGATGATGGGGTAATGGGAAGTGGATTTTTTCCCCTAACCCTCTTCATATTAATAACTCATTACAGAAGGTTAACATGACATTCCTGCATTTTATTTTCATTGCAAATTACATATGCAATGGAAAAGACAGCATGGAAAGTTGGAAGTACCCTTTCAGAAGATGTTGATGTCCTTTTTGGTAGATTTAAGGGCTACTTCTGACAAGGGGAAACCCAGTCACACCTCAGGTAAAACCATGACTTTCTACATGTTCATTAGGAAATGCTTCATGCAACAGCTTTATTTGTTTTGAGGACACTTGTTAATTTCACCTTTACTGGTTCATGAATAAAAGCACCTTCTCATGTTCTTTTTTGCCAGTATGAATTAGATGATAGAACTCAGACAAGCCCCAGCGGTCCAATGATAGGTTTGTATTTCTCAAACTAATGTCATATTTTGGTTAAATTAGCGATACATGGGATGGTTTCTACCCATTTGCTTCCCTTCATTGGAGATGGTCCTTTCATTGTTTCTTAGCATGTATGTGTAGCATTTTTGTTCTCGATCCTCTTACAGAGGTTACTTGGAAGAGTGAAATACCTTGTAATGAGTGGTCATTCTGAATATGTAGTCTATATATGTATTTCACTTATCTGCACATCCTAAGCAAGTTGATCTAACTACGGAAGCAAAGATGTGACTACATTTTCCTAATTGCTAACATCACATCTACATTTCCCTGAAAAACTTATGTTCCCTTGGCAAATACATCGTTACAACATACAATATATTCTTCTTATTGTGCCACTGCACTCCATTAGTGCACTAAGGATATATATTTCCAATGGGATACAGATTTATAACTTCTCACAATGATGGATGGCATGGGAAAAAGGTAGTTGGCTTATACAGATTTATAACTTCTCACAGATTTGTAACTTCCATGAATGATCATCAAGGATAGATAATACCTTTTCGAGATAAGGATCTATTGTTCTATATTGATGCCTTAAATGTCAGGAGGGGAAAGGAACAGGGAAATGCCACTTCTGTTGACCAGGCATAAAAGCAGACTGCTTCTCCTGAATGAGTCTAGGTAGAAGAACATTCTATCTGGTCACCAGAACCCTAGCACTAATTTGTAAATTCTATTTAGCAAATTGATGGGGCAAAAATCATTTAATTCCCTGCTCTTCAAAATTTGCTTTTGGTTCCCATTCCAGTTCCCTGGACTTGTAAATGTGATCCTTTATTAACTGTTGCTTCCTCTGGTCTGAGTTTAGGATGAACAAGCTTCTGAATTGCTGTTTGTTTCAATCTCAACTGATGACGCAGATAAGCTTTTCTCTGAGATCCTCTTTTCAACCCAGTTTCTGATGGTCTCTGCCATTTATGATATCTACAATCTATCATTTATATTGGTTTACTTTCATTTGAGTAAATGGTGGAATGTGGGCCATTCAAATATCATGTGCATCTTTCTATTTGTTTTTGCTAATGCTCATTACCACCTCCTTTATATTTCAACAAAAGTTATAGGCAGTCATGTTTTGGTTCTATGATTAAAGCAATAAAATTTTCTTGATTTAAGTCAATTGTATGCAAGGATAATAGTTTTCATCTAGATGTTAATCTGTAGGTTTACAAGCATTTTATTCTATGATTGTCCCTATTTCTGATTTATTTGAGTGGCTATAGATTATGGAGAATGGTTGCATTTTTTTGGGTGCATGGCAACATACTTTAAGTCATTTGTTTTTGCTTTGGTTACTTTTGCATGGTTCTTTATCCTGAAGATATATTATCAACATATAGAAAGATTTCAATTCACTTGATCTTTAAAAGGATGTATCATATGCAGTATATAATCTTGCTAAAGAATATCTTAACAGGTATAAAACATCTGGAATAAGATTGGACTCTGGTGATCTAACATATCTCTCCATTGAGGCAGAGAAGTTTTTTTGCACAATAGAGAAGGAATTCAGCATTCCTAGTTTTGGAATAATGATTATTACTGTTAGCAATGATCTTAATGAGGAAACACTTGATGCATTGAACAAGCAGGTGAGAAACCTGTGGACCTTCAGATTATATTAAAATAATGTAATTCAATTGCTTGTTAATCTGTTCTTTGTTTCAAGAATTATGTTCAAACATTGTTTATCAGTAAGAAAACTGTTCCCTATGTTGGATGAGTGGAAAACTAGACCGAGAATTTGTAACACATTGCAGGATCCTGTGAGTCTGAAACGGAGTCATATGCCTTCACTATTTTCCTGGCCTTATTTTGTGATTCTGCAACTTTTTGTTAGTATTGGTGTGCTACAGGCCAATTTTGGGTCGGGTAGGCCCAATAGACGTACGATCTTGTTCATTATTAATAAAGTGATATTTGAGCGTAAATATGTGATTGGATATTACTTTATGATGTCCCGAGGATATGTGATTGTAAAGTCAACTTGAGATGGAATCTCGATCATGAGATTGACTTTACATGGAAACATACCTTAAACTGTTCCTGGTTGGAGGGTAATCACTCGGGGACTTTGATTACCTATTAAACCAGTACACATGATGTGTGACTGACCAGTCTCATGGTCACTGGTGCGGGACACCAACACATATGTGTAGGTGTATGTCCTTGGAGGATGTACACTGAACTGATCCGCTATTGGATCTTCAGATGGTTGATTATACATAATACCAACTGAAGATCCAACTGTCTCAGTAGCATCGTTGGTCCTTTGACCTGAGACATTGATCGGATCTTACACCAGGACTGGGATGGTTTAATTACTTGGCTAAGTGACTTCAACCATAAGTCACGAATTACCGAGTCATTAACCATTTCAGAATACGTGTGAAGATCATCAATGGTCAAGAGGGGATCGCTCACTATCGGGTATATATCAGACAGTTAATGGGTCATGACACTGATGCTCCATTAAATCCCTGGCCAGGGACGTGTGAGTTCGTTTAGAACGGACGTCGTACACTTTAAGGATGTCATAGTCAAATGGCACGATCATGGGGTTTGACGGAAACCATACCCTCGATCGAATCAGACTCATAGAATGAGCGAGGGATTATAGCGATGCGGAAACTGTAGACTTACAGGTACCAGACATGCTTGTTTAAACCCGGCGTCCTCTAGGATCACGCGGATTTGCTTGACCCAACGTGATCAAAGCTTCAGAATAAATTAAACTGTTATTCGGCTCTAGTAGAAGCGAAGAATAAGTTTAATTTACTTCTAATTAGGAATTAGAAGTTAATGGGCCTTAAACTAGAGTGACTATGGGCCTAGAGGATCACACACAGTGGATTCTTAGGTGACAGATTATTATTGTATAAAGATATATATTAATTCCCTTGAATTCCTTTTGGAAAGGAGTACAAAAAGGGGCTTAATACATATGTATAATAATAGAAATGTCATATATACAATTTTGGTCCTTATGGGCTCTTTTGAAAAGGTCCTAAATCTATATATATGATACTTACGAGAACTCTCTCCCCCTTGGCTTAAGCAAGCATTAACAGCAAGGGAAGAGAGATTTCTCTCCCCCACTTTTCCTCCCTCTTGCTCTCTCTCTAGAAGCCCTTTCTCTCTCTAGAAGGGGAAGGCTTGGGGAAGATCGTGCCGGGAGGATACCATCGCTGCGCAAGGATCAGTGTAGATCTACTCTAGAGGTCGCACTTCTGTGCGGCTCGGCGATCGTTAAATTCTGCATCGGGCACTGCGGATAGCGTCGTTCCGCGCAAGGTGAAATTTGTAACCCGTAGTTAGGGGTTGGGTAATTAATGCATCGATTAGAGCACAAATTTAGGATTCTATTAAGCCTGGTTCGGGTAAATAAATTTTTGTTATCCTCTGCGTTGCCCGAACTGTGCTTTGTGGAACCTTACAGTGGTATCAGAGCCAGGCTGGCGCTCTGGTCAGTGTATTATCATCGTATAGAACCATATTTTAGGGGCAATTTAAAATCTTCAATTGTTCAAAGAAGAAGGGGATGCTGGGCTCTCTGTTCTTCCTGGATGCTGGGCATCAGTGCAGTAAATATTTTTTTTGTAAAAAAAAAAAAATTTGCGCTGGGCGCACTGCGCCTCTCAGGGCGTAGTGCGCCGCCCGCGAGCGCGGACGGCGCACGCGGGCGCGCCGCCAGGCGGCGCCGCGCCGCGTGCAGGCGCGGGCGCGCCCGCCCACGCCTTCCGCGTGGGTGGCCGCCCCCAAACTCGACTGCCGTTTTTTTTAAAATTTATTTTTTTAATTTCTTGTGCTAATCATAGTATATATATATGATGTATATATATAAATGCACAATAAATTAATCTTAATTTTTATCTCAAACATTAATTGTGTTATCTCAATAGTAAAATTCAAATGTTAAATTTTATTTAACCTGTTTGAATTTACTAAGGTGAGATAATTACTATTTACCTTGAGATACAATGGTAATAATTGAAGTTACTTCAGTAAAAATTTATTTTTTAATTTTTTAATTATTAGATAATTATTAAAATCAAAATTTGAATTTTACTGAAGATTAAATGTATAAAATTCAAATAATTGAATTTTTAATTATTAGATAATGTTAAATTTAAATTTTAAATTTTAGAAATTAATAATTGAGGATAATTACATTATTTAAATTTACTTTCAAATAAAATTATTAGATAATTAGTTTGAATTTAAATTTAAATAATTATCATGTTTAAATTTTAATTTTAAATTTAATTATTAGATAATTAAATTTTAATTTTAAATTTAATTATTAGATAATTAAATTTTAATTTTAAATTTAATTATTAGATAATTAAATTTAAATTTAAATAATTATCTCAATTATCTAACTTATTTGAATCAGATTCAAATATGCATGCCCCTATTATAAATGATGGTTCTTTACGTGATTTGCTTTATTTACGTTGCATTGGCTTGCTTATGTGTTTAATTTTAGTTAATCCTGCTTCGATTTTTAAAATTAAACAAAGTTAACCTATTTTTATTTGCACATCCCATTGTTAAATCCAAAAGTAAGGATTATTTTCAGAAATAACCTTTGATTGATTTTACATGAATGGGTTGGTAAGTGATCATGGACTTGGTTAATGTAATTAATTGGGATCTGCGAACCTCCTTTCTCTCTCTATTAAAATTCCTATGTACTTTTATCTCCCTTTACAGTTGTACTCGCCCTAAGGGTTGCTGAAATTTTAGTGACATGTAATTTAAATTTTACCGGCCTACGTGCCGTGTAAAAGTTGTAATTAATACGACGTGGGAGTTTGAAAGCGCGAATCACACCCGACGATGACGATCTAGCTGCTTCGGAAGTGAGCCGGATGTCTTAGTTACATTAGGAATAAAGTCCATGATCACTTGTGATTTAATTTCTGCATTGGATGCATTTATTTTGTGCAAACTACTAGGTACGATAAATATATTGGGTATATTCATATTACCACCTAGGGTGAGATCAAGATAAAATCAAATTCCCTCACGATTAATTTTAGATTTGGTAAGCGTGGCTCTAGGAGTCGTCGTGCCCCTCCATCATTATGGAGTGAATGAACGTCTTCATTTCATAGATTTGTTGTACTTTCCACAAGGTCCATGAGTTTGGGGGCGGGATACAACTCCAAGGCTCGGCTTCGATGGGGTGAGGAATTGAACTCGGCCTTGTTGTGCTTTCCACAAGGGTCGGGTCATGAACTCATTGCTATATAGTAATGATGGTTAGATCTAACCGAGAATATCCTTTGTTGTACTTTCCACAAGGGGATGATTTCTCGGGGGCCGAAATCAGATATTGCATTGGATGCAAATGCTTGTTGACTGCCATTGAGATGGTGTATGGCTTGTTGTGCTTTCCACAAGGTCATACATCAGTCTCGTTGGGATTCCGACCCACTAGGTTGATCTCGTTGATCTCATATTCTATATACTTAGGGTTATATAGTTCGATCGAAAAATAGTGAGACTAACTAAGATAGAAAATCACATCTAAGTTAGAATTTGAACATATGCTAAGTTGTCTTTTATTTCTTATCCAGATTACAATGTCATCATCCAACTCCCTCCGCGGCATCTTGGATGACAATAGACTGACTGGATCGAACTACTCGGATTGGCTACGTAATCTACGCATAGTCCTCACCGTCGAAAAAATAGCCTACGTGTTGGACACGGTTCATTCTGAGCCAGCTTTTGATGCTGACGAGGGCGAGTTAATGACTTATGCCAAATGGTCTGAAGACTCTTCCCTTGACCAATGTTACATACTGGCCTCTATGCCTCCGGAGCTGCAGAGGCAATTAGAAAAGACTGATTGTAGAAGCATACTTCTTAATCTACGCCAACTCTTCGGGGAGCAGGGCAGGATTGAGAGATATGATATCTCCAAAAGGCTTTTCAGGACATGGATGTCAGAGGGTGCTTCAGTACAGGCTCATGTACTGAAAATGATGGAGTGGATAGAGAGACTCAATGCACTGGGGTTCAAGTTGGATTTTGAACTGTGCATTGATCTTATACTCTAGTCATTGCCCGATTCATTTTCTTCCTTCATCATAAACTTTAACATGAATAGAATTGATGTAACTCTCCCGGAGCTGCTCAACATGTTAAAGAGCGCTGAAGGAACTATGCAGAAAGATAAACCATCTTCTTCTGTAATGATTGTTGGCCGGGCCAATAAGAAAAGGAAGGCCACCCAGATATCCACCAAAGGTGACAAAGGGAAGGGAAAGAAGAAGGCCATGGGTAAGCAACTCGCCAAAGTTGACAAAGGGAATGGCAAGAAGAATGAAAAAGAAGACAAGTGTTTTCGATGCGGGGAAATAGGGCATTGGAAAAGGAATTGCAAGGCAATTTTAAATGAAGGTATTTTTATCATAGACCTTAATTTGTCATATATGGAATCCACATCATGGGTATTGGATACTGGATGTGCATCTCATATCTACAATTCTGTGCAGGTGCTGGCAAATAGAAGGCGGCTGAGTAAAAAGGAGATTAAACTGAGGATGGGCAATGGAGCTTTAGTTTCTGCCAAAGCTGTCGGGACTGCACGTCTCAGTTTACCTTCAGGAGTCATTCTGGAGCTGAATAACTGTTATTGTGTTCCTAATATTATTAAGAATATTATTTCAATCTCTGGCTTGTATAACGTTGGATATACATTGACTTTTAACAGCACTTGGTGCTCTATAATGAATAATGGTTTGATTATAGCCAATGGTTCATTAGTCAATGGTCTTTATGTATTAGATACACGTTCTAATGTTATACATGTTTCCAATGCTAATGAAGTGAATTCTGCATATCTATGGCATTGCAGGCTTGGTCATGTAGGCGAGAAAAGAGTCTCTCACCTACACTCAAATGGCTATTTGAATTCATTCGAATACAAGCCATTTGATACCTGTGAGTCGTGTCTCATGGGGAAGATGACCAAGGCTCCCTTTAGTGGACATGGTGAGAGGGCTGCTGACCTTCTCGAGCTCATACACTCGGATGTGTGTGGACCAATGTCAATGGAAGTAAAAGGGGGTCATCTCTATTTCATTTCTTTTATTGATGACTTCTCAAGATATGGCTATGTGTATTTAATGAGACATAAACCACAAGCCTTTGAGAAGTTTAAGGAATACAAGAATGAAGTAGAGAAACAGACTGGCAAGAGTATTAAGGCTCTTCGATTGGATCGAGGAGGTGGATACCTTAGCCATGAATTCACTTCTTATCTTAAAGACAATGGAATTATTTCTCAGTGGACTCCACCGTATACACCACAGCACAATGGTGTATCCGAAAGGAGAAACATGACCTTGTTAGACATGGTCCGATCCATGATGTCTATGTCAGGACTACCCTTGTCTCTCTGGGGCTATGCCTTAGAGACTGCAGCCTATTTACTGAATAGGATCTCAAGTAAGTATGTTCCTTCTATACCATATGAGATATGGAAGGGCAGGAAACCAAGTTTTATTCACATTAAAATTTGGGGGTGTCCTGCCCATGTGAAAAGGAATGATAGTGACAAACTTGAGTCAAGAATCGATAAGTGTAGGTTTGTAGGATATCCAAAGGAGATATTTGGATATTATTTCTATCACCCTTCTGAGCAAAGGGTCTTAGTGGCTAAGAGAGCTATATTTCTAGAAAGAGAATATCTTCTCCAGAAAGACAATGGGAGTCAAATAGAATTGGACGAGGTCCAAGAGCCACAACCCGTAGACACAAACTCATTAGTTGAGACTGTATCGGTTGATCATATTCATAGTGAAACACAGACACTACGGAGATCTGGTAGACTACCAAGAGAACCTGAGAGATATGTTGGACATGTCTCAGAGAGGTCCTCTAAGGTATGTATCGATGAGGATAAAGATCCTCAATTGTACCAAGATGCAATCCGTAGTGCGGACTCCGAGAAATGGCAAGAGGTAATAGATTCAGAGATCCAATCCATGTACACCAACAAAGTTTGGAACTTGGTTGATGTACCCGAAGGGAAAGTCCCTATCGGCTGCAAGTGGATTTTTAAAAGAAAAATCGGTGTAGATGGACAGATTGACACATACAAGGCCAGATTAGTGGCGAAAGGGTATTGTTAAAGACAAGGTATTGACTATGACGAGACATTTTCACTTGTGGCCATGGTTAAGTCAATCAGAATCCTCCTTGCCATTGCTGCATACCTTGATTATGAGATTTGGCAAATGGATGTGAAGATATCTTTTCTGAATGGAAATCTGTCAGAAGAGGTGTACATGGTACAACTTGAAGGATTCACTTCCATGCTTCATCCTAATAAGGTATGCAAACTTCAGAGGTTCATTTATGGATTGAAGCAGACATCTCGAAGTTGGAACTTAAGATTTGATGAAGCTGTCAAATCTTTCAACTTCATTCGGAATGAAGATGAACCCTATGTTTACAAGAAGGTCAGTGGGAGCTCTGTGACCTTCTTGATCCTTTATGTTGATGACATCTTACTCATTGGGAATGATGTAGAGATGTTGACATCAACTAAGTCTTGGTTGTCCAAGACCTTCTTCATGAAGGATTTGGGAGAAGCATATTATGTGCTGGGCATAAGGATCTATCGAGATAGATCTAAAAGGATGCTAGGATTATCCCAATCCATGTACATAGATACTATCCTCAAAAGGTTTATGATGGAAAATTTCAAGAGAGGTCTCATTTCTATGAGACATGGAATTTACCTATCTAAGGGGATGAGCCCTAAAACATCTGAGGAGGTGGCACACATGAATAAGGTACCCTATGCTTCGGCCATTGGGTCAATCATGTATGCAATACTATGTACACGGCCTGATGTTGCCAATACTTTGAGCATTGTCAGTAGATATCAGGCAAATCTAGGCGAAGAGCACTGGAAGGCAGTAAAGGGCATCCTTAAGTACTTACGAAGGGCTAAGGATCTTTTTCTGATTTATGGAGGAGATGACCTACAGCTTAGAGCTTACACAGACTCTAGTTTCCAGTCAGATCCAGATGACTGCAAATCCATGTATGGGTTTGTATTCATGTTGAATGGAGGGACAGTCAGTTGGAGAAACTCCAAGCAAGATACGACTGCAGACTCGACGACGGAGGCAGAATATATTGCTGCAGTTGAAGCTGCTATGGAAGCCATCTAGATGAAGAAATTCATCTTGGAACTTGGCGTAGTTCCTGAGATATCAGCTCCCACCCCATTATTTTGTGATAATAATGTGGCTATCGCTCAGGCGAAGGAACCAAGATCTCACCAAAGGTCGAAGCATATTCTCAGGCGCTTCCACCTTATTCGGAAGATTGTTGATCATGGAGATGTGGCGGTAGAGCGTGTACCGTCAGAAGATAACATAGCAGATCTGATACGGGACGGACCATGGACACGACTCGAATTAGGAATGCGATCCTTAGACTCTAAGTGAGCTCGTGATTGTCCCTTAACGAGGGAAGCGTCGGACGTGCGCGGTTGAGAAACCGGCAGTGAGCTAGGGTGGTCGGCTCTCTCTTGTGACCGGATCGGGTCACGGGACGGTAACGCTCTCTCTCGCAGCAGCGGTGATATAAATATAAAGCGAGCTAATTACCCTATCATGCTCTCTAGCAGTGGCATAAAGAGATATATATGAATAAAGTAAATGCCGAATAAGGGAGCGAATACGATACCTCCACGCTCTCGGCGTGGGGAAGACGGACCCGGCCGAAACTCGTACTCCCGGAACAATAATACACGATTCTTACAGTAATGGATCACTACCCACTCCACACAGGGAGGTAAAGGGCTACACAAGTGGGTCCGGGAGGACCGATCTCGGGTTGACGGGCGGCTTCTTGCGTAGCTTCGGCAGCACACGTACTCGCGACCTTGGGGCCCGCGTGCTGGTCGGAGGGGCCGTGTGGGACCGGGCGACACCGCTGTAGTGGGGACGCTTGGGGAAGCGCTGCCCGGGATGGCGGCACGCTGGTTCACCGGTCGGAGACTGGGCGGCTCCGATCGGCACCGGTCGGAAAAGCTTCCCACGGATCTGCACTTGCTGTTTTCAGACGCGCGACCAGGCGAGATCGGCCTCTGCAACCAATCCCAATGTCGGATCGGGGCACAGGAGCTATCATTGGAAAGCTCTCTTAAAATCCTTCAATCTAGGCCCAGAGAGATCGACTAGATCTGCTCGGATCTGGACTTTGCTGAATTTTGAAATTTCTGTTTGACAGTACTCGAACTCTCAGATCAGTAGGGAGTTTTCCTGAGAGTTACCTTTGACCGTGAGGTAGACGTCTGATTCAGCTCCTGAGCTCTTCACCAAAGTTGTATAGGATTGAACAAGGAAAATGGCAATAATTTTTTTGGAAGGATTGGTGAAGGTTACGATTTGTTATGGATTTTGGACTGACTGGTGGTCGGATCTAGAAATAGGCTGACAGAACTGTGGATGGTTCGGAAAGGGAATTTCTAAAAATATGAAATGAGCTTTTAAAATTCCACAAAAAAATGGTGGTAGATAGGAAGGTAGACAGAACTCCCAGTAAAATTGGGAGATCCAGGAAAAATCAAAACAAGGTCCGGATATGGGAAACTCAGGGTTACTGTCACTGTAGATAGAATCCTGGCAGATCTGGGATGACCTGAAGACCGAAAATGGAAAAATAGCAAAAGGAGGAATTTTAGCTTGAATTTTTTTGTGAAGATAGGGGTTCGAGAGGGGAACCACTCCTGAAAATTTTAGCTCCAGAGGAGGTGGGAGGTGGGAACAGGAATTCGGGGAAGATACTTCTGTCTTGGATGGACAGAATACCGAAGACGACTTCGCGGCGGCTCGAAGGCGGCACGAACGGCGGCGGCGGCGACACCGATGATTACCGGAGATAGAAGGGAGGAGATAGAAGGTAGATCCACTCTAGAATTGGGGTTGAGAAGGAAGAACACCAGGGGAGAAGGAGAGGGGCGCAAGAAGCTCCAATGCACACAATGAATTTTCTTCTTTTCACTAATTTTCAAATGGAAAATACAAGTATTTATATGCTACTCTTCAAATCCAATCTCTGAAGTCCCGAGATTAAATGGCACCCAAGAGGGGGGGGTGAATTGGGTGATGGTAGAAATAATGAAACTTTAATGCCTTTTCATAAAATGTGTGACAAGAAGCTAACAAGAGAACTTGAAATAATTAAAGCCCACAGACAAAGCAAGTTTTATAAGGTGAAGAAGGATTATGCAGGATAAAAGAGAATAAAAACTGAACTAAACTAACACACTTACGATTTGCATAGAAGGAGGATAGAGGAAAAGGAACAAACCACACAGAGACAGCGATTTTAGGTGGTTCGGATGCCACAACGGCAACCTACGTCCACCCCTCACGGACAGTGAGGAACCACACACTATCTTGTAGGAAGTTACAAGATCAACCACACACAACACTCACACACTAGGAAGGAGGATTCCCACGAAGGTGTAGGAACACCTTAATACACACACACACCTCCAACCAAGAACACACAACCACACACACACTGATCTAAGAGGATCCACACACTCTGGAATGTTTAAAGATTACAAGGATTACAGATGAAGCTTTGAGAGATCAAGAATGAATTCAAAACATAAGAGAAGGATCTTGATATGCTCCCCCTTAGTGGATGATTGTATGCTTTGGATGCAGCTTGAATCCTTGGACTGATTTGCACTTGATTGGATGAAGAAGGATGAAGAACTTTCCTCTCGGAGCACTGTTCACGTCTACAGTGCCAAATCCCTTCTCTTCCTCTTGGCAGCCTCCCTTTGATCTTCCTTGAGCATTAGGGTTTTCCAAACCCTCTTGTATAAGTTTTATAGGTTCTTGAATGGTCCAAAGACTCCCCCAGACCAGATCCACAATTTCTGGAGAGTTAGGTTGCTTAGGGATTAAACAATACCAAGAGAAAGACCATTTCTCGAAGTGACAAAAAGTCAACATTTGTTGGCAGCTCGAGGCTGGCGGTCGACCTACAAAGGCCAGCGGTCGACCGCCATTGGCCGTCCTGTAGCCATTTGGCTGCTGGGAGAATCGGTCGACCGCTAGCTCCTGGCGGTCGACCGCCAGCTTTCTCAGATTCCAGATTTCAATTCTGTTATTTTAGGTCGACCGCCAGGGGTCCACAGGTCGACCGCCAATCTTCAATCCTGCAAAAATCAAGTGTTAGCTCTCTTGAAGCTATCCATTTGTTCGATGATTGAAACGGGCTTGTGTATGAGTTGATTTATGTTTGAATAAACCCATGGAAGAATTCATAACCACACAATTGACATGGGGTAAAATTGAAGGTTTAAAGCATGAAGCTTTGCTTGAAAAATAGATACAAGGGAGAGAAACATCTTAGGTTTTGTTATCATCAAAATCACTCGGATATGTTCAACAATCTCCCCCTTTTTGATGATGACAAAACCTAGGCAGTAGAATTGCATTTTCACAAATGTGCTTTTGAAAGAGTTTTAGAAGCTTCGTCAATCACATATGAGATACGTGGAAATCCATCAAGTTGAATCTTCTAAACTCACGATTTGAAGGCATTCGAAATGCTCATATCACCAAACATATCACTACCAACACAAGCATGTCAACGAATTCATACCAACCATTCAATACTTATTTGCCGTATTGACAAGAGGTGAGAAGGAAAGGAGCCAATCTTGTAACGTCAAAGAGTGCATTCTTCCATTCATTTTCATTTGATCCATACAAGGTACACTGAATGCAGAAGGGAGAAATGAGCTTGACACGCTAAGGAATGCAACCACTAATGCATACAATATGCTCAAACTACGATGCAAGAGATAGACAGGCATGCAAGCAGGCAAACACCAAACACACATAGCATATATATATATAAGCCTAATAGCCTACTTCTCCCCCTTTGACATCAGCAAAAAGGAGAGGGAGGGGATACAAAAAGTGGACAAAAGGGACGCTAGAGACCCAAAAAGCAGCTACACAGCAGGGTGATCCTCAGCTTCCTCGCCATGAACACCATCCGGTGGACCATCACCATGGGGGGAACCAGCAGGAGCAGGAGCAGGAGGAGGAGGAAGACGATCCTCAAGGTTATGAAGAATGGCATCATAATGACGGAGCTGGTTACGGAGGGAAAGAAGGGTATGGTTTGTGGTGCGAAAGGCCTCACGGTTATCTTCATGGCTGGCAAAGAGAGTGGCTATGTGGAGAGAAAGATCATCCAGAGCAAGAGTGAAGGTATCCATTCGTCCAGTCATGGTGTCCATAAAAGTATCCAAACGCCCAAGGGAGGAGTCAAGCCGAGTTTCCATGCCAAAAAGGCGCCTGTCAAGAGCCTCATAGTCCCCCCAAGTGGAATGCCCAGCACCCTGAGTAGAAGACTCCCCATGAAAGTGCTGCGGTGGAGGAGGGAGATCCGCTGGAGGAGGCACATCTGCAGGCTGAACTGGTGCAGGTGCATTTTGGTTATCTTGCTGTGGGTCCGGCGCTTGTTCTTCTTCACTGCCAATTTCTTCCCCATAAACTGGGACAGCACGGCGAATTTCACCATTTGCATCCCTGTAATATCCCATATCGGAGAAAAGCTTATGCTCATTGTAAATGTCATCATGGCGGACTAGAACAGACTGCTCATTCTCCAATGGGACCCCGACAAAGATGAACACTCCAGTGAGCTGAGAGGCATAGGGCAGGGATCGCCGTAAATGTGTACGGCATCGAGTTATCAATTGAGTCATGAGCCATCCCATATTAACCAAGTCGCCATTCATAACATGATAGAACAGGAAACGGTGCACTTCGGTCACTTCATCTCGGCTGCCACTCTTGGGATAAATAAGTGTAGTAAACATGTGATGAATAACCCGTTGTAGTGCGGGAAAGTGGTTGGCATTCAGCTCAATGAGGTCACTCACACCACGAACAAAATCACAGCTCGTCATGGCAATAAAACTAGCCTCAACCTCACCATGCCCAAAAAGCATGTCTGCACCATGGGAGGAAACACCTAGGGCATTATGGAATAATTCTGCATTAATGCGGATCTCAATGCCTTGAACCATTGTATACAAGCTTCCATTTCTGTCAACCAAATTCCCATAGAACTGTTGTACTAGATAGGGATAGAAGCGATTGTATCTAGTGACAAAATCAAGCCACCCCGGTTGCATTGAAAAAACTGTATAGATGTCGGGCAGGATTTCATTCAACTCTTGAAAATCAACAAGACGAGGCTCGATGATAGACCTCGGAGGTAACCTGCGTGCGGGAGCTTGTGGTGGAGGTGCGGCCGGAGCTTCACGTCTCTGAGCACCAGGTTCCCCTTGGAGAAGACGCCGAGCACTCCTTCGAGGTGCCATTTTAGACTAGGAAACCCGCTGAAGAGAGTATCCTCTAGAGAGGTAGAACCTCTACCTTGGGATGGAGAGGGAGACACCGGGAAGAACTAAGAACACCGTCTCCACGCTCTGGAGCTCAAGGAAGGTTGGCACGAGTGCACGAACGCCGGCGAGGAGACGTTCCGAAATGGAAACCAATCGACCGGATCGTGCTTGGGTAGAAACGGTGTGGGGTTTTTAGGGCTTGAAAGGTGGGAGGGAGATGTGCTAGAGTGGAGGTGGAATAAGGGAGAGAGAAGGGAGAGTGATAGAATGAGAAAGGGGGGAAGAAAACCCCCTTAAAGTAGGGTTCGGACGCGGTTGACCCGGGCCGGTTCGCCGCTGGCGGTCGACCGGCACGAAGCCAGCGGTCGACCGCTGGGGCCTAAATCCCAAAAAAAGACCCCGAGAGAGAGGAAGAACCCCAGCTAGCCACTACCGGAGATAGAAGTGGGCTCCATGACCCTTGGACTCCCCCATTTTCACAGATCATTCTTCTTTCTTTTTTTTTATTTCTTTTCTTTTGCTAACCCACGAATGATATCAAGCATGAGTCGACTACGGAAACCCTTGAATGGAGACTGCTAAGAGCACTAGATCACTAGTCCACATTTATCTATCAAGGAATATTCAGTTGTAGAAAAATGTCAAGGAATAAGTGTATATAAATATAAGTACAGGCACACATGCTAGGAATAGTCATACACAATAAAAGTGAACCACACACAATGCATGCATCTCACATGATCTACCCAACAAAAAAGAAACAACCTAATGCAGACTTAAGTGCGTATGCCCTCACCCTTACACATGCCAAGTTCTCGCCTGATTTTATTGAATTGATCCTGATTTAGAGGTTTTGTGAAGATGTCAGCCAGTTGGTTAAGAGAATCAATGAACTTGAACTCAAAGACCCCTTTGCCTACATGATCTCTCAGAAAATGATGCCGAATGTCAATGTGTTTGGTTCTGGAGTGTTGAACAGGATTTTTGGAGAGATTAATTGCACTCGTATTATCACAGAAGATCGGCACACAATCCACTTCAACATTCAAATCAAGCAATTGATTTTTGATCCAAAGTACTTGGGCTCCACAACTTCCGGCGGCTACATATTCAGCCTCGGCCGTTGAGAGAGCTACTGAATGTTGTTTCTTAGAGGCCCATGAAACAAGGCACCCGCCAAGAAACTGACAGTACCCACTTGTACTTTTACG
The DNA here is from genome assembly GCA_022559845.1 of Amorphophallus konjac. Classification (NCBI taxonomy): domain Eukaryota; kingdom Viridiplantae; phylum Streptophyta; class Magnoliopsida; order Alismatales; family Araceae; genus Amorphophallus; species Amorphophallus konjac. The sequence continues at coordinate 31,445 of JAHNEJ010003531.1, read as the reverse complement.
ATCTACAATGCATCCGGCGTAATCCGCATCGGTATACGCAATTAACTCAAAAGAACTACCAATGGGAAACCACAAGCCAAAGTCAATAGTGCCAATTAGATATCTGAAAATGCGTTTAACAGCTGATAAGTGAGATTCTTTAGGGCATGACTGGAAACGGGCACAGAGACATACACTGAATTGAATGTCAGGGCGGCATGCTGTAAGGTACAGTAGTGATCCGATCATACCTCGAAACAGTGTGGAATCTACTGTTTTACCATTTTCATCCTTATCCAGCTTTGTGGTGGTGGCCATGGGAGTTGATATGGGTTTTGCTTCTGCCATCCCGTATTTCTTCAGCAATTCCATAGTATACTTTGCTTGATTTATAAAAATTCCTTCCGAAGTTTGTTTCACCTGCAATCCAAGAAAGAAATTTAGCTCCCCCATTAAGCTCATCTCGAATTCTCCTTGCATGGTCTTTGCAAAATCCTCGCATAAGGCATTATCAGAAGCTCCAAAAATAATATCATCCACATACACTTGAACCACCAAAATGTCCTTACCTGATTTCCTTGTGAAAAGTGTTTGATCAACCTTACCTCTCTTGAACCCATTTTCAGCAAGAAAAGAAGTAAGCCGTTCATACCATGCCCTTGGTGCTTGTTTTAGTCCGTACAAGGCCTTTTGGAGCTTGTACACGTGTCGTGGATGTTTGGAATCTTCAAAACCTGGCGGCTGCTCTACAAAGACATCCTCCTTGATATAGCCGTTAAGAAATGCAGATTTAACATCCATTTGAAATAGTTTAAAGTTTAAAGAGCAAGCGTAGGACAGTAAGATTCGGACTGCTTCAAGTCTAGCAACTGGTGCAAAAGACTCATCAAAGTCAATTCCCATCTCCTGGCTGTATCCCTTGGCCACAAGCCGAGCCTTATTCCTCACAATCAATCCCGCATCATTTAGCTTGTTTCTGAAAACCCAGCGAGTTCCAATAGTAGGATGGTTCTTAGGACGCTGCACGAGAGTCCACACCTCGTTTCTTTCAAATTGATGCAGCTCTTCATGCATCGCCTGAATCCAGGATTCATCTTGAAGAGCTTCATGAATGTCCTTGGGCTCTACTTGAGAGAGTAGGGCCATCAGGTCCTCCTGTTCAACCTGCCTTAGAGAGGACCTAGTTTTCACCCCATCCTCCAGATTACCTATGATGTTCACAGTTGGATGATCCTTTAGAAATGTGGAGGAGCTGGGCAGATCAGGATGCTGCACTTGTGGTTCTTGCAGTGTCTCAATTGTAGGATCCTCATCTTCCTCATTTTTACTTGAAGTTGCCTTCAATGGCTCATCATTGGCTTTAACATTTGATGAGTTCTTAGGGTCTTCATCTGCATCCGAGATAGAAGAAATTTGCTTTGTGAGTTTTGACTCGGATTCATCAAAAATAACATGAGGACTTTCTTCAACAACTAAAGTCCTTTTATTGAATAATCGATAAGCTCTAGAATTGAGTGCATAACCTAGAAAAATTCCTTTATCACTCTTTTCATCAAACTTACCCAGATTGGACTTACCATTGTTCAAGATATAGCAAGGGCATCCAAAGGGTTTAAGATAAGAAATGTTTGGCTTCTTACCCTTGTAGAGCTCATATGGAGTTTTCTTCAGAATGGGCCTTACCATTGCCCTGTTGATGATGTAGCATGCGGTACTTACCGCTTCAGCCCAAAAATACTTGGGTAGAGAATTCTCACTGAGCATGGTCCGGGCCATGTCTATCAACGTTCTATTCTTTCGCTCTACTACTCCATTTTGCTGGGGCGTTCTTGGTGATGAAAAATTATGTGTGTACCCCTGCTCTTCACAGAACATGCTGAATTCATGATTTTCAAATTCACCACCATGATCACTTTGGATTGTGGTGATGAGGTAACCCTTTTCATTCTGAATTTTTCTGCAAAACACTTGAAACTCCGTCACGGCATCACTTTTATTAGCTAAAAACAGCACCCATGTGAATCTGGAGAAATCATCAACAATCACAAAGCCATAGGATTTTCCTCCTAGGCTAGATGTTTTAGTAGGACCAAAAAGATCAAGATGCAACAGTTCCAATGGCCTAGCGGAAGAAACAATATTTTTGTTTTTGAATGAGATTCGTGTTTGCTTGCCTTTCGTGCAAGCTTCACAGATATTATCGCTTTCAAATTTCAATTTGGGCAGACCTATCACCAAGTCATGTCTAGACAACTTAGAGATCACTCCAAAACTAGCATGACCTAGTCTGCGGTGCCATAGCCATGCATTCTCATGGTTGTTAGCTACCAAACACACATTATCAACTGAAACATCATGAAGATCAATGGTGTACACATTGTTGCTCCTTTTACCAATGAATTTGATTTCATTTGAATTTTTGCACATGACAAAACAGTGAGTCATATCAAAAACAATCTTAAAACCCTTATCACATAATTGACTTATGCTCAACAAATTATGATTCAAACCTTTCACCAGAAGGACATTTTCAATCAGAGTTTCAGAATTCTTACCTATGTCTCCAACTCCGATTATTTTACCTTTGTCCTTCCCGCCAAAAGCAACTAAGCCTCCTTCTTTTTCTTGCAGCTTGGAGAACACTTTCTTGTCCCTGTCATATGCCTTGAGCAACCGCTGTCTAGATACCATTTGCTCCCCCTGGCTTCAAGACATATCTGCAAGAAGAAAAATTCTCATGCAATTATTTTTGGTACCCAAACCAGTTTGGGTCCATAGGAGTTAGTCCAACTTCTTACGGGTGTTCTCTTCGTCCATGGAACATGATAGTTAGGTGTGCTTTGTCTAAACCAGCAGTTGGAAATCATATGGCCAAATCTACCACAATGAAAGCAGTTAGCATGTGAAAAAGTTCTTTGATATCTGTGTGGTTTAGGCTGAGCATGTTGGGGTTTAGAGTTAGAACATGAAGCATGATTATCGTCCTTTCCATGAATAAAGGATGTGGTGATCTTATGCTCAAAGGATTTTTTGTTTTGAGGTGTGTACCCCAAGCCTTCCTTTTGGAAGTTGACTTTAACCCCCAATAGGTTATCCAGGTTTTGTTTCCCCTTAACAAACTTAGTCAAGGTGAACTGAAGCTCAGCAACTCTTTCACCCAAAATCCCATTTCTCCTTTCGAGTTCTGAATTAGTGGATTTTAGAGTTTGTTCTTCAATTTTGATCCTTTCACATGCTTCCTCCATTTCAGTTATTTTGCATGATAGTTCCTTTTTGGTTTTATCACAGTCTGAGATTATTTGCAGTAGACTTTCCTTTTCTTCCGAAGCCTCAAACCATTCCTGTTCCAGTTTCTCAAATTTGGCAAAGATATCTTCACGTGATGAATCATCAAGTTTCTTTTTAAGAGCTTTATTTTCAGATCTGACTTTCTTGTACTTCGTGTATAACTTTTCATATTCAGATTCCCATTGTTCATTAGAAATGAATTCAGGGTTAGAATTTACCTCCGTGGATTCATCCTCATGTGTCATGAGGCACAAGCTTTCCACAAGTTCTTGAATCTCTTCATCAGATGGTTCATCTTCTTCGTCACTCCAAGTGGCGACCATGGCTTTGGGTTTATTGAAGTTATCCTTCTTGAATTTCTTCTTTAGATCTGGACATTCACCTCTCATATGTCCATGCTTCTTGCATTCATAGCATATGATGCTACTTGGCTTGCTCGATTCGCCTTTAGTCTGCGTGGGCCTTCTTTGCCCTTTTCTGAAATTTCCTTGAAAGTTTCTCCTCTTCCTTAGAGATTTTCTCACTTGGCGAGTTATCATCGCCAATTCTTCCTCTTCATTGCTTCCGTCATTTGATTCACCTTCTTGAAATTCGTCATCGGATTGATGAGCTTTCAGTCCAATGACCTTTTTCTTTTTGATGTCTTCATCAACTGTTCTCTTTATATTTATCTCATAGGTCATGAGTGACCCCATGAGTTCATCCAAAGTAAGAGTTGACAGATTCTTTGAGTCTTCAATAACCGTGGCCTTTGTGTGCCAAGCTGACGGTAGGGACCTTAACACCTTCCTCACAAGGTCGGAATTTGAGTATTCCTTCCCGAGACTTTTGAGACCATTTGTGATTTCTGTTAGCCTTACAAACATCTCGGAGATGGTTTCTTCAGGTTTCATTTTGAATAGCTCATAGTCAGTGACTAGGAGATTTGCCTTGGTTTCCTTGACCTGTGACGTTCCCTTGTATATGAGTCGCAGCTTGTCCCACATTTCTTTGGCTGAGCTGCACATAGAAACACGAGAGAATTCATTAGGGTGTATCGCACATTGCATGATATTCATGGCATTAAAATTAGCAGTGCATTTCTTAATTTCCTCGGGTGTCCATTTTTCTTCATCAGCCCCGAGTTTATGAGGACCCTTGTAATGCCCCGGATTTTTTGGATCCTTGTTCATGGGTCCCGGATCTGGTTTCTTGGAGTGTCCGACTCCGTTGTGTCCGAAATTTCGTTTCGGACATCTTTCGTGTTCGGATCGGCGCGATCCGGAGTTGTTTCGGAGGCCCGGAAGCGTTCCGCGGCTTTTCCGCGTGTGTTTTCCGATTCCCGGTGTGTGTTTCGGTAATTCCTTCGGAACCTCGTCACGGGTGAACGGGACTGTTCACCAGGGCGCGAGTGGTACCGTTGCGATCGGTGTGTTCCGAGGATCGCAGAAATGTGATTTTTTATTTTTCGGTATTTTCGGGAATTTCCGGATTTTCTATATAATAACCTCCTTTTTCTCTCTCCCCATCTCATTTTCTCTCTTCCCTCCCTCTCTCTTCTCTCACGTTCTCTCCTCTCCCCCTCTCACTCCGGGCGGCCGACGGAGGCGGCGAGGGCGGGGCGGCGTGGCTCGTGGGGTGTGGAGCGACGGGTACGGGATGAGGATCGCGGTGGTGGAGGCGGTTCGTGGGATCGTGAACCGGCGAGGGTTTAAGCGGCGTTTTCTTCGTGGATCGGTGTCCACGGTGCGTCGAATCTTCGGTGGAGGTAGGGAGATGGACCCTCAACCCGTGTACTTCAATTCCCGCGAGTTTCGTAGGCCGTGGTGAGCCGAGCGGGCTAAACGGGGTGATTTGGGAAAAATGCATGTTTTTGGGGTGTGAGCCGAATCTTGTGTTTTGATCGTGTTTTTGGGGTTTAAATGGGTCCTCTCGGTGCCAGAGGGGTTGGGGAATGTTTCCCCCTTTGTTTCCCCATCACCCGGGGGTGATCGGGGCGTGGAATGGGTTTTCCCGCCGTTTCTACCGTTTTCGGGCGCGGACTGAGAACGCGCTAGCTTCCAGTAGCGCGTTCTTAAGGGTCGCGCCGTCCCGACGGGGCGCGTTCATCGGAGAAGATGAACAGTATGGCGGTTCCTGTCGCGCTATAGGGCTACGGCGCGTTCTGGGCTGTCGCGCTATGGAAACATAGCGCGACCTGTCTTGTCGCGCTATAGGATCCTAGCGCGTTCTGCTTGAACGCGCTATGGACCTATAGCGCGTTCTTGGAGGGACCAGCCGGGCTGCCCGGGGCGGGCGGCCTGCGGCTGATCGTGCTCCTCGTGGGCCGTGTGTGCCCCGGACACCCCGTGGAGTTCCGTGACCGTGTCTTTGGGTGTCCGGGGGTTCCGTTTACCTTGATTTGCGCGCTCGTGAGTGTAAGGGTCCGGGCGGTTTACTAGTGTTCCGATTGGGTTGTGTTGGTCTCCGGTCGACCCGGTTATGACGCAGTGGTCGACCTTTGGCCTTGTGAGTGTCCCGGGCACCCCGTGGGTTTTTGTTACCGTGTTTTGGGGTGTCTGGAGGTGCCGTGTTACCTCGATAAGCGTGCCCGTGGGCTTGGTGAGTCCGGGTGACCCCAGGCGTTTCGGGTTTCCGTATTCTCGCTCGATCGAGTCACCGTGTATCGGTATGTGTGCGGTGGGGTTCCCCCGCATGTCGTGAGTCTTCCTGGAAGATGATTCCCGAGTGGGTTATGTGTTTGACCGTGGACTGTGCGTCCCGTTCCTTCTCCGATCGTGGTCACCGTGCGATGGTGCTGCTGCGTGGGATGGTCCCCGTACTTCGTTAGGCTCGGACGTCATTTTCTGTTGTTTTGAGAGTCTACTCTCTCAGTGATCCTCCACTAGTCGTAGCTTCCTGCGCACGCGTGTGCGGACCCACCTGGGAGTGGTGGAGAGCGCGACCCGGTGAGACGCGGTTTTTAGGCTGGTTTCCGTCGGCCCCTTGCCTTTGCCACCAGAGTCCGGTGGGGGGGAAAACCAGCTAGAGGACCCGACCTAGAGCAGATGGTCTGTGTGTGCACACGTAGTTGGGGACTTAGGACACGTGCTGACGAGCGCGACCCCAGCTAGTCCTTGTTGTGGTACTGGTTACTGTGTGTGTCTGAGTCTCACGCCCGGGGCGTCGTAGCTAGACACTTGTGACGCGGTGTAAGACGTCAGGGGACGCATCCGGTCGTTCTTCTAGTGGGAGGTGCTCCTGTTCTGGACGGAGAGTGACAGACTGTCAGTCGTGTGACTTCGACCTTCGGGTTTCGGTCGTGTTGACCGTTGAGTTTTCGATTGTTTCGCCGTGGCGCGTGTCGATTTTCGTGCCGTGAGGCTAGTGCTAGTGACTTTACCGAGGTTGCGTCTTGTCGTGCGGTACCCGTGACCAGGTGTCCGGGTTGCACTTTTGTCAGCGTGTCCAGGTTGGCCGTGTTCTGGGAGACAGGCCTCTACGGCGTGGTTGCCGTGGATTTTTCACTTCGATAAGCGATACTAGTGTAGTTCGGTAGCCCTTGACCGTGAGTCTGGGGTGTGTTTCTGGTACAGTAGGAGTAGCTGTAGTGCCGAGTTTTGACCGGCCACCGGTTTGTTGTTCCTGCTGTAGTTGTAGCGTTCCTTTCCGCTACCGCCGTTGTTTCCGGTTGGGGTTCCGCGGGATCCCTGCTGAGTCTCTGTTTTGGAGACTCATTCCCTGCTTTTCAGGTGTGGCGGTTCTTCCTCGTGGTTCGAGGACGCGGAGCGGAGGTTCTTAGTTGCCAGCTTGCCGGGCCGAGTGTTCACTTGGCATGTGGTACGTTTTACTGCTTTAGACTGTACTTTCTGTTGGGCTGGACTCTGTTGTAGCTGTGGTTGTTCTTTCTTTCAGCTTGTTGTTGTTGGATTGTCCTGCTTTATTTCCTATTTCTTTGTGCCTCCACACTCCTTTTAGCCCTTCCGAGCCCTCCCGGCTCGTGGGCGGCGGTGCGAGTCTCGGGTTATCGGGCCTTCCCGGTAATCGGATTCTCGGGTCGTCACAGCTGGTATCAGAGCATGGTTGTGGACGTACATGGGAATTCGAGATATTGCAGTGATCAGAGTCCGTAAGGTCCAGTACAGTCAGCAGTTGGCATAGGGTTTCGTGCATGTTTTCCGCTTTGTTTCTCGCTTGAGAGTTTGAGTGCGCTGTGCGGCGCTGTGAAGGTGGTTGTTGTTCACGGCTTTCGTGCTGGCGCGGGGTCTACGGATCGGGTCGAGAGCCTTCTCCCTCATCGGTGGTGGCCCTGGTTGTGTTGCGTTGGGCAGAGGTTGTCGGAGGGCGTGTTGCAGTTCGGGGGATTGTAGCGGTGGTGCATCGAGAGATGTTGTGATCATGGTCCGACGGGACACTTGGTAAGTGTTGTCGGAGGAGCTGACCTGACGGAAGTGATGGTTTTCTTGGTGCTGAAAGGTGCTATTCCGGCATGCGCGAGGCTCGAGGTCAGGTCGAGTGCGGAGTTTTCCTTCCGTTGGTCGGAGGTGCGATTGGTCTCTCCTTTGGTTGGAGAGATTGCATTTGGCCAAGGTTCGTCGTCTTGCACTGTGCGTCCGGATTGGTTGGCCTTTGTGCGCCGTGAAATCGTGCGAGACACGTTCTCGTTTTGGCAAGGTGGTTGCCTGTGAGAATCGTTGCCCGTTCCCTGATGTGTAAGGGTGTTGGCGCTGTTTCGGAAGGACGAGTGCCGGCTGGGCGGTGTTCGCGAGAATTGCGGTTGGTGTTGTGGTTTCCGATGTGCGGAGGATCGGAGTCTGCGGGGTTGCAGATGGTTGTCGAGATGGTGGATCTCGAGTTGGCGTTGTGGTGGCTGTGCGTGTGGATCAGAGTGCGTGGATCGTAGCGTTGGTTGCTGCGGGTGGATTTCTGAGAAGTGTAGAGCAGTGGAGGATTGGTTCATCGGTGTGCGTTGTCTCCGACGGTGTGAGACATGTTGGTTGGCGTGCCGTTGCTTGAGATATTGTGGTTCATGGCATTGGCAGGTGTCCATTTGGATTGATCGAAGGATTTGATGAGACCAGATGGAAGAGTGACGCCTGTGGGCGGAGGCCTTTTTTCGTGAGATTGGCGTCGGAGAGTGGTCTCTGATGAGACGTTGGCGTTGGATGTTGATCCTCAGTCTGTGGCCAGCAAGGGAGGATTCCCCGTAAGTCTGAGTCGAGTGACGTGAGGACTGTGTGGAGATGGAGTCATGTGGTTTCGCAGTGCTCCCCTGAGAGGGTAGAGTTGGCGTGAGGTTCGAGATCGGAGGTGGTGTTGGTCTGTGCGTGAGTCAGCAGATGGCCTGTCATGAGTTGGATCGTGCCTGCTGGGCCGGTGGAGGTTTTCCGTTGGCGAATGTCTGGCGACCAGTGGATGGTCTTTTCAGAGACAGAAGATGCTGGTTGTAAGGGTTCGAGAATGGAGAGAGCGGCGTGCAAGCGAGGCCTTCTGGTGGCCGTTTCTGAGGTGTGAGCTGATGGAAGCTCAGTGATTGGTTGCCCCTGGTGCAGGGTGTGAGATCGATCAGCGGTTGTGAAGCTGGCGTTTGGTTGGTCCGCCGAGCGTGGGCGTTGACCGGTGGATTGGTTTGTGGTGAGGGTTGCGTTCCCTCGGTGAGCGAGAGGGTGGCAGCGATGCCGTGGGTGTTTTCCGTTGTGTTTGAGGTGATACCAGACTTGTGCCCTTGTCTTATGCCTGCTCTAGTGGCCGATGTGTGTGCGGCGTGCGGAGCGTGGCGTTGTTCGTGATTATGGTCTGGCCGTATCCCTCATGATCGGTGCTTTTTGTGAGAATCAAGATTTTCTGTGTTGGGGTTCTGACGGCGTTGTCAGTGAGTTACGGCGTTCTTCCCCTGTTCCTGTGCTTGTCCTGAATTTCGAGGACGAAATTCCTTTAAGGGGGGGAGGGCTGTAATGCCCCGGATTTTCCGGATCCTTGTTCATGGGTCCCGGATCTGGTTTCTTGGAGTGTCCGACTCCGTTGTGTCCGAAATTTCGTTTCGGACATCTTTCGTGTTCGGATCGGCGCGATCCGGAGTTGTTTCGGAGGCCCGGAAGCGTTCCGCGGCTTTTCCGCGTGTGTTTTCCGATTCCCGGTGTGTGTTTCGGTAATTCCTTCGGAACCTCGTCACGGGTGAACGGGACTGTTCACCAGGGCGCGAGTGGTACCGTTGCGATCGGTGTGTTCCGAGGATCGCAGAAATGTGATTTTCTATTTTTCGGTATTTTCGGGAATTTCCGGATTTTCTATATAATAACCTCCTTTTTCTCTCTCCCCATCTCATTTTCTCTCTTCCCTCCCTCTCTCTTCTCTCACGTTCTCTCCTCTCCCCCTCTCACTCCGGGCGGCCGACGGAGGCGGCGAGGGCGGGGCGGCGTGGCTCGTGGGGCGTGGAGCGACGGGTACGGGATGAGGATCGCGGTGGTGGAGGCGGTTCGTGGGATCGTGAACCGGCGAGGGTTTAAGCGGCGTTTTCTTCGTGGATCGGTGTCCACGGTGCGTCGAATCTTCGGTGGAGGTAGGGAGATGGACCCTCAACCCGTGTACTTCAATTCCCGCGAGTTTCGTAGGCCGTGGTGAGCCGAGCGGGCTAAACGGGGTGATTTGGGAAAAATGCATGTTTTTGGGGTGTGAGCCGAATCTTGTGTTTTGATCGTGTTTTTGGGGTTTAAATGGGTCCTCTCGGTGCCAGAGGGGTTGGGGAATGTTTCCCCCTTTGTTTCCCCATCACCCGGGGGTGATCGGGGCGTGGAATGGGTTTTCCCGCCGTTTCTACCGTTTTCGGGCGCGGACTGAGAACGCGCTAGCTTCCAGTAGCGCGTTCTTAAGGGTCGCGCCGCCCCGACGGGGCGCGTTCATCGGAGAAGATGAACAGTATGGCGGTTCCTGTCGTGCTATAGGGCTACGGCGCGTTCTGGGCTGTCGCGCTATGGAAACATAGCGCGACCTGTCTTGTCGCGCTATAGGATCCTAGCGCGTTCTGCTTGAACGCGCTATGGACCTATAGCGCGTTCTTGGAGGGACCAGCCGGGCTGCCCGGGGCGGGCGGCCTGCGGCTGATCGTGCTCCTCGTGGGCCGTGTGTGCCCCGGACACCCCGTGGAGTTCCGTGACCGTGTCTTTGGGTGTCCGGGGGTTCCGTTTACCTTGATTTGCACGCTCGTGAGTGTAAGGGTCCGGGCGGTTTACTAGTGTTCCGATTGGGTTGTGTTGGTCTCCGGTCGACCCGGTTGTGACGCAGTGGTCGACCTTTGGCCTTGTGAGTGTCCCGGGCACCCCGTGGGTTTTGTTACCGTGTTTTGGGGTGTCTGGAGGTGCCGTGTTACCTCGATAAGCGTGCCCGTGGGCTTGGTGAGTCCGGGTGACCCCAGGCGTTTCGGGTTTCCGTATTCTCGCTCGATCGAGTCACCGTGTATCGGTATGTGTGCGGTGGGGTTCCCCCGCATGTCGTGAGTCTTCCTGGAAGATGATTCCCGAGTGGGTTATGTGTTTGACCGTGGACTGTGCGTCCCGTTCCTTCTCCGATCGTGGTCACCGTGCGATGGTGCTGCTGCGTGGGATGGTCCCCGTACTTCGTTAGGTTCGGACGTCGTTTTCTGTTGTTTTGAGAGTCTACTCTCTCAGTGATCCTCCACTAGTCGTAGCTTCCTGCGCACGCGTGTGCGGACCCACCTGGGAGTGGTGGAGAGCGCGACCCGGTGAGACGCGGTTTTTAGGCTGGTTTCCGTCGGCCCCTTGCCTTTGCCACCAGAGTCCGGTGGGGGGGAAAACCAGCTAGAGGACCCGACCTAGAGCAGATGGTCTGTGTGTGCACACGTAGTTGGGGACTTAGGACACGTGCTGACGAGCGCGACCCCAGCTAGTCCTTGTTGTGGTACTGGTTACTGTGTGTGTCTGAGTCTCACGCCCGGGGCGTCGTAGCTAGACACTTGTGACGCGGTGTAAGACGTCAGGGGACGCATCCGGTCGTTCTTCTAGTGGGAGGTGCTCCTGTTCTGGACAGAGAGTGACAGACTGTCAGTCGTGTGACTTCGACCTTCGGGTTTCGGTCGTGTTGACCGTTGAGTTTTCGATTGTTTCGCCGTGGCGCGTGTCGGTTTTCGTGCCGTGAGGCTAGTGCTAGTGACTTTACCGAGGTTGCGTCTTGTCGTGCGGTACCCGTGACCAGGTGTCCGGGTTGCACTTTTGTCAGCGTGTCCAGGTTGGCCGTGTTCTGGGAGACAGGCCTCTGCGGCGTGGTTGCCGTGGATTTTTCACTTCGATAAGCGATACTAGTGTAGTTCGGTAGCCCTTGACCGTGAGTCTGGGGTGTGTTTCTGGTACAGTAGGAGTAGCTGTAGTGCCGAGTTTTGACCGGCCACCGGTTTGTTGTTCCTGCTGTAGTTGTAGCGTTCCTTTCCGCTACCGCCGTTGTTTCCGGTTGGGGTTCCGCGGGATCCCTGCTGAGTCTCTGTTTTGGAGACTCATTCCCTGCTTTTCAGGTGTGGCGGTTCTTCCTCATGGTTCGAGGACGCGGAGCGGAGGTTCTTAGTTGCCAGCTTGCCGGGCTGAGTGTTCACTTGGCATGTGGTACGTTTTACTGCTTTAGACTGTACTTTCTGTTGGGCTGGACTCTGTTGTAGCTGTGGTTGTTCTTTCTTTCAGCTTGTTGTTGTTGGATTGTCCTGCTTTATTTCCTATTTCTTTGTGCCTCCACACTCCTTTTAGCCCTTCCGAGCCCTCCCGGCTCGTGGGCGGCGGTGCGAGTCTCGGGTTATCGGGCCTTCCCGGTAATCGGATTCTCGGGTCGTCACAACCCTTGTCCACAACTCTCCAAACCTCGTACTCTTGAGCCCTCAGAAAAACATGCATTCTATTTTTCCAGTAGGAGTAGTTGGAACCGTCAAAAAATGGAGGACGGTTGATGGAATGACCCTCGGGTACCATACCCTTGTTTGCCATTTAATCGGATCTTGCTCTAGATCGTTAGATCTCTGAAAGGAAGAGCCTTGGCTCTGATACCAATTGAAGTCCCGAGATTAAATGGCACCCAAGAGGGGGGGGTGAATTGGGTAATGGTAGAAATAATGAAACTTTAATGCCTTTGCATAAAATGTGTGACAAGAAGCTAACAAGAGAACTTGAAATAATTAAAGCCCACAGACAAAGCAAGTTTTATAAGGTGAAGAAGGATTATGTAGGATAAAAGAGAATAAAACTGAACTAAACTAACACACTTACGATTTGCACAGAAGGAGGATAGAGGAAAAGGAACAAACCACACAGAGACATCGATTTTAGGTGGTTCGGATGCCACAACGGCAACCTACGTCCACCCCTCACGGACAGTGAGGAACCGCACACTATCTTGTAGGAAGTTACAAGATCAACCACACACAACACTCACACACTAGGAAGGAGGATTCCCACGAAGGTGTAGGAACACCTTAATACACACACACACCTCCAACCAAGAACACACAACCACACACACACTGATCTAAGAGGATCCACACACTCTGGAATGTTTAAAGATTACAAGGATTACAGATGAAGCTTTGAGAGATCAAGAATGAATTCAAAACATAAGAGAAGGATCTTGATATGCTCCCCCTTAGTGGATGATTGTATGCTCTGGATGCAACTTGAATCCTTGGACTGATTTGCATTTGATTGGATGAAGAAGGATGAAGAACTTTCCTCTCGGAGCACTGTTCACGTCTACAGTGCCAAATCCCTTCTATTCCTCTTGGCAGCCTCCCTTTGATCTTCCTTGAGCATTAGGGTTTTCCAAACCCTCTTGTATAAGTTTTATAGGTTCTTGAATGGTCCAAAGACTCCCCCAGACCAGATCCACAATTTCTGGAGAGTTAGGTTGCTTAGGGATTAAACAATACCAAGAGAAAGACCATTTCTCGAAGTGACAAAAAGTCAACATTTGTTGGCAGCTCGAGGCTGGCGGTTGACCTACAAAGGCCAGCGGTCGATCGCCATTGGCCGTCCTATAGCCATTTGGCTACTGGGAGAATCGGTCGACCGCTAGCTCCTGGCGGCCGACCGCCAGCTTTCTCAGATTCCAGATTTCAATTCTGTTATTTTAGGTCGACCGCCAGGGGTCCACAGGTCGACCGCCAATCTTCAATCCTGCAAAAATCAAGTGTTAGCTCTCTTGAAGCTATCCATTTGTTCGATGATTGAAACGGGCTTGTGTATGAGTTGATTTATGTTTGAATAAACCCATGGAAGAATTCATAACCACACAATTGACATGGGGTAAAAATTGAAGGTTTAAAGCATGAAGCTTTGCTTGAAAAATAGATACAAGGGAGAGAAACATCTTAGGTTTTGTTATCGTCAAAATCACTCAGATATGTTCAACAATTTCCACCATTGGATCTAGGGATGGGGAATGGATGACTGGGATTAAGTGTGATCAACACACACAAAAATAAAATAATCCAAGTGGAATGGGGCGCCCCCTTGACTAGATGAAAGGGGTTGAAAGGTATGTAGCCTACCTTGGAAAAATTTAACCACTTGTCTCCCTTGTGGTCAATTGGCATTCCAACCTTCTAGATGGCCACCTAGGATGGTTGACCAGCCCCACAAGGATGACATGGACCAATGGGAAAGGCGTGAGGGCCCCCTAGCTGGACCTACTACATATTTGCACAAAAACCCACACAATCCAAGGGAATGACGCATTGGCTTACAAAGCCTTACAATTGCGCATATGCTTTCCCATGGATATAAAAATAAACTAAAGGACATAAATGTAAAATAAAATGTACATGCTCGGCGTCGATTCCCATCAACTCTCCCCGGGTGGGAGGAACTCGACCCCGTCGAGTAAGGGGTGCGGCTGCTCAAGTACTCCGACGGATCCGTCACCGTGCCAAGTAACGCGGGTATGCTCCACTCCAAGTGGCTATCACCTGCTCATTCCATATATACTCGATATGCACAAGCTGCTATGGATAAGAGGTGGACACTCCGAGTGGGGCACTCTCAAAAGGGGAGGTGGCGGCTTGAAGACTCACTAGGAATCACCGCTTAGTCCCTGTAGGAGACTAGATCCGGGTGTAGATATAGAACCGATCACATACTCATCGAGTGAGTCTACTCACTTCACACTCATAAGGGACTGACATCGATGAGCTTACACAAGACACATGCAGATAGACATACCACACAAACAATCGACTCAAAACACACCACACAAATAAGTCACAAAGAAAACATACTAACTCATATACGACCCTAGACACACCTAATGTTAGTCCAACCTACGCATAGGCGATGGTGGACAAGGACACTCGAATATGTGCCATGCATACACTAGATGTACTCGATGTTGGAGGAAAGTGGGGCTTCTAGATATGCTACTTTGTACCACTCATGCATTGATGATATATGGGATTTGGGTGGGGAAGGGCTAGGAGAGTCGGATGTGGGTGTATCATGGACGGGCTTGGTGGGTATGGAGGACCCGGCCCGTAGGAAAGGGGTATGACAGTGGACTTCCCCGACAAGGTAGAATGGAAGTGATGGATCACTAGGCCCACTAGAGAAGGGGTCGAATGGGTCCAAGAATGTGTGGCCCTTTGATTTCTCCATTACATAGTCCCATGGGTGAAATCCATGAAGGTGATGATCACCTCCATCCATCGTGGTAGATGGGACCGTGCATAGGAGATATGACTCCTCCCTTGGAAGAAAAGTAATGAAGTCGGGCTCGTCCGGTAGCTGGAGAAGTAGAAGAACCTCCGTGGTAACACAACCCACGGTGCATACGGAGGTAATGGACCCTATGGCCAGATGGGTGAAGCTACGACTAGTGGGTTGGTCGAAGCCTCGGACCAATAAATGTGTCAACTCACATTGCCAACCTAGACCAAGGATAAGGTCACCCAATGTGTCAACATGGTGACTAAATCGGAAGGTAGTATGGTAGGAGTTGACGGGCACTAAAGGTAAGGTGGAGTCCATTGAAGGATATGGAGGTGGGATCAAGCCATCCTTGAGCCAACTAAGAAGCGGCTCGGCTATATATAGCGTACCCGTTAGAATCACGGGAGGCTCGGGCTTGGGTGGCTCCAAATGAGAGGGTTCCGAAGCAAGTTTGGAAAGAAAGGGTGGTGAGCATGGGTCCGTAGGCGGAGCGGACTGATACGAGTGGACGGGTGGTGACACGAAGATGGTCGGCCGAAGGATGTCGTGGAAGACGAACTTGCCGGGTAGGTGAGGTGGATATAAGGTTCATGTCCTCCTATCCCGATCAAAGATCGCTCTCCTCTCTTCCAACCAAGGTCGCCCTAACATAATGTATGGGCCTATTAGCGCACCAAGGTTGCACCATGCACCATCACAGTAAAGAGTGGAGCCGATCATCCTTTCAAACTCGACAAAAGTAAAATCCCCATCGCGGATAATCTTACCCGCCTTGGAGAGGGACTCCACGATATCAAGAGAAACCCAATTATATGAATCCTTATGAGCGAAATGGAGTCTCGTTGTGGACCCATTGGGTAGAGTAGCTTTAGTAAGGAGATGAGTGAAAGCTAATGGTCGGGCCATGAAGGAATTGGATTGGGCCACAAAGGATGTCCATTCGGATGCAAAGTCTTGGGGAACGGCCATGGGGGTGGCGCGTAGTGGACATGCAGGCACACGGACTAATGCAAACATAACTAATGCACCTAGACTTAACCCAAACTCGGTACGTGGCGGAGATAATCGATCCGAAGATCACTCGCGCAAGTGTACGGCCTTCCCGATAGGCGTAGCCTAACGTTCGGACAACACCTTTTGATATACCAAGTAAAGGGATGTAATGCAACCTAGACTGACTTAGACGATGACTGGACGTAAATGACCCCCCTTTTTTTTATTTTAGACACCCTAGACTCAAACTTGGCTCTGATACCAAATTGATGCTGGACGGACCACGGACACGACTCAAATTAGGAATGCGATCCTCAGACTCTAAATGAGCTCGTGATTGTCCCTTAACGAGGGAAGCGTCGGACGTGTGCGGTTGAGAAATCGGCAGTGAGCTAGGGTGGTCGACTCTCTCTTGTGCCCAGATCGGGTCACGGGACGGTAACGCTCTCTCTCGCAGCAGCGGTGATATAAATATAAAGCGAGCTAATTACCTCATCATGCTCTCTAGCAGCGGCATATAAAGCATATATGAAATAAAGCAAAATGCCAAGTGTAGGAGCGAATACGATACCTCCACGCTCTCGGCGTGGGGAAGACGGACCCGACCGAATCTTGTACTCCCAGAACAATAATACACGATTGTTACAACAATGGATCACTGCCCACTCCACGCAGGGAGGTAAAGGGCTACACAAGTGGGTCCAGGAGGACCGATCTCGGGTTGACGGGCGGCTTCTCGCGTAGCTTCGGCAGCACACGTACTCGCGACCGTGGGGCTCGCGTGCTGGTCGGAGGGGCCGTGTGGGACCGGGCGACACCGCTGTAGTGGGGATGCTTGGGGAAGCGCTCCCCGGGATGGCGGCACGCTGGTTCGCCGGCCGGAGACCGGGCGGCTCCGATCGGCACCGGTCGAAAAAGCTTCCCACGGATCTGCACTTGCTGTTTTCAGACGCGCGACCCGACGAGATCGGCCGCTGCGACCAATCCCGATGTCGGATCTGGGCACAGGAGCTATCTTTGGAAAGCTCTCTTAAAATCCTTCAATCTAGACCCAGAGAGATCGACTGGATCTGCTCGGATCTGGACTTTACTGAATTTTGAAGTTTCTATTGTACAGTACCCGAACTCTCAGATCAGCAGGGAGTTTCCTGAGAGTTGCCTTTGACCGTGACGTAGACGTCTGATTCAGCTCCTGAGCTCTTCACCAAAGTTGTAGAGGTTTGAACAAGGAAAACGGCAATAATTCTTGTGGAAGGATTGGTGGAGGCTACGATTTATTATGGATTTTGGACTGACTGGTGGTCGGATCTGGAAACAGGCTGATAGAACTGTAGATGGTTCGGAAAGGGAATTTCTAAAAATATGAAATGAGCTTTCAAAATTCCACGAAAAATTGGTGGTAGAGAGGAAGGTAGACAGAACTCCCAGTAAAATTGGAGGCTCCAAGAAAAATCAAAACAAGGTCTGGATATGGGAAACTCAGGGTTGCTATCACTGTAGATAGAATCCTGGCAGATCTGGGATGACCTGAAGACCGAAAATGGAAAAATAGCAAAAGGAGGAATTTTGGCTTGAATTTTTTTGTGAAGATAGGGGTTCGAGAGGGGAACCACGCCTGAAAATTTCAGCTCCAGAGGAGGTGGGAGGTGGGAGCAGGAATTCGGGGAAGATGCTTCTGTCCTGGTTGGACAGAATACCGAAGACGATGGCGGTGGAGCGACGGCGGCACGACGGCGGCGGCGGCGATCACCGGAGATGAACCAGAAGGTAGAGGGGAGGGGATAGAAGGTAGATCCACTCTAGAATTGGGGTTGAGAAGGAAGAACACCAGGAGAGAGGGGAGGGGCGCAAGAAGCTCTTGGGCATTCAACAAATTTTCTATCATTCATTAATTTCAAATGGAAAATACAAGCTTTTATATGCTACACACCAAATCCAATCTCCACCATTGGATCTAGGGATGGGGAAGGGATGGTCTAGATTAAATGTGATCAACACACACAAAAAATAAACTAATGCAAGTGGAATGGGGCGCCCCCTTGACTAGGTGAAAGGGTTGAATGGGTAGGTAGCCTACCTTGGAAAATTTTAACCACTTGTCTCCCATGTGGTCAATTGGCATTCCAACCTTCTAGATGGCCACCTAGGATGGTTGACCAGCCCCACAAGGATGACATGGACCAATGGGAAAGGGGTGAGGGCCCCCTAGCTGGACCTACTACATATTTGCACAAAAACCCACACAATCCAAGGGAATGACGCATTGGCTTACAAAGTCTTACAATTGCGCATATGCTTTCCCATGGATATAAAAATAAACTAAAGGACATAAATGCAAAATAAAATGTACATGCTCGGCGTCGATTCCCATCAACTCTCCCCGGGTGGGAGGAACTCGACCCCGTCGAGTAAGGGGTGCGGCTGCTCGAGTACTCCGACGGATCCGTCACCGTGCCAAGTAACGCGGGTATGCTCCACTCCAAGTGAATATCACCTGCTCATTCCATATATACTCGATATGCACAAGCTGCTATGGGCTAGAGGTGGACACTCCGAGTGGGGCACTCTCAAAAGGGGAGGTGGCGGCTTGAAGACTCACTAGGAATCACCGCTGAGTCCCTGTAGGTGACTAGATCCGGGTGTAGATATAGAACCGATCCCATACTCATCGAGTGAGTCTACTCGCTTCACACTCATAAGGGACTGACATCGATGAGCTTGCACAAGACACATGCAGATAGACATACCACACAAACAATCGACTCAAAACACACCACACAAACAAGCCACACAAAGAAAACATACTGACTCATATACGACCCTAGACACACCTAATGTTAGTCCGACCTACGCATAGGCGATGGTGGACCAGGACACCCGAATATGTGCCATGCATACACTAGATGTACTCGATGGTTGGAGGAAAGTGGGGCTTCTAGATATCCTACTTTGTACCACTCATGCATTGATGATATATGGGATTTGGGTGGGGAAGGGCTAGGAGAGTCGGATGTGGGTGTATCATGGACGGGCTTGGTGGGTATGGAGGACCCGGCCCGTAGGAAAGGGGTATGACAGTGGACTTCCCCGACAAGGTAGAATGGAAGTGATGGATCACTAGGCCCACTAGAGAAGGGGTCGAATGGGTCCAAGAATGTGTGGCCCTTTGATTTCTCCATTACATAGTCCCATGGGTGAAATCCATGAAGGTGATGATCACCTCCATCCATCGTGGTGGATGGGACCGTGCATAGGAGATATGACTCCTCCCTCGGAAGAAAAGTAATGAAGTCGGGCTCGTCCGGTAGCGGGAGAAGTAGAAGAACCTCCGTGGTAACACAACCCACGGGGCATACGGAGGTAATGGACCCTATGGCCGGATGGGTGAAGCTACGACTAGTGGGTTGGTCGAAGCCTCGGACCAATAAATGCGTCAACTCACATTGCCAACCTAGACCAAGGATAAGGTCACTCAATGTGTCAACATGGTGACTAAATCGGAAGGTAGTATGGAATGAGTTGACGGCACTAAAGGTAAGGTGGGGTCCATGGATGGGAAGGGATGTGGGACCAAGCCATCCTTGAGCCAACTAAGAAGCGGCTCGGCTATGAAAAGCGTACCCGTTAGAAACACGGGTGGCTCGGGCTTGGGTGGCTCCAAATGAGAGGGTTCCGAAGCAAGTTCGGAAAGAAAGGGTGGTGAGCATGGGTCCGTAGGCGGAGCGGACTGATACGAGTGGACGGGTGGTGACACGAAGATGGTCGGCCGAAGGATGTCGTGGAAGACGAACTTGCCGGGTAGGTGAGGTGGATATAAGGTGCAGGTCCTCCTATCCCGGTCAAAGATCGCTCTCCTCTCTTCCAACCAAGGTCGCCCTAACATAATGTATGGGCCTGTTAGCGCACCAAGGTTGCACCATGCACCATCGCAGTAAAGAGTGGAGCCGGTCATCCTTTCAAACTTGACAAAAGCAAAATCTCCATCGTGGATAATCTTACCCGCCTTGGAGAGGGACTCCACGATATCAAGAGAAACCCAATTATATGAATCCTTATGAGCGAAATGGAGTCTCGTTGTGGACCCATTGGGTAGAGTAGCTTTAGTAAGGAGATGAGTGAAAGCTAATGGTCGGGTCATGAAGGCATTGGACTGGGCCACAAAGGATGTCCATTCAGACGCAAAGTCTTGGGGAACGGCCATGGGGGTGGCGGGTAGTGCACATGCAGGCACACGGACTAATGCAAACACAACTAATGCACCTAGACTTAACCCAAACTCGGTACGTGGCGGAGATGACCGATCCGAAGATCACTCGCGCAAGTGTACGGCCTTCCCGATAGGCGTAGC
The DNA here is from genome assembly GCA_022559845.1 of Amorphophallus konjac. Classification (NCBI taxonomy): domain Eukaryota; kingdom Viridiplantae; phylum Streptophyta; class Magnoliopsida; order Alismatales; family Araceae; genus Amorphophallus; species Amorphophallus konjac. The sequence continues at coordinate 11,189 of JAHNEJ010003531.1, read as the reverse complement.
CTAACGTTCGGACAACACCTTTTGATATACCAAGTAAAGGGATGTAATGCAACCTAGACTGACTTAGACGATGACTGGACGTAAATGACCCCCCCTTTTTTTTTTTATTTTAGACACCCTAGACTCAAACTTGGCTATGATACCAAATTGATGCGGGACGGACCACGGACACGACTCGAATTAGGAATGCGATCCTCAGACTCTAAGTGAGCTCGTGATTGTCCCTTAACGAGGGAAGCGTCGGATGTGCGCGGTTGAGAAACCGGCAGTGAGCTAGGGTGGTCGGCTCTCTCTTGTGCCCGGATCGGGTCACGGGACGGTAACGCTCACTCTCGCAGCAGCGGTGATATAAATATAAAGCGAGCTAATTACCCTATCATGCTCTCTAGCAGCGGCATAAAGAGATAGATATGAATAAAGCAAATGCCGAATAAGGGAGCGAATACGATACCTCCACGCTCTCGGCGTGGGGAAGACGGGCCCGGCCGAAACTCGTACTCCCGGAACAATAATACACGATTGTTACAGCAATGGGATCACTGCCCACTCCACGCAGGGAGGTAAAGGGCTACACAAGTGGGTCCGGGAGGACCGATCTCAGGTTGACGGGCGGCTTCTCGCGTAGCTTCGGCAGCACACGTACTCGTGACCGTGGGGCCCGCGTGCTGGTCGGAGGGGCCGTGTGGGACCGGGCGACACCGCTGTAGTGGGGACGCTTGGGGAAGCGCTCCCCTGGATGGCAGCACGCTGGTTCGCTGGCCGGAGACCGGGCGGATCCGATCGGCACCGGTCGGAAAAGCTTCCCACAGATCTACACTTGCTGTTTTCAGACGCGCGACCCGACGAGATCGGCTGCTGCGACCAATCCCGATGTCGGATCGGGGCACAGGAGCTATCGTTGGAAAGCTCTCTTAAAATCCTTCAATCTAAGACCTAAGAGATCGACTGGATCTGCTCGGATCTGGACTTTGCTGAATTTTGAAATTTTTGTTGTACAGTACCCGAACTCTCAGATCAGTAGGGGGTTTTCCTGAGAGTTGCCTTTGACCGCGAGGTAGACGTCCGATTCAGCTCCTGAGATCTTCACCAAAGTTGTATAGGATTGAACAAGGAAAACGGCAATAACTGTTTTGGAAGGATTGGTGGAAATTATGATTTTTTATGGATTTTGGACTGGCTGGTGGTCGGATCTGGAAACAGGCTGACAGAACTGTGGATGGTTCGGAAATGGAATTTCTAAAAATATGAAATGAGCTTTCAAAATTCCACGAAAAATTGGTGGTAGAGAGGAAGGTAGACAGAACTCCCAGTAAAATTGGGGGCTCCAAGAAAAATCAAAACAAGGTCCGGATATGGGAAACTCAGGTTGCTGTCACTGTAGACAGAATCCTGGCAGATCTGGGATGACCTGAAGACCGAAAATGGAAAAATAGCAAAAGGAGGAATTTTAGCTTGAATTTTTTTGTGAAGATAGGGGTTCGAGAGGGGAACCACGCCTGAAAATTTCAGCTCCAGAGGAGGTGGGAGGTGGGAGCAGGAATTCGGGGAAGATGCTTCTGTCCTGGTTGGACAGAATACCGAAGACGATGGCGGTGGAGCGACGACGGCACGACGGCGGCGGCGGCGATCACCGGTGATGAACCAGATGGTAGAGGGGAGGGGATAGAAGGTAGATCCACTCTAGAATTGGGGTTGAGAAGGAAGAACACCAGGAGAGAGGGGAGGGGCGCAAGAAGCTCTTGGGCATTCAACAAATTTTCTATCATTCACTAATTTTCAAATGGAAAATACAAGCTTTTATATGCTACACTCAAATCCAATCTCCACCATTGGATCTAGGGATGGGGAAGGGATGGTCTAGATTAAATGTGATCAACACACACAAAAAAATAAACTAATGCAAGTGGAATGGGGCGCCCCCTTGACTAGGTGAAAGGGTTGAATGGGTAGGTAGCCTACCTTGGAAAATTTTAACCACTTGTCTCCCATGTGGTCAATTGGCATTCCAACCTTTTAGATGGCCACCTAGGATGGTTGACCAGCCCCACAAGGATGACATGGACCAATGGGAAAGGGGTGAGGGCCCCCTAGCTGGACCTACTACATATTTGCACAAAAACCCACACAATCCAAGGGAATGACGCATTGGCTTACAAAGCCTTACAATTACGCATATGCTTTCCCATGGATATAAAAATAAACTAAAGGACATAAATGCAAAATAAAATGTACATGCTCGGCGTCGATTCCCATCAAGATCAACTAACTAAGCCTTTGACACATATTGTATTTGAGCGCCATCGGGATAAGATGGGCCTCAAAGTTGTGGGCAATTGACTGTTGTTCAAGTGAGAGATTATTAGTATTCGTGTGCTACATGTCAATTTTGGGTCGGGTAGGCCTGATAGATGTACGATCTTGTTCATTATTAATAAAGTGGTATTTGAGCGTAAATATGTGATTGGATATTACTTTACGATGTCCCGAGGATATGTGATTGTAAAGTCAATTCGAGATGTAATCTCGATCATGAGACTGACTTTACATGGACACATACATTAAACTGTTCCTGGTTGGAGGGTAATCACTCAGGGACTTTGATTACCTATTAAACCAGTATACATGATGTGTGACTGACCAGTCTCATGGTCACTGGTGCGGGGCACCAACACATATGTGTAGGTGTATGTCCTTGGAGGATGTACACTGAACTGATCCGCTATTGGATCTTCAGATGGTTGATTATACATAATGTCAACTGAAGATCCAACTGTCTCAGTAGCATCGTTGGTCCTTTGACCTGAGTCATTGATCGGATCTTACACCAGGACTGGGATAGTTTAATTACTTGGCTAAGTGACTTTAACCATAAGTCACGAATTACCGAGTCATTAACCATTTTAGGATACGTGTGAAGATCATCAATGGTCAAGAGGGGATCACTCACTGTCGGGTATATATCAGATAGTTAATAGGTCATGACACTGACGCTCCATTAAATCTCTGGCCAGGGTCGTGTGAGTTCATTTAGAACGGACGTCATACACTTTAAGGAGGTCATGGTCAAATGACATGATCATGGGGTTTGACGGAAACCATACCCTCGATCGAATCAGACTCATAAAATGAGCGAGGGATTATAGCGATGCGGCAACTGTAGACTTACAGGTACCAGACATGCTGGTTTAAACCCGGCGTCCTCTAGGATCACACGGATTTGCTTGGCCCAACGTGATCAAAGGTTCAGAATAAATTAAACTATTATTCGGCTCTAGTAGAAGCGAAGAATAAGTTTAATTTACTTCTAATTGGGAATTAGAAGTTAATGGGCCTTAAACTAGGGTGACTATGAGCCTAGAGGATCACACACAATGGATTCTTGGGTGACAGATTATTATTGTATAAAGATATATATTAATTCCCTTGAATTCCTTTTGGAAAGGAGTACAAAAAGGGGCTTAATACATGTGTATAATAATAGAAATGTCATATATACAATTTTGGTCCTTATGGGCTCTTTTGAAAAGGTCCTAAATCTATATATATGATACTTATGAGAACTCTCTCCCCCTTGGCTTAAGCAAGCACTAACAGCAAGGGAAGAGAGATTTCTCTCCCCCACTTTTCCTCCCTCTTGCTCTCTCTCTTTCTAGAAGCCCTTTCTCTCTCTAGAAGGGGAAGGCTTGGGGAAGATCGTGTCGGGAGGATACCATCGCTGTGTAAGGATCCGTGTGGATCTGCTCTAGAGGTCGTACTTCTGTGCGGCTCGGTGTTCGTGAAATTCAGCATCGGGCACTGCGGACAGCGTCGTTCCGCACAAGGTGAAATCTGCAACCCGTAGTTAGGGGTTGGGTAATTAATGCATCGATTAGAACACAGATTTAGGATTCTATCAAGCCGGGTTCGGATAAATAAATTTTTGTTATCCACTGCGTTGCCCGAACTATGCTTTGTGGAACCTTACGCTTTTACCTAGCAAATGGTGACAATATTCAATTTGCAGGTCAGAATTGCCATGGTTGGATAATACACTGGTCTTTCTGATTCTTATATCTATGTGCTGAAGGTGAATTCAATTCCCTTGTTGACAGGATTTATGCCTGCATTGTTTGATATGATATATAATCAGCATATGGAAGAGGATGAGGAAGGATTGCCCAGAATTTTATAGGATAGGCCATGGGGTTACCCTATTTGACAAGACATGCCAAATACATAGAACTTCTATCCTTACAGATGGCTAAGGAGTCTCCCAGTCAAATATCATAAATAAAATAGATGTTAATATGATGTTTTTATATACAACCATTTACATGTCAAATTAAGTCAGCCGACATAATTGCTTTCTGAGCCTCTTCCTGATGGTTTGTTCAACATCATCAGACTTAGCATGGTCTTATTGTAATTTATCCTTTAAGGAAAAGAACGTTTATGTTACATAATGTTCTTGTGTAGATCCGTACCTGAACACTGATGCAGGAACAATGTCTCCATTTGAGCATGGTGAAGTTTTGTGTTGGATGAAAGGCATGGCAAAGGCTCTATGCAATTGACCCTCAGGAACACCTCAGTAGTGGGAGCCCCACAATACTGGGCTAACCTTTTTGAACATAGGTTATCCCCCTTTCATCTGTTGCTTTTTGTACTTTGGGAGCTATGGAAATCATGTATCTGAGTTACTTTGCCATTGTTACAGTCATTGTACATGGTTAAAGGACTAGACCACCTCTAGGTTAGGGGATTCTTATGGCATGGTGATCACACAGATTAGAGTGGCCAAACAAGCAGGCTTATCTTGTGGCACATTGAATCATTATAATATCTAAGGATAAAGGGTTAAGAGCATTCAAGAATTCTCTGAATAGCTTTCTCAATGTTATGTCCTTGAAAAGATAACAACTATGTAGGAAGATGATATTCATAATCAGGTTTGTTGTAGCGACCCAAGATCCGGATACCGGGAAAGGAACCGGATACCATTCGAATCCTGGCCCGCCGCCCACGAGCCGAGGCTCGGAAGGGCTAAAAAGGAGTGTGGATGTACAAAGAAATAGGAAATAAAGGCAGGATAATTCAACAATTAACAGAAATAAATAAACAACTACAACAGAGTCCAGTCTAATAGAAAGTACAGTCTAAGGTAGAAGAATGTACCCAACGCCAAGTGAACACTCGGCCCGGTAAGCTGGCGACTAAGAACCTCAGCACAGCACCCTCGAACCTCGAGGAAGAACTGTCGCACCTGAAAAGCAGGGGTGAGCCTCCTGTCATTGGCTCAGTAGGGGTCCCGCGGAACCCCAACCGTAAACAACGGCGGTAACGGAAAGTAGCAACAGCAGTAACAACAGTAACAACATGAACAGTAAACACAGTGGCCGGTCAAAACTCGGCACTACATCTACTCCTACTATATCGAAAAAGCACGCCCCGATCTCACAGTCGGGGGTCTACCGAACTAACAGGAGAACCTCTGGCTACGGCACCAGAAGAAACCATCACGACCTCGCAGTCGTGGACCTAACACAGTCTAGGGAAAGACCTCGGTGACGCTCACTGAAAACCCTAGACCTCTACCTCGGGAACACACCCGGAAACTACACATAAAACCGCGTCTCGTAGATGGGAAATGGAAACTAGAGTCACGTGAAACTCACGTCAAGTGACGGGAGCACTGCCCACCAGAAAGCGTCCACTGACATCTTAGACCGCGCCTCAGGTGTCTCGCTGCGACGCCCGAGGAGGAGACAGAGACACACAGTAACCAGTACCACGAACAAGGACTAGCCGGGGTCGCGCTCGTCAGTGCAGGTCCGATAGCCCCCAACTACGTGTGCACACACAAACCATCCGCTCTAGGTCGGGTCCTCTAGCTGATTTTCCCCCCAGCCGGACTTAGGATGCAAAGGCGAGGGGCCCTACGGAAACTAACCTCAAAACTGTCTCTCTCGGGTAATCCGCTCCACCACTCCTGGGTGGGTCAGCACACGCGTGCCGTAAGAAGGCTACAACCAGTGGGAGGTCACTAACGTGAACACGGAAAGCCACTCACGCACCCATCGCGAGTAACACAGAGTAACAGGTGGCGCGACGCCACCAGACTCTGGACAGCCCACTAGACCTACTAAATCTAATGGTCTTTGAGTCACAAGACTCGGGGTTAAGACTGTCATACAAGGACAGCTCCATGCCGTCAATCTGGCCTATCCCTAGGTCTAAACCCACGGTAACATAGTTCCCAAGGCAGCCCAAAAGCCGCCAAGTTAATCCCTCACCCAAGGGACACGCGGGAAACCTCCAGCCCCATGCTGGTTGATTGGACCCACAGTCCAAGACCATACACCTGGCCCACACGGAAACCACCTTCCGGAGAAACCTACGACGTGCGGGAAGACCGCACCACACTAATACCGATACACGGTGACTCGATCTAACAAGAACACGAAGGCCCGGAACACATGAGGTCACCCGGACCCTCCAACCTATGGGCACGCTAATCGAGGTAACACTGTAACGACCCGAGAATTCGATTACCGGGAAGGTTCGATAACCCGAGACTCGAACCACCGCCCACGAGCTGGGAGGGCTCGGAAGGGCTAAAAGGAGTGTGGAGGCACAAAGAAATAAGAAATAAGGCAGGGCAATTCAACAATTAACAGAATTAAATAAACAACTACAACTACAACAGAGTCCAGTCCAACAGAAAGTATAGTCTAAAGCAGTAAAACGTACCACATGCCAAGTGAACACTCGGCCCGATGAGCTGTCAACTGAGAACCTCCAAACAGCACCCTCGAACCTCGAGGAAGAACTGCCACACCTGAAAAGAAGGGAATGAGTCTCCAAAATTGAGAATCAGCAGGGATCCCGCGGAACCTCAACCGGAAACAATGGCGGTAGCAGAAAGGAAAGCTACAACGACAACAGGAACATCAAACCGGTGGTCGGTCAAAACTCGGCACTACAACTACTCCTACTATACCAGAAACACACCCCAATCTCATGGTCGGGGGCTACCGAACTACACTAGTACCACTTACCGAAGAAAAAACCCACGGAAACCACGCCGTAGAGGCCTGTCTCCCAGGACACGGCCAACCTAGACACGCTATCCAAGGTGCAGCCCTGACCACCTGGTCACGGGTACCGCACAACAAGATGCAACCTCGGTAGAGCCACTAGCAGTAGTCTCACGGTGCGAAAACCGACACACGCGCCACGGCGAAACAACCGAAACTCAACGGTTAAAACGGCCGAAAACCCGAAGGTCGAAGTCACGAAAACTGACTGTCTGTCACTCTCTGTCCAGAATAGGAGTACCTCCCACTAGAAGCACAGCCGATAGCGTCCCCTGACATCTTACACCGCACCACAGGTAAACTGCCTGACGTGGTAGCGCCTACCAAAGGCACGGACACCGTACAAGTAACCACAAACAAGTGACTAGTTGGGGTCACGCCCGTCGACGTGGGTCCAACCGCCCCCAACCACGTGTGCACACACAGACCGTGCGTCCCTGGTCTGGCCCTCTGACCGGTTTTCCCCTCAGCCGAACTCTGGCTGCAAGACGTGGGGCCCAACGGAAACCAGTCTAAAACCGTCTCTAAGGGTGTGCCCGTACACCTATTCCCCAGGTGAGACCAGCACACGCGTACTGGTAGGCTACGACTAGTGGAGGGTCACTAAGAGAGTAGACTCTCAAGTCAACGGAAAACAACATCCGAACCTGACGAAGTACGGGGACCATCCCACGTACCAGCACCGTTGCACGGTGACCATAGTCGGAGAAGAAACGGGACTCACAGTCCACGGCCCGCACACCCGGCCACATAGAAATGCAGAAACATGGTTCCCAAAGCAGCTCACAGGCCGCCAAATCAAATCCCACTCTCAGAGAAAGGCGAGAACCCTCTAGCCCCAGGCTGGCAACTGGACTCGCAATCCAAGGCCACACGCATGGCCCACGTGGAAAGCACAGAAGCATGATTCCCAGGGCAACGAAGAAGCTGCCACGCCGATAACTGGACTCACAGTCCAAGGCCAAACACATGGCCCACTCGGGAATCATCTTCCAGGAAAACTCACGGCATGCGGGGGAGACCCCACCGCACCCCCACCGATACACGGTGACTCGGCCTAGCGTTACACGAAAGCCCGAAACGCAAGAAGTCACCCGGACTCTCGAACCCACGGGCATGCTAAACGAGGTAGCATGGTCCTCCCGACACCCTCAAAACACGGACACAGAATCCCACGGGTGTCTGGGGCACTCACAAGACCGCAAGTCGACCACTGGGTCACGACCGGGTCGACTAGGGACCGACACAACGCGAAACGATCGCGGAGAACATGAAAACTCATCTCGGCACCACACAGACCCTGACAGTCTAACCTTGGGCCGTCATAGTCTGTAACGGTCCAAGCCTCGACCGTCACAACCACTCTGACGCACCAACAAAGGGCCGTCAGACGCTCGGTGTAAACCGACTGTGACGCGCTAGTCCTTGTGCGTCAGGGTCTGTGACGGGCCAGCCCTGGTGCGTCACCGTCTCTGACGCACCCAACCTAGTGCGTTAGAAGACGAGAGAAAATAGGCTGTGACGCATACCTCTAGGGGCGTCACAGTCTCTGACGGTCCTATCTAGGCGCGTCAGAAGATGGTCTGCGTCAACTCTGACGGTCCCATGAAGGGGCGTCACAAGGCTCTGACGGTCCTACCTAGGCGCGTCAGGGACTCGTGATCCCAACGGTCCGAAAACACAAAAACGGACGTAGCCGTCGAGCCCAGGCGCGTCACACCCTCGGGCGGTTTATCGTAAGACCGCCAGAGCGACCGATGCCTGCCGACACTACAGGACCCTGTGTCGCACCCACCCTGAGGCGTCACAGCATGTGACGGTCACTGGAAGGACCGTCACACCCGTCCGAGAGCGAAACGACGGGAAACGACCCAAAAATCCGATCCACGGCCCGATCACCCCCGGGTGATGGGGAAACAAAGGGGAATCCATCCTCAAGCATCTAGGCATGCATCTAAACCACTGGATCGGCCAAAAACGCCGTAAAATGAGAGATCCGGCTCACTCCCCCAAAATATGGATTTTCCCCAAAATGCGAAAATAAATCCGCTCGGCTCGCCACGTCCTACAAAACTCGCGGGAAAGAGAAAGCACGAGCTGGGGGTCCATCTCCCTACCTCCACCGAAGATTTCGCACCCCGAGCTTGCCGATCTGCGAAGAAAACGCCGTTGAAGCCTCGCCGTTGCACGAACCCGTGGCCGAGCTTCACCGCACCTCCACCGCCTCGATCCTCATCCATCCTCACCCGTGCCTCGCCCGTGCCGTCCCCACCTCGCCCGCGCTCCACCCCATCTACCACCGGAGAGAGAGGGAGAGAGGAGAGAGCGTGAGAAGAGAGAGGGAGAGAAGAGAGAAATAAGAGATGGGGAGAGAGAAAAAGGGGGGTTTATATAGAAATTCCAGAAATTCCAGAAAAAACCAAAAAATAGAAAAATACACCCCAGCGATCCTCGGAACTCGCTGATCACCGTGGTAACGTCCCGGCGTCGGAGAATGCAACAGTTCACCCTATAAGGGGTTCCGAAGGTTCGATAGACGGAAACACGCGTAAAACCCAAAACGCAACCCGGGACCCACAAAGGTGCTCCGAAAATTACAGAAAATTACCGACGTGCTCCTCACAACACCACGGACCCAAGGAAACTCACGGGCACACCACCAGTGGGTCTGATAATCTTGTAAAAATAGTCCGAAGCCCGATCGGACACAATCTGAAATCCACGGAAAGACGATCTGAAACCCACGGATCCAGATCCGAAAAACACGGGACATTACAGCCCTCCCCCCTTAAAGGAATTTCGTCCTCGAAATTCAGGACCTAGCACGAAGTCACAGGGGAAGAACACTGAACCGACTGACAACGATGTCAGAGCCCCAGCACCGAAAACCTCGATTCTCACGAAAACACTGATCCTGAGGGACACATCCAGACTTATAATCACAAACAATACCTCACTCCACATGCCGCGCACACCGGCCATCAGGGCAGGTATATACCAAAGGACATAGTCCGGCATCACCTCAGACACCAAGAAAACCAATCACGGCACCGCTGCCACCATCTCGCTCACCGAGGAGACACAGCCCTCGCACGAGAAACAGTTATCGATCCATCCTATGGTCGGCAGACAAATCGCACATCAGCTTCACAACCAGCTGACAAGTCGCACACCCTTCTCAAGGGAACAACCAACACAGAGCCTCCACCAGCTCGAGCAACCATCTCGACAGACCGCAACCAGAACATCAACTCGGCACCAAGAAATACTCCACACATGGCAAGCTGAAAGCCAGACATATCACTGTACCAACTCTTGTCAGAAGATAAACTTCGACAAAGCCCAGATCCCGTCCGAAAAGGCACATCACAAAAACGACCACCAAAGGTCTCGCTGGCACACGGCTCTCGCCATGCTCGAGCTCCGACAACCAGCATCTTCTGTCTGTGAAAAGACCACCCACTGGTCGCCAGCCGCTCGTCAACGGGAAACCTCCACCGGCCCAACAGGCACGATCCAACTCACGGTAGGCCATCCGCTGACTCATACACAGACAATTACCACAACCAGGCCTATCATTACGCCAACACTACTCTTACAGGGGGAGCACGATGAAACCAAATGACAAGATCCTGGTGTCTTCAGTCATCACCTCACTCGACTCAGACTTACAAGGGAACCATCCCATGCTGGTCACCAAACCAGGGATAACCATTGCGACACCAATGTCCCATCAAGGACCACTATTCCGACGCTAATCTCACAAAAGGCTTCCGCCCACAGGCGTCACTCTTCTATTTTGTCTCATCGAAGCCTTTGTCTCAATTAATCCAAGTGGACACCTGCCAATCCCGATTTCGCCCTTACCACGGAGCAACGGGACACCACCTGAACAATGCTCACGGGTCCCCTAAGCAACATACATCTCACCGTGGTCGGCTACGAGACTAGCCTTACCAGTCACTCGCAGTTACCAACAGGAACCCACAGCTTGTCGGAGATCACTTCTCCAAAAATGATCTCATCCAAGGACACGACTGGGAACACGAGTCGGGCACCAAGCCACCGACTCTGACCAACACGTCATTTATGACGCCACAGAGCACGATAAGA
>JAHNEJ010003342.1:0-173973 GCA_022559845.1 Amorphophallus konjac | reverse complement strand
AACCACTCAAGCGCGGGACCATCCAATGATCTCCGAAAGAGGTATGCCAGGGACCTCTGATTGTTTTACCAGTAAGAGGACTCATACATGAAATCCTTGAGATGAATGAAGGGGTTGCCGGTACCATTGTATCTGCGGTACGTGGGCATTTCGAAGGGAGGAAGATGAATGACGGGAAGGATTGGCAAAGCAACCTCCGGGGTGGCTTTCACGTCCACCATCCTTCTCAGATTTTGAAACTGCTCGTCCATGCGGTTGAACCTATTGAGGAGCGATTGGGCGAGCTCCTCTGGGGGTGAAGGTGGCACTTGCCACTGGGGGAGAAACTGTCTCCCGGAGACTTGAGGGGGGAACCCAGAATGAGAGGGAACTGTCGGACCGCCGACAGTTGGCCCCGGCTGAAGCGGTGTCTGGGGAACAACGGGAGTTTGAGATTGTGATGGGAACTGGAATGAGGGTGGTTGTTGGCTCGCTTGTCCTTGAAGCGAGGGAGACTGGATGGCTTGCGCCAATGAGGGAGATGGAATGGCCTACACGGACTCTTGGAGAGGTGCGATGGCCGGAGTTGACTCCTGGGGCGTGGGGGAAACAGATTTCCCTTTTAGAATGACCTGGAAGGCCCGGAGCTGTTCAGAGGTAAGCTCCGTGTTGGCGAGGACGCCCAGTAAGGAAGTGATATCCTGTGGCGGGGACGTGTCCCCGGCAATAACCTGCACCTCATGCGAGGGGTCATGAGAAGGACCCGAGTTCATAGCATAGACTCGCGGGTCGGCTGACAAACCACGGCTAGGGTGGTTCTCCTCAAAAGACTCGTGAGACATGCTCACAGTTTTCCCAGAACGCAAAAACATACACTAGCAAGTAGGTAGCAGAGATTATCAAACAAGTGGATGCCTTTACGCCCTTTTTTGTGTTTTGATTTTGATGATTTTTTTTTTATATTTTTAGCGAGATCCGAAGTTCACACAAAATGGGGACCCTAGTTTGTTTTTGTTTCACCGCCGTGTCAGCTAGGGTCTCTCGTCTCACCACGAATGAAATGACTAACTCCGGGGAACTTCAATGGTACAACTAGCCCAGTGAACGAAGAAGAGATTCTTCGATGTCGGGGACTTACGGAGGTCCCAGTGTAGGAGATTCTAGTTCGTTGAGAGGAATTCCCAAACGGAGAGTCCTTCCTTCACCGGGAAAGGGTGATCCTCAAAAAATGAAAAAAAGGATAGAAAAGAGGAATGGATGCATGCAATGGAATGCTGACAGATATATGGAGTGGGAAAACAACAGAAATAACAGACATATAATAAACAAAGAACCAATCAAAACTGACGGTGCTGCCGTGAGCACAACGGGGGCGCGCGCGGGCGCGAAGGTGGAGAGGCACGGGTGGTGCCGAACTTGCAAGGGTAGCCGAAAGGAAGCAGTAGAGGTCCCACCGTGATCGCCAATCTGTGAGCGACGTCACGCGGTTCGGGGAAGAGCGGAGAGGACGCGGAGCGCGCGCGGGCTCCTCTTTTCTTTCTTTTGGTGTTTGTTTGCTGCAACACAGAAATAAGAGAAGAGAGAGAAGGGGCCACCACGGGAGATTGCTCCGGCGGGGCGAGCGGGACAAGTGTGATATAGCAAAATATGGGGTTTAAACGGCCATAGCGGGAAGTGACTCGCCGCGGCCTCGGGGGGACGGGAATGGTGCAAAAATTAAATAACAAGAATTGAAACGGCCATTGGGGAAGTGACTCGCCGCGGCCTCGAGAATATGAGCAGATAATAAGATGACAGAATATAGAGAGAATACAAAGAGCGGGAATTTAAACGGCCATTGGGGAAGTGACTCGCCGCGGCCTCAAGAACACAAACAGATAAGAATATAACGTATAAGAACGTGAATTTAAACGGCCATTGGGGAAGTGACTCGCCGCGGCCTCGAGAACACGAATAGATAAGAATATAACATATAAAAACGGGAATTTAAACGGCCATTGGGGAAGTGACTCGCCGCGGCCTCGAGAATATGAGCAGAATATAACAGAGTATAAAGAGAATATAAGAACAGAAATTTAAACGGCCATTGGGGAAGTGACTCGCCGCGGCCTCGAAAATAAGATGTGATCGCCAGGGGCCGAAAGACCCCAAAATAAGAAAGTGATCGCGCCTACCTCAAGAGCGGGAGATGGCGGGTTGCTTCTTCCTCTCCCTCCGGCCGGCCGACGGAGAGGGCTTTCCTCGGCTACCCTTGCAAAACAACGACAAACAAATGACAAGTGGATTAGAAAGATGGAGGTGTAGTATTCAAATCCTTGCGATAAAAATAACGAAATGATGGCAAGACACACACCTGGTTGGTGTTATCTTTTAAACCCCTCTCGGACTCGAGTAGGAGGAAAATGAGATGATGGATGCAAGAAGTATAAAAGAAGAGGCGCCCTTATGAAGGGGGATAGAGGATGCGAGATGATGAATGCAAAAGAACTACGAAGAAAAAAGGGGAAGAAAAGGCTTATTGGATGAGCCGAGGGTGAAATCCGGCGGAGCTCCGGCAGCGTGGGGACGACGTGGAAGCGCGGTGGATGAAGACGACCTTCCTCTCGCGAGCGTGAGCACCCGAGAAGCCGGCAGAACCTCCACCTACAAAAGAACCCACGGGTTAGAAAATGACTCCGTAGCCTCTGGGCTCCGGCAGCCTATCGGATCACTTCCAAAGCTCTTCCAGAACTGAGGGGGTGGGCCTCTATTTATAGGGCTCCGGAGGGTGGAGGCGTCCAGGACCCTGGACACCTCCATCAGGGCCGAAATAATATTTTATTCTATTTTTATTTATTATTTAGAATATTTTTGTGGAGGCGTCCAGGGTCCCGGACGCCTCAAACAGGTCCACCGAAAATCGACGACGGCCGCACGCGGTTTGGCACAACGCGTGGTTTTGTGAGCGGCGCCCCGTGATTCAGAAATGGGCGCGTCCAGCTGGCTGGGCGTCTCCATATTTTAGATTTTTCTACACACGACAAACCGTCGTTCGGTGGCCGGCGCCCGTGAGGGTTTTGATGGAGGCGTCCAGGGGCCTGGACGCCTCCAAAATTATATTATTATTTTTTTATTTTTCTTTTGTCTTTTATACCAGGGCTGGCATTTTGATTTTTTTATTTGTTTTTATGGAGGCGTCCAGGGGTCTGGACGCCTCCATTAATATATATATTTATTTATTTATTTATTTTTTTATGCCAACTGGCATTTTACAAATATTTTTTTATTATTGTTTTTATGGAGGCGTCCAGGGGCCTGGACGCCTCATTAATATATATATATATATATATATATATATATATATATATATATATATATATATATATATATATATATATATATATATTAATTAGTTTTGGGCCCTAAGAAAAGAAATAAAATAAATTAGAAATATGGGGGCGTCCAGAGGCCTGGACGCCCCCATTAAGACCCACACGGGTCCTCAATCGGCGGCCGCCCGGCAGTCAACATCTTGGTTCCGGAACCTCTTGATACGTCTGACTGGTGTTGATGCCGTCCGAATGCCGTGACGAGACGATTCCGGATGCCGAAAAAGGCAGAAGAAGACCCGAGAAAAGGAAGCACTCGAGTGATTCAAAATGCGTAAGCCGTTGCGGGGCGTTGTATAGTAATATAAGACTTTCTCAGGAGACGTCAGGAATGGCGTGTCTACAACAGGGAGGGGGAAAAGAGAGAGAGAGAGGGAGAGAGAGATGTGAGAGAGACGGGAAAGGGGGGACAACAAAAAAATAAAAAAAAGGAAAGATGAGAGAGGGATCGGGAGAGAGAGCAGAGAGAGAGAGAGAGGAAGGGGCAAAACGGTGAAAGGGAGATTAAAAAAAGAAAAAAAAATATACAAGAGAGAGAGGAAGTCGCGGCAGGTTAGAGAGAGGAGGAGAGGGGGAGAGAGGAGAGAGAAACGGGATGAGAGGAGAAGAGAGAGAAGAAGAGAGAGAGAGACAGAACGGAGAGAGCGACTGAGAGAGATCGCGGCGGTGAGGGGAGAGAGAAATAGAGAGAGAGGGGGAGAGAGAGAGAGTTAGAGGGGGGGTGCTCGCAGAGGTAGCAGTCGTCGGCGGCGACCGACGGAGGGCTTCGCGACGGCCGATGCAGTGGGGTGGGCAACGACGAGGGCGGTGCATGCACAGGGGAAGCTGCGGCGTCAAGGGGGTGTGTGGTGGTAGGGAACGACGATGACGACGGCGGCGGGGGCGGGTTTGGCGCGACTATGGCGAGATGGTGAGGCTGCTGCGGACGGTGGCCGTGGGCGGCCTGTCGGGGGTGCTTCACGGCGGTGGCATGGTGCATGCCCGGGAGGGCGACCGATGACGGGCGGCGAGGCTCGCGACAGTCGTGATGTAGCCGGGACGGGGTGGCGTTGCGACGTTCGGGGTGGACGGCGTGGGGAGCTCGGACGCAGACGTGAGCGGCTGTGGCAGTCGGAGGCCGACGGTGTGTGGCGGTGCAGATGGCTTTGACAGCAGCGGTGAGGGTGCAACGGGCGACTGGTGGCTGGCGTGAGGATGGCGCGTCCGGCGGTCGGAGGTGATGAGGGTGAGGAGCGGAGGCGACCGAAGAAGAGAGAGAGGTCGGAGGTGGTTCGCGGTGTGCGGTGGAGACGAGGATGGAGAGAAAGAAAGAGAAGGAGAGCGATGAGGGTCTCGAGAGGTGGTGGAGACGCATGCACGGGGGAGCGACTGGTGGCTGGCGTGGAGGGCGTTGTCGACGTGGTGGTGGGCTGCTGGTGGTCGGATGACGACAGTGGTGTCGCTGAGGGTGAGCTCGGCGGCGGAGCCTCGCGGTGGCGGGAGCGGCAGTGGACGGGAGAGGTAGAGAGAGAGGAAGAGGCTAACAGGGAGAGGAGTGGGCGATGGCTATGGAGGAGGTGCCGTGATGAGTGGGGTGAGAACAGTGTGCGTGTGTGTGTGCCTTGGTGGAGAGGGGTGTGTGCAGTGTGGAGTGTGTACGTATGTGTGTGCCTTGGTGGAGAGGGGTGTGTGCAGTGGAGTGAGAGGGAAAGAAAGAGACGGAGGGGGTGGGGGAGAGTGTGTGGTGAGGAGTGCATGTGTGTGTATGTGTGTGTCGTGGGGAGAGAGGTGAGAACAGGGAAAGGTGGGGTTGGGTGAGAGAGAGGGAAGAAAATAGAGAGAGAGAAAAAGACTTGAGAATGTAACGTAGTCAATGTATAGACACAATGTATAGACTTTGAGAGGTTGTCAATGGAGAAAGAGATGTGAGGATGATTAGGAGGAAACCAATGTATAGACTTTGAGAGGTTGTACAGACTTTGTGAAGCTAATGTATAGACTTTGAACTTTGTAACGTAGGTAAAGATAGGAACGTATAGACTTTGAGGAAGCCAATGCATAGACTTTGAGAGGGTGTACAGACTTTGTGAAGCCAATATATAGACTTTGAGGAATGTACAGACTTTGTAACGTAGGTAAAGATAGGAACGTATAGACTTTGAGGAAGTCAATGTATAGACTTTGAGAGGATGTACAGACTTGGTGAATCCAATGTATAGACTTTGAGGAAGTCAATGTATAGACTTTGAGGATGTACAGACTTTGTGAAGCCAATGTATAGACTCTGAGGAAGCCAATGTATAGACTTTGAGGATGTAACGTAGGTAAAGATAGGAACGTATAGACTTTGAGGAAGCCAATGTATAGTCTTTGAGGATGTACAGACTTTGTGAAGCCAATGTATAGACTTTGAGGATGCCAATGTATAGACTTTGAGTGAATGTGGAGGTGAATGTATAGACTTTGGGAGATGAATGTATAGACTTGGAGTGAATGTATAGACTTTGGAGATGAATGTATAGACTTGGAGGAATGTATTTAGGGATTGTATAGACTTTGGAGAATGTATAGACTTGGTGGGAGTGTATGGATTTAGGGATTGTATAGACTTTGGAGAATGTAAGACTTGCCGGATGTGTAGACTTGGTGACGTGTAGACTTGGTGGGAATGTATAGACTTGGGGGGAATGTGTAGACATGGAGTGTACAGACTTGGGAGGAATGTATAGACTTGGAAGGAATGTGTAGACTTGGAATGAATGTATAGAGTTTGGAGATGAATGACTTGGAGGGATGTATAGACGAATGTATAGACTTGGTGGGAATGTATGGATTTAGGGATTGTATAGACTTTGGAGAATGTAAGACTTGCTGGATGTGTAGACTTGGTGACGTGTAGACTTGGTGGGAATGTATAGACTTGGGGGGAGTGTGTAGACATGGAGTGTAGATACTTGGGAGGAATGTATAGACTTGGAAGGAATGTGTATACTTGGAATGAATGTATAGACTTTGGAGATGAATGACTTGGAGGGATGTATAGACGAATGTATAGACTTGGTGGGAATGTATAAACTTGGAGGAATGTATAGACTTTGGAGATGAATGTATAAACTTGGAGGAATGTATAGACTTTGGAGATAATGTATAGACTTGGAGTGAATGTATAGACTTGGAATGAATGGATTTAGGGATTGTATAGACTTTGAAGAATGTATAGACTTGGTGGGAATGTATAGACTTGGAGGAATGTATAGACTTTGGAGATGAATGTATGGACTTGGAGGAATGTATGGACTTGGAGTAATGTATAGACTTTGGAGATGCATGGATTTAGGGATTGTATAGACTTTGGAGAATGTACATACTTGCTATGTATAGACTTGTTGCAACGTACAGACTTGAATGTATAGACTTGTTGCAACGTATAGACTTGCTATGTATGGACTTGTTAAGTCATCAAAGCAAAGATGATTAATCACCCGCGTGAATCAAATGCGCAAGTCACTTTGGGGCATCGTAGCATAATATGAAATTTACTCACAGAAATGTTAAAAATGGCGTGTCTACACCAAATACTGTCCTGCCCACTCGGGGTCCTCGGCAATCCCACCACGAAATATGTGGTCACATGGTCCCACTTCCAAGCAGGAACATCCAAGGGCTGGAGAGTACCTCCTGATCGCTGATACTCCGTCTTCACCTGCTGACAGATCAGGCACCTGGCCACAAACTCTGCGACATCTCTCTTCATGCCAGGCCACCAGAACTGCCTCCGCAAGTTCTGATACATCTTCGTCGCACCCGGGTGCACAGTGTACCTGCTCCCATGAGCCTCGCGTAACACCGCACGACGAACCTGCTCCTCCGCTGGGACGTACAGCCTGTCGCGAAACCTAGCAGCACTATCCTCACCCAGCTCCACATCAGTCACAGTTAGAATCCGGGGCAACTCGGGGTCTGTATGCTGAGCCTCTGTCACCTGACGATGGATAGCAGGAGTGACAGTCAGACTCGCAAGCACTGCCAACCCTGGCTCATGGGGAATCTTGAGCCTGAAAGATGCCTCGGGCACTTGTTCAGCCTCCACTTCCTTAACATCAAGGTACTGACCGCCACCTTTCGACTCAAGGCATCAGCAACGACATTCATCCTGCCCGGCTGATAAGACAGGGTGAAGTCATAATCCTTCATGAACACCATCCAACGCCTTTGCCTGAGGTTCAGATCTCTCTGCGAGAACACATACCTCAAACTCTGATGGTCAGTAAACAACTCGAACTTCTCACCGTACAGATAATGCCTCCAGATCTTCAGCGCTAAGATCACCGCCGCCAACTCAAGGTCATGGGTAGGGTAGTTCTCCTCGTGGGACTTTAGCTGCCGAGATGCATAAGCCACCTCTCTACCATGCTGCATCAACACAGCACCCAACCCAACGCCGGAAGCATCTGTACACACCACGAAACCTCCCGATCCAGAAGGTAAAACTAACACCGGAGCCGAGGTGAGCAATCTCTTCAGTTCCCTGAAGCTCTGCTCACACTCCTCGGACCAAACGAAAGGCACATCCTTCCGCGTGAGCCTACTCATCGGGGCCGCAATGCGAGAAAAATCTTGGATAAACCGACGATAATAACCCGTAAGCCCTAAGAAACTCCGGATCTCCGTTACCGACCTCGGCCTAAGCCACTGCATCACTGCCTCGACCTTGGCGGGGTCCACGGAAATGCCATCACCAGAAATCAAATGCCCCAGAAAGTGCACCTCGCTGAGCCAAAACTCGCACTTGCTGAGCTTCGCATACAACTGGTGATCTCGTAACGTCTGCAGCACCACACCCAAATGGTACGCGTGCTCCTCGGCAGACCGCGAATAAACAAGGATGTCATCCATAAAGATGACCACGAACTGGTCCAAATACGGATGAAACACCCTCTGTATCAAGTCCATGAAGGCTGCAGGGGCATTGGTGAGCCCGAACGGCATCACCAAAAACTCATAATGCCCGTACCTCGTACTGAATGCAGTCTTCTCCACATCGGACTCACGAATTCTCAGCTGATAGTAACCGGTCCACAAATCAATCCGCGAGAACACTCGCGCAGACTGCAGCTGGTCGAACAAATCATCAATCTGCGGTAACGGATACTTGTTCTTAATGGTCACTTCATTCAGCTGCCGATAGTCAATGCACAAGCGCAGACTACCGTCCTTCTTCTTCACGAACAACACGGGCGCACCCCAAGGGGAAAAACTAGGATGAATATACCCCTTGACCAACAGTTCCTGCAACTGCGCCCTCAACTCCCTCAACTCAGCGGGGGCCATACGGTAGGGAGCCTTCGCCAAAGGTCCCGTACCAGGCACAACCTCGATCACGAAATCGATCTCCCGCTGGGGAGGTAATCCAGGCAACTCTTCGAGAAAAACGTCGGGAAACTCGCACACCACCGCAATGTCCTCGACATCCGGCTCCATCCGGTCAGACACAACCACGGACGCGAGAAAACCCTGACAACCTGAATCAAGTAATCGACGGGCTTGAATAGCAGAGATAAGGAATCGAGAAGAGGCGGAACGGATACCTTGAAAATAGAAGGTCCTCTTACTCGGATGCTGGAAGTAGACCCTCTTCATTCCACAATCCACCACCGCTCCATGGGTCTCGAGCCAATCCATGCCTAGAATCACATCATAATCCCGAAGCTGTAACGCATACAACCTGCCTGGCATACTCCGCCCATCGATCCAAACCGGAACCTGATCGAAGCAATACGGAGTGATCATAAAGTCACCCGAAGGTAACTCCACTGCCAAATCACAGGACAACTGGGTCACCGGCTCCTCGACGCTCGACGCGAAATCCTCCGAAATAAACGAATGAGACGCACCAGAATCAAATAAAACTCGAGCCGCACAACCTAAAATCTGAACGGTACCTTCCACGAGTTACGACGCCACTGCCTCTGCCCTGGTCATGTGCGTGATCTGGCCCCGAGCCCTCTGCCTGCCTCCCACACTAGCTGACCTGGGTAGCGGCGGATACTGTCCCTGCTGCTGCTACTGCTGCTGCCTCTGCTGCTGGGGAACCTGCTGCTGCTGAGGAAACTGCTGCTGCAGCGGCCTCTGAGGACAGTCGCGTGCCATATGCCCTGGCTAGTCACACCGAAAATAGATGATCGGCACCGTGCACTGCCTGCCTGGGTGGGTCCCACCACACCGTGGACAAGGTCCTCGCGATCCACCCACTGATCCCTGACGCTACAAAGGAATCGGCTGCTGTACACTGCCCGATGAAGCTTGCCCCTGATCCTTGGACTTCTTCTTTCAGAAACTCTTCGCGAAGAACTTCTTGACCTTCGTGCCAAAGGACGCCGATCCTTTCACCGAAGCTGCCGATGCCGGTACTCCTGAACCACCCGGCGCATGCTAGAAAGAACCTTGCTGCTGGGTAGCCGACTGCTGGCTGCGACCTGACAAGGACTGCCCCTGGCTGATCGGTCCTCGGATCCTCTGCATATCTATCTCTAACGAAGCCGTAACACGAGACGCTGTCTCTAGATCAGTGGCCCCGTTCGCGATCAAATGGTGCCTCAGCTCCAGCCTCAAGCCCTGCACAAACTGCGCGGTCTTCACCCTCTCATGATCCATGATGTGAGGTGCATACCGACCCAGCTCGACAAATTGGGCCCTATACTGCAACACGGACATGTCACCCTGCACCAGCTCCAAAAACTCCTGCATCCGCTGCGTAGCAACATAATCTGGACAGTACGTACGCTTAAAAGCACTGACGAAATCATCCCACTCGATCTGCTCAAGTGGACGAAGCTGAAAAGACGTCTTCCACTCAGAAGACCACCACCTCCGAGCCGTACCCTGCAACTGGTTATACGCCAACACCACTCTGTCCTCTGCAGCACTCTTCGCAGAACTGAACACCCGCTCCATCTCATCGAGCCAATCACGAGCCGCATCAGGGTCTGCCTAGCCGCTAAAGTAAGGTGGATGGAACTGCATGAAGTCCCTCACTGCTTGGCCTGGCCCACCCCTGACTGACGAGCCCTCACTGGCCTCTCCGCCGAACTGCTGAGACATAAGCTGGTACATGCCACGGAAGAAATCCTCGGCCCCCGGAACTCTCGCAGTATCCGCGGCCTCGGTAGCCCCCGGTGGCGCTCAACTATGCTCCTCCTGGTCCCTCTGGACCCCCTGCTGGATCTCCTGGCCTCCAGCCGACTGCCCCTGCTGAGAGCGAGAGCTCCGCCTCGGTGCCATACTCGCTCCTAAAGTACAAGACAGAAAACACGAAAATGGCAAGGTCAAAATAAACCCGCGGTGCCCAATGCCACCGTCACTTGTACATCATTGCTGTGGACTAGTGGACCACTACAATTACCTATGATTCTCAAGTAATTCCACAACCGCGCTCTGATACCAGCTTTAACGACCCGAGAATCCGATTACCGGGAAGGCCCGATAACCCGAGACTCGCACCGCCACCCACGAGCCCGAAGACTCGGAAGGATTAAAAGTATGGTGTGGAGACTACACAAGTATCACAAATAATTGCAGAAATAAATTAACATTTTACATGGTCCACAATAGAAATTAACAACAATAACAATAGTCCACGACTAGTACAGTGACAAGGAAGAAAAGTACAGCTACACGGGACATACTCCGGCTCTGACCTCTGGCACTACCTCTGGGCACCCGCACCACGCTGCACCCCAGACGCGCTCCCCCGGGGCGGCGCCTCACCTGAAACACGGTGAAAACACGTAGAGAATGAGTCTCGGAATAAGACTCAGTAGGGATCACTCGAACCCTAACTCGTAAAATGAGAAACCACTACACTAGCGGTAGGAAGGTACCTCGGAAAGGGAAGCCCTATACTCTACAGAACAAAGGTCCCATGGCACGCAAACCAACACCCATGCCACGATAAGAAGACCGAAGCTCAACGGCCAACCCGACAAAACCCGAAGGTCGGAAACACACGACTGACAGACTGCCACTCCGTACTCGACAGGAGTAACACCCACTAGAAGCACAGCCGGTAGCGTCCCCTGACGTCTTACGCCGCGCCGCAGGTGAACCGCCTGGCGTGGTAGCTCCTACCAGAGGCGCGAACACCGTACAAGTAACCACAACAAGTGACTAGCTGGGGTCACGCCCGTCGACGTGCGTCCACTGTCCCCAACCACGTGTGCACACACAGACCACGCGTCCTAGGTCTGGCCCTCTGACCAGTTTCCCCTGGCACTGGACTCTGATGTGACGAGGGGCCCGACGGTAACCAGTCTAAAACCGTCCTCAGGGTAAGCCCGTACACCACTCCCTGGTGCGACCAGCACACGCGTACTGATAGGCTACGACTAGTGGAGGGTCACAAAGGAGTAAACTCTCGAGTCAACGGAAAATAACGTCTGAATCCGACAACGTGTGGGAATCACCCCACGCACCAGCCCTGTCGCACGGTGGCCACAGTCGGAGTAAAAACGGGGTTGCCACCCTCATGGGGCAACCAGGCATGTGACGGTCCACCCTAGGGCCGTCACAAGCAAGTAACGGTCTAGGCGAGACCGTTACATGCGCCTAACGGTTCAAAACAGACCGTCACACGGTCAGAGGGGAAAGGGATGTAACGGCCTGGTCCAGGCGCGTTACAAGAATGTAACGCGCTTGGCCCCATGCGTTACACACCCCCACGCTCCCAAAGCCAAAAGGGATGTGACGGCCCTGCCCCGGCGCGTCACACGCATGTAACGTGCTTGGCCCAACGCGTTACATGGCCCTCACACTTGGGGTGAAAACAGGAAGTAACGCGCATGGTCCAGCGCGTTACACGCATATAACGTGCCTAGCCCGGTGCGTTACATGGCCTGACCCCCAACGGTCACAAACCAACGGTCGAAAGCCCCTGACGGCCCTACCCAAGCGCGTCATAGGCAAATGGCGGTCTATCGTGAGGCCGTTACAGCCCCCGACCCCCAAAAACACTACTCAGGAATGTAACGCACCCCTCTAGGGGCGTCACAAGCATGTGACGGTCACTGGAGTGACCGTTACACACTCCCGAGCACGCTACGGCGGGAAAACCCCAAAAACTTCGACCACGCCCCCGTGCCTCCACCGGAGAGGGGGAAAACAAAGGGGAAGACCCCTGGGGACCCCTAGCATGCATCTAAGCCATCCAAATGTGAAATCGCGGGCTAAAACCATAGATCGGGCGAGCTCTCCCCAAATCATGGAAAATCCCAAACCCGCTCAATCAAGCCCCTCTCGGCCTCCCCGCGGCCTACAAACCACGGAAATGAACGGCAAGAGGCTAAGGAACGTCACCCTGCCTCAATGGAGCGAATGCTCCGCCGGATCGTCCACGAATCGCGAAGAAAGCTTGAAAACCCTCGCTCTTCCTTAAGCTCCCACAAGCACCGCACGCCCCCACGATCGCCTCGCCGCCGCCCACGTCACCGCGCCGTCGCCCCGCCGCCGTCTGCAGCCGGAGAGGGGTCCGCCACGGTCAACCGGGAGGAAGAGAGGGAGAGGGAGAGGGTTACGGTGGAGGAGGAAGGAGGAAGAAGAAGAAGAAGAAGAAGAGGGTAGAGGAGAGAGAGAAAATAGGGGGGTTTTATAGAAAATCCAGAAATTTCATAAAATTTTAAAAAATAGAAAATTACACCCCCGCGATCCTCGGAACGCACCGATCGCAACGGTACCACTCGTGCCCAGGTGAACGGCCCGGTTCACCCGCAGCGAGCTTCCGAAGTAAAAGCCGAAACACACACCGAAAATCAGAAAACACACACGGAAAAGCCGCGGAACGCCTCCGGGCCTCCGAAACAACTCCGGATCGCGCCGATCCGAACATGAAAGATGTCTGAAACGAAATTTCGGACACAACAGAGCCCGGACACTCCGAAAACCAAATCCGGGACCCACGAAGAAAGGATCCGAAAGGTCCGGGATATTACATCAACGGCCAGTGCAGAGGGAAGCGTTGACCCGTGAGGAGGAGAGCCCGCAAGGGGGGCGACCCATTGGAGCTAGCTGGAGCAGAGGAGAAAGGGTCGACCCCTGGGCTAGGGGGGTCGACCCCTTGCACAGAACCCATGGCCGAAATAGCAAGCAGGGGGGGATCAGCAGGGGGGACAAGGTCCACCTGAAGGAAGCCGTCAACCTGAGGGGGGGAGGGGGCACAGGGAGGAGGTCCAAAGCAGCGAGCTCAAAGGCAACGTGCAGAGGCGAAGGTGGGGCAGGGGCGGAGCACACTACCGGAGGGGGAACATCAACAAGCTGTGGGGCCAGATAGCCGAAGAACTGCTCAGAAGCCCCAACAGGTGCTGGAACGGGGGCCGGTAGGGGAGCAGCAGCACAAGGCAAGCTTCCACAAGCATCGGTGGCATGCCAAGCAGAGACAGAGGCCGGAGGAGGGGCCTTAGCAGTAGAGGGGAGTGGGGGCTGGACCCTGCTTCCAGTGCTGGAGGCCCCAGATCCACCAGCCGGCGGCGAGATCTTCTTTTTGCAGCCATCCAAAAGGTGCCCGAGGAGGGAGCAGCGGCGGCAAAAGAGGGGTGGGTCGGGGTAGGCGATGGGCTGCCAAGACACACCACCCCCGATGCCAACCCAGACGCGAGGCGGTAGTGGCTTGGAGACGTCGAGCAGAATGCACACCCTAGCAGCATGCCTGCGGAGCAAACAAGAGGTGTTCTGGTCCACTTGGAGTACAGGCCCAATGCTCCCGGCAATGGAGCGTAGCATGGCGGCGTTGAAGAAATTGGCGGGGAGGGAAGGCAGCTCCAGCCATACGGGGACGACGGGGGAGTCAGCATTTGGCGAGAAGTCGATGGACCAAGCAGAGAAACGGAAGGGCCTCCCGTGGATGAGCAGGGACTCCTTGAGAAGGACCTGCAAGAAGTCCTCCCGATTCTAGAATTAGATGAGGAGGTGGCGATTGTCCAGAGCACAGAGGAGGAAGTCTTGACGGAGAGCAAAGCGTTGAGCTAGGTGGCCCCTGATATCCTGAAATGGTGGGCAACCACATGGGGTTTTAGCGATGACGGCGTGCTGGAGGGGCTTGCAGGAGACCTGAATTTTGTCCAAGGAGAAGAAAGCAGCGGGTTCTCCAGAGTCGGTGAACGCAGGAGGGTGAACCTCTAGGTCGAGAGACGGTGGGGAAAAAGATTACAAGATGACCTGGGTGAAGGATGGGCCCGGGGCATCCGAGGGGGAAGCCAGGGCATTCACGGGTAGTCGGCCAACAGCCCAAGGGGACTTCGCCAGAGGAGCAGCGGGGGCATGCGCAGGTGCGGGGGCGCTACGAGCCGCAGGGAGAGCCCCACGAGCGAAGTCAGCAGCACCACCTAATGGGGTAGCGGAGGGCACTGCAGCGGCCATGGCAGCCATAGACGGAGAAGGGAGCAGAGAAACACCTCAAGGCGTAGTGGGACCATCGGGCGCAGAGAGAGCACTAGCAAGGGGAGACAAAGGAGGGGAACACTGAGGAGCAGGGCCACGGGGAGGGAGAGTGGGCTGGCTGGTGGCTGATGTGGAACACAGCCCTGGAGCAACTACCGTGGGTGGAGGGGAGAAAGCAGACGCCAGAAGCCGAGCAGGGTCTGGAGCACCACCGATAGGGACAGAAGGTGCCCCACAATCGGGCACTGTCGTCGGAGGGGGAGCAGAGGCCCAAAACAGGGGGTCGGAGTCCGCTCATGTCCCATCACATGCAGGGGGGGGCAGGCACGTAGCCAAGGACGTCGGAGGGGGTGCTGAAGCTGCTCGGAGCAAAGTAGAAGTGGAGGAAGGCCTAACGCCAAGCACTCCTGCAGAAGATGCTGGGAGCCCAGGCATGAAGACAGGAAGGCCGTGATTTGGCCCAAAAATGACGGCTTGCGATGGCGTGTTGGAATGAAGAAATACGTGTCGACCGTGCAGCGAGGAAGGCATGGCGGGGGAGCTGGGAGCGCCACCGCAGGGACCGGCCGAAGGAGTAAGAGAGCCATGGTAGGCCCCATCTCCTGAGGGAGCGACCGAAGACCCTCCCCCCACGCGCCGGCAGGGAGGGGGTTGCCACGTCCGAACAGAGACGGCTAGCCACGGGAGGGAGCATCTCGCCTAAAGAAGCGCAGGAACCACCTGAAGCCGAGGGCATCGCCGGCAAGGAGAGGCCCGATGATGAAGGGGGAGGCACATGGCCTCCCCCCACCAGCCATGGCCGGAGGAGAGCCAAGGTCGGCCGGAGCTAGCACCGTGAAAGAGAGGGCAGGGGGGAAAGTTCTGGAGCGGGAGGCGGGAAAACGGGAGGAGCATGACCAGAGCTTCGATGCCGTCAGACAATCCACCTTGCTGGAGAGGCGTCCATCCATGTTTATATCGATGATAGCGAAGTCAGTCTACTTGCGAGACCTGACTGAAGGGAGGGAGACTTCCTGACTCGAGAGTTTGAAAACGTTGGTGTGATTCATGCACTACCTCTTTTAATTATCTCTAAGTTTGGTGAGTAATTATCACAATGTACATAAAATCAGGAGCTAGTTGTCATGACATGAAGATAGAAACTAGTTATCATGATATCAAGACACAAGATTGACTAACAGAGTCCAGAGAGGGGGGCTGACTTTGGCTTGAAGAGAGCTCCTGGCCATTGGCCGACTGAGTGCAATCCTCAGGAGGTTCTCCAACACCTGGCTTTAAAGATTTAGGAGAAACCTATTTGGACTCATCTTCAGAAACAACAATGTGATCCATCGCACCACAAACCAGATCACCCATAGTACCATCCTGACAATTAATCTGATCCATACCATGATCCAATTCTTCAGTAACCTGTTGCAAGGCTGCAAACATATTTCCTTTAGTGGCATTATTATGAGCAGCTGGAGGGCCAGCTTGGCGGGGCCTGAACAAATGTCTAGGGGGCCTTGCATCCGAGCTAAACCAGGAATAATAGAGTGGCGGGCTGCCTTTCCTACCTTCTTCTTGCAATCAGACTCTAGATGGCCAAGCTTGTGACAGAAAGCACACAATGAGGGCACTCGGTGATAACTGACAATCTACCAGTACCCCTTCCCATCCAGATCGATCCACAGTCGATCCCTTCGGTTGACTGACAGGTCTAATTCTACACAAGCCAGAGCTTCCGAAGTATCAGACATGGCCAGGGTCCTCTCGTGAATTCTGAGGATAGTACCAAAGTTACCAACTATAGATCTCATGCAATCCTCGTGATAAAGATTTACCAGAAGAGGAAAGCCTATCCAGACCGGGGCTGTGTGCGGATCTGCATCAAAATCAAAATCGGCCGTCCAGCGAAAGAAACGAAACAAGAAACCCTTAATATAAAGAATTTTCTACAGCAGCAATTTCATGAAATCCGCTTCACAATCAAATCTCATGAGCAGGTGGCGAGGGTTAAGCTTACTAATGACAAAATCAGAGGACAAACCTAAGCGCTGAGATAGATAGCTCTTGATATCAGGGATTGCAGGCCGGCCATAAGAGCACTTGGCAACTATAGCAAATGATAGAGGAAGCAATGAAGCCTACAAATTAGTCTTGGAGAAGAAAACGGTCGGCTCTCCAAGATCTGTGAAGCTCGGATTCTTAACCGGGATGGCAACCTTCGTCTTCAACTGAGATTCCACCAAAACCTGAGCAAAGGAACGATGAGGGCCAGGCAATGTCGAGGGAAGAAGGGAAGCTCTGAGTCTCGTAGCTGAGGAGGAAGATTCCCCCACCACGCCGGTCATGGCCGGCCGGTGGAAGGGCGAGATGCCAGGAACGACAACAATGACGGGAGAGCTCTAGAGGGCAAAAAGGTAATTTTTTCTCTCAAACTCGAGGTGTTTTTTCAATTACTGATGCATATACACATGTGTCTCCGGTGGTGAAACCCACGATGAGCACACGGTGTATTCGATATACTCAACTCACCGAGAGAGCCCCGGGGAGGGGGGTGGTATTAATATAGCCCTTGGATAACCCAGGGCAAGTTCGGCGTTGATGGAAGAAATCAAAGAACAGTAACGGGCGACGTGAAAATGAATGCTATCAGAGAGAGAGAGAGAGAGAGAGAGAGAGACTCAAACATAGCTTAAGAAATAAACCGAATATCACATTCGGCTTGGCGTTATCACACAGAGCCGTTTCATTACATTTTTCCTCTTTCACCGAAGCAAGGGTTAAACGAAGAAAGAAATGGAAATGGGGTTGCGGGCTCATATCATCACCCGCCTGCATACAGATCCTCACAGGGATATGGGTAGAAAGGGGGAGGAGATAGACGGGAGAAACGCCTGATGCCCAACCCCTATTCTTCGCTATAGAAACAGAGTATCGGGAAGGCAGGTCTCCTTCCTCATGCTAGACCTCCCTCCTCTTGTTGACATGTTTTCCCACCATTCTTTCTTCTTACCTTGCCTTTTCTAAATCGGAAATGTAAAGACAAGCAAAATGAAGGAAAGAAAGAAAGGGTGGGGAAGCGTGTGTGATCGTGATAGCCACCAAGACACGGGTACCAGGTGGTAAGACGTACCTTGGAAAGGGGGAGAAAGCACTCGCCCAAAGTTCAGCGCTGACAGGTATAGACGGTGCTGGAAAAACCGCTCAGTGGATGGAACAGTCTCTCGAGAGACCGCTCATAGCGTCGAAGAAGGAAGCGGGATGAAGACTGATCTGGCGACAGCACGGTTACAAAATAGCCGCTTACAGGATCTAAACGGCTCTCAGAGGACCGCTCTTATCTGCAAACGGATGGAAGATGACCGTCCAAAGCGCCATACTCCAAAGTTGTAGGACTTGATCCTCCACCCCTTCCGGCCGGCCAGAGGGGATGGGCCTCATGCTATGCTGATGCTGACCTGCAAAATAATGTGGAGAACACAAAAAATGTAACCCAAATTAGCCCTAGAAAGCATAGTAACTATAGAAAAGAATGGATTGTAAACATAATGACATGGAACGAGCAATATCTGGGAGGTTTTTAAACCGCTATAGGGCGTGAAAAACAAATGGGAAGGTGTGAAATGCTGTGAAGTAGTGAAAAACATGGGAAGAAATGGGGGAAAGAAGCATGCAAAGAATGAACTAAAGGCCAAACGTTAAGATCAAAACTCAAGCAATCTACTACTCCCTTGAACCGGAGGCTTGAAAGGACGTGGAAAGCCTCCCTCCCTGGCTACAGTTTGCTCAAAAGTTCAGCAGAGCTTCGCCGTCGACGTTGGATCTCCCTCATTTTCAAGCTTGGACTAGGGACACTATTTATAGAGCCCTAAAAGTCCAATCTCGAAATTGGATTTTCCAGTGGATATTAATTCGAGTTTTCAAAACAAAAATTGTGGATAATACTCTTATCTCTCACCCAAATCGAACGACACCTCATTTGGTTGAGAAATCGCGGAGAAAATGGTGGAGGAAGGTGGGGGATTAACCACGGGTAGAGAGAGAAAATCTCAAACAATCCACAGGTTTCAAGCATGTACAGGGTCGCGCGATAGACCGCCCAGACCATTACACGGTCAATTGCTAGACCGTCCAATGCTGTCGGTGATAAATACATAAAAAT
This sequence comes from Amorphophallus konjac, assembly GCA_022559845.1. NCBI lineage: Eukaryota > Viridiplantae > Streptophyta > Magnoliopsida > Alismatales > Araceae > Amorphophallus > Amorphophallus konjac. The sequence continues at coordinate 155,073 of JAHNEJ010003342.1, read as the reverse complement.
GTGAAATTATCTAATTATCCACCGAATTGACCGGCTGTCACGACGTTGGACTCTTGAGGATAAAACGGTCTACTGCTAGACCACTCAGTCAGTAGAACGGTCCAATGCTAGGCCGTTTACATATGTCGGTGATAAATCTAGAAAAATAGGATAAATAGGTAATTATCTGAAAAACCAACGAGCTTAGGACTCTGGGGTCTGGACGGTCTAAAGACTGGCTGTTCAAAGAATGTGAACGGTTGAACCAAGACCGTGCAAGGGCTTGTCGGTGGAAATTCAGAAAATCAAATAAATACCTAATAAATAATTAAACGGTTCAGAGGAAACCGCCCAGTCACTGAACGGCCAATCGTGAGACCGCGTACATCCTGGACGTTTGAAATTGATAAAATGGTATAAATGAGCCCACATAACCCAAAAGCAAGCGAAATCGAGGTCCATTAAGCCCGAATCTGAGAGCAAACCTTGCCAGGGAGGGAGATACTCATAAAATAAGCCCAAAGACGTGCCTGAAAATAGCCCAATGAATAATGGACAACTTGAGACATCAACAAATGATGGTAAGAGGAATGACCCAACTCATAGGGAAAAAACGAGTGTCAACAGATGCCCCTCCTTAACGTCCTCTTTGCAGACAAGCGAGCGGAGGTGAAGCGAAAGCGAAATGTAACATGGAGATGAAGCGGAAATGAAGCGGAGTGGACTGAAAAGCATGATTTAAGGCAAAAGACACCCGTTTCATTGCCAACGAGCGATAGGAATCTTTCAGAAAACTTTGAACCAAACACAAGGAACAATCGAACCAAAACGACACCAGTCAGGAGAAACTAACTAAACGAAAAGAAAACACATGATCAACCTCATGGGGAACATAATCCCTTAGACCAATGAGAAAATCGGAATAAGCAGTAAAAAGTAAATAAACGGATTAAAACTCCAGACGGGGACCTTCAGTCAATCAAACCAGGTGAACAGATCAGAGAAAATCTTCCAACTCTGAGTGGAATAGTTCCTCTTACTTGAAATCATGAACGCACAATCATCCATCAAAAATGAGACACTTTCAGAAAAATCATGGGCCATGAATGCTCAAAAGATGCGTATGATGCATGCTGGGTCAAAATAAAAGAACTTATTAAAATAAATACAAAGAAAGCCACAAAATTGAAAATACTCGAGAATAATATTTGTCACGCCCCGACGCGGAATATCGAGGGCGCGACGAGTCGTAAACAATCGTGTCGATCAGAGCATGTACAAATTTCTTTCTAAAGTCAGAAATGAACGGGAAAATGATACTTTTATTCTATCAAAATAAAGTATTACAACACTAATTCATAAGCCATAAAGGTAAATTACAACTTCCAATCCCAAAGTACATCATTCTTGTAAAACACTAATGATCTACATAAACCTAGGTAAAAAGAAAAACACTCTTTCACTCTTGTCCATTCCCTTGTACATTTTTATTTCCTATAACAATTAACCAAAATGTAGGGTGAGCTAAAAAGCTCAGTAGGATTTTATATCTCTATAAACCAGGTAATCTTTAAGTATTAACAATTTAAACAATTTTCTAACTTGTATCGAGAAGTGTATAAACATGAATGGAATTTCCAAGTGATTGAGATGATATGATATCAAGATGAATTTCCAAGTAATAACTTTGAACAAGTAAAGAATTTCATGTAATTGGCCATTTTCACGCAAGTCAAGTAATTCATGTAATTTTCAAGTAAATAAGTAACAAGTAAACAAGTACGAATAGTGGAATGTTGTATCAAGTAAATCTATCATACACTTCGGTGCAATGCCACACTGTTGGTCAATCAACTCCCATGGGCACAAGTACTTTCGGGCGCTCCCCCCAGGACCAGACCGGGCCCCATTAATGCCAGGCATTGAGTCATATGGATCCGAAGATCCCAAGTACGTTTAGACATCCACTTTATATAATTATGGCCAAAGATTTTCAAGAAAATTTTGTTTGTAATAAGCACAGATTTGACAAAATTTCAGAATTTGCAAGAAAAGTAGATAACCAATTTAATGCATAATGTTTAACGACATTAAGTCGTGGAGTTCAAAAATGATCGGTAAGTAGGAAGAAAATTTAAGATAGAAATTTTATTAGACTTATTTTAAATATCTTGGCATGATTTCAGAATCATAAAACATCAATTTTTAGTAAAAACGACTTTTAATAAAGAACATATATACTTACGAATTAAAATCATGAGTTTAGTTATTAGCTCTTAATCATACCATAATGTCATATGATAAGAAAATAGATGTAACATGCTGAAAGTAGTTTTTATACATCAATATGACAGAAAATAGCTTTCTACATTCTGAAATAATTTTTATACATCATTATGATAAGGAATAAAATAGTTAGAGGCTAAAAAGATCTTACTGTCAGTGAACGCGTTATAGCTCAGGGTCGCGTTCAAAACAGCATATATACATATTCAAAATAATATATTTTGATTTCTGAAATCATTTGAAGTAAATTTTAAGAACGCGCTATTGGAAGGTAGCGCGATCTTCATGGTCGCGCCATAGGGAACGAGTGCGATCATCATGAACGCGCTATAGGTGTCGGGCGCGTTCATGACCAGATATATAAGAATCAAATTTTGGAAACTAGATTAAAGAGATAGGTTCTGAGTAAACCATGATAGATATAGACTTCTATTAGATGTACAAACACTTTAGGTATCATATATCTTATTTATATATGTTAGAAATAAGGCTCTTTTGACCTCTGGTCATCAGAATTCAAACTGATGATCGCGCTATACACACCTAGCGCGTTCATGAAGAACGCGCTCGGTTCCTATAGCGCGATCTTGAAAATTTCAATACATTAATATATATATATATATATTTGAAAGTTTGGTCAAAGGGACGGGGCTTGTATGAACACGCTATGAACGCGCTATGTCGGGCTAGCACGTTAAGGACGCGCTACTGAGGTATAGCGCCTTAAGATTCCAAAAAACGGAACTGAAATACCAAGGGGTAAAATGATCATAACTTTCTCATTTCTCAATGGAATTTAACAAATGAGCTATCAATGGAAAGAGGGCAGAAAAATGAACAAGATAGCATGTATTGATTTGAGTTTAGCCTGAGAGACACCTACCTTTTGTCGGACCTAAGATTATCCCCAAATATATAAAGAAAACCCTTGATCTTCCAAATCCTCCTTCAAATCTCTACGAATCTTTGCAACATCATAGACTTAACTTCCAGGGATGGTTTAAGGGTCGAATGGGGTTCTATTTATAGTCAAAACTTGGCCAAATGTGTCAAGATTCCTCACCTAAATCCACCAACCCCATTAAGTCCGAGTTAGAAGAAAAATGTTATTTCTCCTCTTAATCTAGCCCATCTTAGGTGTGAAAATAATGTAAAAACGGCTGGTCCAAGGTGGGCTATTAGGTAAGGGTTGATTTTTGAGTCAATCTTCTAGAAATTGGGTTATTATAATCCCTTAAATATCATATTAAACACATGTTACGAATTTAAGGTTAATTTAACCTTTATTGAATCCTTTAACCATTAATTCAGCCCATTATAAATTGTCCAATGGGTCAATTGTGATCCTAGTCCATTACATGGACTTTTATTGGGCTTGCTATTGATTTATCTAAGGTGTAAAGTATTTAATATCTATTTACTTCTAGTTAATTCAAGTAAATTCAATAAACTAGCTTATTTCATATAGTAAAAATGTAATTTGATTATTTCATGGAAATGTTAATTACATAATGAAACTGAAAATTTTATTTCTTATTTTTAAATTTTGGGTTTCTACATCCTCCCCCACTTAAAAGAATTTGGTCCTCCAAATTCACATTATACAACTAAAATTCAAAAATTCGAGTAGAAAGGTCGAATTTCTAACCTAAGATTAAATCTGGGTATTTCTTCTTGATGGATTCTTCCAATTCCCAGGTTGCTTCCTCGAATCCACGCTTGCTCCATTGGACTTTCACCATCGGTATGGCCCGATTTCTCAGTTGGTGTAATTTCTAATCCAGTATCTTGATCGGTCTTTCTTCATAAGATAAGTCATTTTGGAGTTTCAATTCTTCAAATCGAATCACATGTGAAGGATCATAGATATATTTCCTTAGCATTGATACATGGAATACGCCGTGTACACCGGCCAATTGAGGAGGTAAGGCCAGCTTGTATGCTACCTCGCCGATTCTCTCCAGAATCTCGAAAGGGCCGATAAATCTCGGACTTAGCTTTCCTTTGATGCCGAATCTTCTAATTCCACGGGTGGGTGAGATATTTAAGAAGACATGCTCCCCCACTTGGAATTCAAGGTCTCTCCTCCGATTGTCGGCGTAGCTCTTTTGCCTTGATTGAGCGATCTTTAGCCTTTCTTGTATTAACTGGATTTTGTCGGTTGTGTCTTGTACAATGTCGGGACCAAGCAATCCCTTGTCACCAACCTCACTCCAGCATAGAGGCAATCTGCAACTTCGGCCATATAATGCTTCGAATGGTGCCATTTGGATACTTGACTGATAGCTATTGTTATTAGTGAACTCAGTCAGCGGTAAGTGTTCATGCCAACTACCACCGAAGTCAATCATGCAGGCTCTCAACATATCTTCAATAATTTAATTCATCCTCTCGGTTTGTCCATCCGTCTGAGGGTGAAAAGCCATACTAAACCTTAGTATAGTACCCATAGACGATTATAAACCCTTCCAGAAATGAGAGGTGAATCTCGGATCTCGGTCCGAAATGATAGAGCTTGGAATACCGTGCAGCCTTACGATCTCCTTGATATATAAGGCGGCTAGAACATCCACGGTCCATTTAATCTTGATAGGTAAAAAGTGAGCGGACTTGGTTAACCGATCCACAATTACCCATATAGCATCGAAACCACTTCGGGTCTTTGGTAATCCAACAATGAAGTCCATACCGATACTATCCCATTTCCATTCCGGTATTTCAAGAGGCTTGAGCTTGCCAGCCGGTTTAAGGTGTTCGGCTTTGACTTGTTGACAAACCAAACATCAGCTTACGAACTCGGCTACCTCTCTCTTCATATTAGGCCACCAGAATGTTCTCTTGAGGTCTTGGTACATTTTTGTAGCACCGGGGTGAATAGTGTATCTTGACCGATGTGCTTCCTCTAGGATTTTACCCTTGATAGTAGAACAATCGGGTATACAAGTTCTTCCTTTGAATAATAGCCTTCCATCATCAGCCAGAAGGAAATCCGGTCGTTGATTTAGTTTCTCTTTAATTTCCACGATCAACGGATCATCACCTCGCCGTTCCTTGATTTCCGAGAGTAATTCGGGTTGGAGTCGAATATTTGCAATAAAGACTGCGCCTTCCTTCTCCTCCATATTGAGGTTTAAGTTGGCCATTTGCTCAAGTAGATGCCATTCTTTAACCATCATGCTCGATAATAAAGCCATCAGCTTCCTGCTAAGTGCATCAGCTACGGCATTGCCTTTTCCTGGATGATATTATATAGAGAAGTCGAAATCTTTTAAATATTCCAACCACCGTCTTTGTCTCATATTGAGCTCCTTTTGAGAGAATAAATATTTGAGACTCTTGTGATCAGAATACACCGTAAAGGCTTCGCCATAGAGATAATGTCGCCAGATCTTCAAAGCAAAGACCACAACTGCCAATTCTAGGTCATGTACGGGATAATTTTCCTCGTGTTTCTTCAATTGCCGTGAGGAATAAGCTATGACCTTGCTATGTTGCATTAAAACGCAACCTAGGCCAATTCCAGGTGCATTAGCATACACTTCGATTCCTCCTCCTTCCGTAGGTAATGTGAGGATAGGAGCAGTCGTCAGACAATCCTTTAAAGTTTGAAAGCTTTTCTCGCATTCCTCGGACCATATAAAAGGATTCTCCTTCCTTGTCAGTCTTGTTAAAGATACTGTGATCTTTGAGAAATCCTTGATAAATCTTCGATAATATACAGCCAATCCCAAGAAGCTTCGGATTTTTGTCACACTAGTAGGTCTTTCCCAGTTCTTTACGGCCTCGACCTTTGAAGGATCGACGGCGATACCGTTCCGGGAAATTATGTGACCGAGAAAAGAAACTTCCTCCAACCAGAAATCACACTTGCTTAATTTGGCATAAAGCTTGTGATCTCTTAATAATTGAAGGGCCTTCTTGAGATGTTCATCATGTTCTTCCTTTGACTTGGAGTAGATCAAAATGTCGTCAATGAAGACAACCACAAATTGATTGAGGTATGGCCTGAATACGCTGTTCATTAATTGCATGAATGCAGCAGGCGCATTTGTTAAGCCAAAAGGCATAACGATGAACTCGTAATGTCCATACCTACTCCGGAATGCAGTCTTGTGAATATCACTGTCCTTGATCTTCAATTGATGATAACCAGATCGAAGATCGATCTTTGAGAAATATCGAGCTCCAGAAATCTGGTCAAATAATTCATCAATCCTCGGTAAAGGATATTTGTTCTTGATGGTGAGTTGATTCAATTGCCGATAATCAACACATAGTCTCATCGAACCATCCTTCTTCTTGACAAATAAGACCGGGGCTCCCCAAGGTGAAGTACTTGGTCGGATAAACCCCTTCTCCAATAACTCCAGTAGTTGTTCCTTTAATTCTTTCATTTCCACGGCAGACATCCGATATGGAGCTTTAGAAACTGGTGCCGCTCCCGGAATTAAATCAATAGAGAAAATCACTTCTCTCTCGGGTGGAATACCAGGCAACTCGTTCGGAAATACATCAGAATAATCCCGAACGATAGGAATGTCCTTTAGAATGGGTTACGTGTGCTCGGTCATAGTGATAGAAACTAAGAAACCGACACAACTCTTCCTTAATAATCTCTCGGCTTTGAGGGCCGAAATGAGAGGTATGTGTCTAGAATGCCTGATACCCGAAAATAGAAGGTCGGGGTAACCCATAAAAGTTACCATACCCAACTTGCAATTGACACTAGCACCATGTGTAGATAGCCAGTCGGCACCCAAAATAACATCATATCCTTCCATTTCCATGCATACCAAATCAGCGGATAAGTTATAACCACTAATTAGAATTTCACTATCATGATAGAAGTGTTCAATCTCCGTTCCCGTTCCAATAGGGGTAGTGATAGCGAGTGTAGAATCTAACGGAACAGGCTTCATAGGTAAAAGACCAGTAAATCTTCTAGATATAAATGAATGTGTAGCTCCGGTGTCAAATAAGACAGCGGCAGGTTTGGAGTATATGAAAAGAGTACCTTCCACGATGCCTCCTTCCTCGGTAGGTTGCTTACCCATAAAGCTTGAAGTCTTCCTGGCTTCTTCGCAATAATAGGAAGCTTTACCGGTGATGGAGCTTGCTCGTTGAGAAGAGGCCAATTCGGGATCCTATGCTCCCGACTCCCGCATCGAAGACATGCACCGAGCTTTCTCCAACATTCCTCAGCTTTATGTCCGGGCTTCTCGCAGTACTTGCATAATTCTTTTGATGTTGCCGATATAGGGACAATTTGCTTGTCGAATGTCCTTGGCTTCTTGTCCCCATGAAAATTACGTCCACCTTTGTTGAAATTTTGCCCATCCTTGATGAAATTACGCCCGTCATTGGCCCTTTTCATCCCGAAGGAAGGTTTGAAACTTCCGGACCCAGTAACTTGCTCTCTCTTGGCTTCCCTTTCTCGGATGCGATCCGATAACCCCGTTGCATCTTCTAGGAGTTAAGCTCTTTGTACCGCATCAGAATATGATTGAATATCCATCGGGGCCAGTTGAGTAATATATTGCGGCTTAAGGCCATTAAGAAATCTCCGTGCCTTCATTTTGTCAGTACCCACGAGATGTGGAGCGTACCGAGATAACCTCGAAAATTGAGCTTCATATTCCGCCACCAATAAACCCCTTTGCTTCAAAGCGGCAAATTCAGCAGCCTTCCTTTCTTGTACTCGATCGGAGAAGTATTTACTATTGAAGTGTTCCACGAACTCTTCCCATAGAATTTGGTTGTACGGTAAGGTAGCTTCGACCGATTCCCACCAGGCACGTGCATCCATTTCCAGTTGGAAAGTAGCAAGTAAGACCTTTTCCTCGTCAGCGCATTGCATGACTCGGAATATCCTCTCGATCTCCTTAATCCAGTGTTCGGCTTCATCCAGATCCGTAGATCTAGCGAACTTGGGAGGGTTCATGCTTCGGAAATTCCTATGCAAATCTCCGGCTCCTCGGTTTGCTCCTCCCTGAGCAACCTGTTGGAGGGCTTGTGTTAAGCCTTGAACGGTCCGCTACATCTCGCGCCATTGAGCTCTCTCGGCCGCCATTTGCGAGAATTAGCCTGAAACCATAATTCCAAGGTTTATTATTTTTGTTTTGGTATTTATTCCTTGATAATTCTCATTTAACCCGTGTTTCTACCCAATCTTACCGGGAAGGTTTTGAGACCTATCCAATTTCTAGATATTGATCTAGAACCTATGTCGAGGGAAAATTATGTTTTAAGAATGAACCTATAATTGTGAAACCTAGGATTTCATGTGACCTAGGCTCTGATACCACAAGGACTGTCACGTCCCGACGCGGAATATCGAGGGCGCGACGAGTCGTAAACAATCGTGTCGATCAGAGCATGTACAATTTTATTTCTAAAGTAAGAAATGAACGGGAAAATGATACTTTTATTCCATCAAAATGAAGTATTACAACACTAATTCATAAGTCATAAAGGTAAATTACAACTTCCAATCCCAAAGTACATCATTCTTGTAAAACACTAATGATCTACATAAACCTAGGTAAAAAGGAAAACACTCTTTCACTCTTGTCCATTCCCTTGTACATTTTCATTTCCTGCAACAATTAATCAAAACGTAGGGTGAGCTAAAAAGCTCAGTAGGATTTTATATCTCTATGAACCAGGCAATCTTTAAGTATTAACAATTTAAATAATTTTCTAACTTGTATTGAGAAGTGTATAAACATGAATGGAATTTCCAAGTGATTGAGATGATATGATATCAAGATGAATTTCTAAGTAATAACTTTGAACAAGTAAAGAATTTCATGTAATTGGCCATTTTCACGCAAGTCAAGTAATTCATGTAATTTTCAAGTAAACAAATAACAAGTAAATAAGTACAAATAGTGGAATGTCGTATCAAGTAAATCTATCATGCACTTCGGTGTAATGCCACACCGTTGGTCAATCAACTCCCATGGGTACAAGTACTTTCGTGCGCTCCCCCCAGGATCAGACCGGACCCCATTAATGCCAGGCATTGAGTCATATGGATCCGAAGATCCCAAGTACGTTTAGACATCCACTTTATATAATTATGGCCAAAGATTTTCAAGAAAATGTTGTTTGTAATAAGCATAGATTTGACGAAATTTCAGAATTTGCAAGAAAAGTAGATGACCAATTTAAGATATAATGTTTAACGACATTAAGTCGTGGAGTTCAAAAATGATCGGTAAGGAAGAAGAAAATTTAAGATAGAAGTTTTATTAGACTTATTTTAAATATCTTGGCATGATTTCAGAATCATAAAATATCAATTTTTAGTAAAAATTAATTTTAATAAAGAACATATATACTTACGAATTAAAATCATGAGTTTAGTTATTAGCTCTTAATCATACCATAATGTCATATGATAAGAAAATAGATGTAGTATGTTGAAAGTAGTTTTTATACATCAATATGACAGAAAATAGCTTTCTACATTCTGAAATAATTTTTATACATCATTATGATAAGTAATAAAATAGTTAGAGGCTAAAAAGATGTTACTGTCTGTGAACGCGCTATAGCTAAGGGTCGCGTTCAAAACAGCATATATACATATTCAAAATAATATATTTTGATTTCTGAAATCATTTGAAGTAAATTTTAAGAACGCGCTATTGGAAGGTAGCGCGATCTTCATGGTCGCGCTATAGGGAACGAGCGCGATCATCATGAACGCGCTATAGGTGTCGGGCGCGTTCATGACCAGATATATAAGAATAAAATTTTGGAAACTAGATTAAAGAGATAGGTTCTGAGTAAACTATGATAGATATAGACTTCTATTAGATGTACAAACACTTTAGGTATCATATATCTTATTTATATATGTTAGAAATAAGGCTCTTTTGACCTCTGTTCATCAGAATTCAAACTAATGATCACGCTATACACACCTAGCGCATTCATGAAGAACGCGCTCGGTTCCTATAGCGCGATCTTGAAAATTTCAATACATTAATATATATATATATATATATATATTTGAAAGTTTGGTCAAAGGGACGGGCTTGTATGAACACGCTATGAACGCGCTATGTCGGGCTAGCGCGTTAAGGACGCGCTACTGAGGTATAGCGTCTTAATATTCCGAAAAACGGAACTGAAATACCAAGGGGTAAAATGATCATAACTTTCTCATTTCTCAATGAAATTTAACAAATGAGCTATCAATGGAAAGAGGGCAAAAAAACGAACAAGATAGCATGTATTGATTTGAGTTTAGCCTGAGAGACACCTACCTTTTGTCGGATCTAAGATTATCCCCAAATATATAAAGAAAACCCTTGATCTTCCAAATCCTCCTTCAAATCTCCACGAATCTTTACAACAGCATAGACTTAACTTCTAAGGATGGTTTAAGGGTCGAATGAGGTTCTATTTATAGCCAAAACTTGACCAAATGTGTCAAGATTCCTCACCTAAATCCACCAACCCCATTAAGTCCGAATTAGAAGAAAAATGCCATTTCTCCTCTTAATCTAGCCCATCTTAGGTGTGAAAACAATGTAAAAATGGCTGGTCCAAGGTGGGCTATTAGGTAATGGTTGATTTTTGAGTCAATCTTCTAGAAATTAGGTTATTATAATCCCTTAAATATCATATTAAACACATGTTACGAATTTAAAGTTAATTTAACCTTTATTGAATCCTTTAACTATTAATTCAGCCCATTCTAAATTGTCCAATGGGCCAATTGTGATCCTAGTCCATTACATGGACTTTTATTGGGCTTACTATTGATTTATCTAAGGTGTAAAGTATTTAATATCTATTTACTTCTAGTTAATTCAAGTAAATTCAATAAACTAGCTTATTTCATATAGTAAAAATATAATTTGATTATTTCATGGAAATTTTAATTACATAATGAAATTAAAAAATTTATTTCTCATTTTTAAATTTTGGATTTTTACAATATTGCTAGACTGGGAGAATCAGAGTCAAGGCACTATCTGCAACCACGGCGTGCGAGATAGAACCATCGTCTCCTAACTTTCCCGACCCAACGGCCTATCTGATGATTAAACACGCGAGCATGGATCATCATTGTTTTTGTTATAGGGGAACATTAGATCCTAGAACACGTAGATAACCAACTGATTCTCGAGATAATATAGCATAATACCATATAGTAATGCAATAATGGATATAGGGGTTGAAGGCCATACCTGACTTACCTGTGCAGGTGAAACGGCAAAGTGGAGCTGCAAAGAATTCATGAACAAGATTTGTAATGTTTCATCATGAAATAATCATTCAAGCCAAAAAAGGAAATCAGCCATTTAATCACATAATGCAGCAAAGTGGGGCTCACAAAGCAATTTCTTTATTCAGCACATGAACGGTCTATAAATAGGCCGCACAACCATCTAAACGGTTCAGCTGGGGCCGATTGGGCATTACAAATTTGAATATGAACGTGAAAATACACGACCCATTATGAGGCCGTTCAATGAACTGAACGGCCATACCTTGGCCGTTCAAGGAAGCGCACCATTAGACCTTAAATGGTCACATGGGAGACCGTCCAAACATCACACGATCTAGCGATAGACCGTGCAATCACTGGCGGTTTCAAAAAATAAAACCATTCTTCCTCCTCCCCCTCCCTCCACACCGTAACCGACGGCACCTACGAACACCACCACCCCACTCTCTATACTCTCCACCTTCCATTCTCAATCTCACTCTCTCTCCCCCATTGTCTCCTCTTTCCATATGATACAAACATCAATCAACAAAGCGGCTTCTTCATCTCATGGTCGGTGAAGGAACCCAAGGGCCGCCGCCGGCGACCACCGCGGAGGACACTCCGGCGGCGACGTCCGTGGCAGAAGGAAGCGCGCCCCCACCTATTGCTAAGGAGGGAGCGATCGTAGCCCAAGAAGGAGACGTTGGGGAAGCGCCAGCGGAGCCCATGACAGCGGTGGAGAAGCAACCGAAGACGGACGAGGTAGGCTGCCTAAAAACCCTCCCCTATTTTCATTTTTTAATCCATGCATGTAGCTTAGAAGGGTAGATTAGGGGCTCATGACCCCTTTAGGGTTGGTTGAGAGGCTCCATGGGGACCTCACCTCCGGCGGGGAGAGGTTTGAACGCCGTCGGGGATGGCAACCCTAGTGCGGTCTTACAGTGACCGCATGGGAGAATTACGCGGTTCAAATAGAACCGCTCAAACACAACATGGCCCATGGATGACCGTTCAAAATGAACTGAACTGCTGTTATAACACGGTCTGAGGAGGACCGTGTGTATCTAAGACGGCCCTCATTGTTCCGTTAAGAATATGAAACGTTCAAAACAAAATGGTCTCCACCAGACCGTGGATATTTAGGACGGGCCACCTAGGTCCGCTTAGAACATGAAACATTAAAGAACAAAGCGGTTTCCATCAGACCGTGGAAATGTAGAACGGCCTACCTTGGTCCGTTCAGGACATAAAACATTTAAGAACAGAACGGTTATGACCAGACCGTTGATAACTACACGGTTGGATGATAAATCATGCAAATCCAGATGACTAGGGGCTTGAAAAAGGGAAGACATGGTCAGATGGGGACCGTGTGATCATTGAACGGCCAAGAATGGCCTGTTATCAGGGATGGGCACCAGATTGGATAACGGTCCTCCCAGGGCCGTTGATAGGGCAGAACGGTCCATGAGAGACCGTGAACTTCTGAGGGGGTTATTGGGACGGTTTGAATCTAACCATGAAGTGAGTAGACGGCCCATATGAGACCGTTCAGAGTGATTTATTCAATTAAAGAAAATGCAAAATCCTAAAATGAAATGTAATTATCCTAAATGCAGGGGAAGCGTAGGACTCGGATCTCCTGGCTGTAGGTCCGAGTAGTGTATCTTGCACTATCGGACTTCCAGTGGGAGAGGCTCACGACCATGGGCTTTGCTGAGTTCCTGAGCGTAGAGGTGACTGGGCTAGATATGCCACTTCTCTATGCTCTGCACGATCGCTGGGATTTGGTGAGCCGGTCGTTTCTTGCGTCGGGACTTCGATCAGCAGGACGACTTACACCGACTACCGAGAGCTGGCCCATGGGCTTGGAGTTGCTGCACCCAGAGCGTCAGTCGACGACGCTGACAAGGACGAGACTACAGGACACCCTCGGACTGAGGCACACAGGGATAGCGACAGGCGAGCTACCCGAGGAGCACTTACAGAGGTTGATCCAGGGTAGCAGCTGCAGCGGGACCTGAGGCGGACCGGGTGCTGAGATGATTCATGATGCTGTTCTTTGGTCGACTCCTGTTCGTGATGAGAGCTGATGTGATCAGCTGTCGGTTCCTCCCACTTCTCGAGGACCTAGGGCACGTCGGGGACTACGCCCGGGAGCGGAAGTCCTTCCTTTCTTGTTCGACACCCTCAGCTCTAGTAGCCGGCAGACGATGTTAGGGGGCTTCTCCCCTTTACTCCAGGTACGACTCTGACACTTAAACTTAGCTATATGATTCCTATAACTGCTATATGCTGACTCTTGGTGAAATGCAATGCAGGTGTGGGCCTACGTGTACCTACGTGGGCTGGGGAGAGGTGATGAGACATATCCAGAGCGGCTGCCCATCGCCAGGCGGTGGACCGCCCCACGAGAGATGGGATCCCTATGGAGACAGGTCCGGGGGATCCAGGATGATCTAGACACACTGCCTTTCACCTCGGTACGACTCTAAACTCAAACTCTTTAATTTAATGCAATCTATGTGCTTATGATACTAATGCAACTTTCCTATTTGGTGGACAAGTTTGGTGGACACCATACGCGAGCGAGGGGCACGAGGGTCAGCCATGGGTAGTAGCGGCCGTTGCCTTCTCAGGCCAAGACGTGTGACTTCACTGCATGAATGTAGTGGAGCCGCTCCACCACCGACTGGTGATGAGGACGACCGGCGCCCATCAGCCAGCGGTTGAGTTTCTGGCACCAGAAAAGCCAGAGGAGCGCGTTGGGCGACACCCCTGAGGGTTAGCTGCAGTGGTAGACTGGAGGGAGCGAGCTGCGAGGCAGATAGCAGACTGGGCGGCGCACGGGCGGGTGGTGACTACCCGAGCAGAGAGCGAGGAGGCCTACTACACGGCGTACGCCCGGCACTATAGGGACCAGGTGTTCCGTGGTGCCCGCCAACCGGTACAACTTCTAACTTTAAATGCTTTCTATTATGCTTTCTATGTGATTATGCACTGATGCTTGGACTTCCTAAATGCAGATTGACCCCGAGGGGAGGATTTCAGAGTTATAGGGGCTTCTCCACTCGACCATCCAGGAGCGGGACGAGGCACGATAGGCCCTAAGCCTTCTGGTGAGTTTCCTTAAACCCAAAACTCTTAAATTATGTAAATGTTTATGATTATGCAACCTAGAGTTTTGGTTGCAGCGAGCTAAAGGAGCCCGGCGCGAGGGGACCAACGCACCTTCTTCCTCTTCACAGACCTCTACGGACCGCACAGAGCGGGAAGCAGATTTTGCACGGATGGTGACGCAAGCCGAGACAGTTGAGGCAGCACTCTCCGCGAGGGTACATAACCACTACACTTTCCTAGTTGATTATGTTTATCAAATGCATTTGACTAATCATTAAACTCTCTAATCATTAAAATCCCCCCAGTTCCGACAATATTTTCTACTATCTTAATATCCCATCAATTTTTACTATACGACGTATTTTAAAATTTAAAAAAAAAATCTCCAAAAACTACCTAAAAAATTCTCCCTCCCTTTAAGAGATTCTGAAAAAATCCCTCCACTCTCACGCTCAATTTGTTCTAAATGCGCACTTCGAAGACTGCCGACCATACGCAACCAACACCAATCAGTTAACGCCACTAATAAAACTGCATTGTAGGAACATAAATTCTGAACAGAGTTTGATTTTTAACGGCTCATACACTACAGCAGAAGCTATACCGATAGTTTCCACAAGGGAATTACACAACATCTCCACGCGTGTACTCAGTATCCTGTCATTATTTTCTACAATGTCAGGTAACCACTGCTAACAATCCTCGTAGTTAAATATGACCCCTGCCAATGCTTTCGACGCGAAGAAGAAACCGCATTACGAATTTTGAGATCACAGCTTAGGCTGCACTGTCAATGCTCATGGGTTCAGCCTCCTGCTTCGGTGGCGCCTGGGAAGAAGAAATCTGACATTCGAGCAGCAAGCAAACACAAAAATAAGGAGGCAAGTATGAGCAGCAAGCAAGACACAGCCTCATACTCAAAAAGTATCTATGAAACAAACTAAAAACCAAATGAAACAGAATTGAGAGGGCGGCGCCCGGGGGGGGGGGAATGGAGATGGCTTCATACATTGGCTTCCATATGCTCCAGCTTGCTCATTTTGGCGAACATGTTGCCGTAAAATTTGGCCTCTTTCTTGTTGTACTCTTTCACTCTCTCTTTCAGTGTCTTGTATTCCAATTTTACATCCCTGAATGAAAGATGGGGTAGGATTAGAGGCAATTGACGAGCTGGAAAGTCTCAAGTAGCAGGCTGTAAAGCGTTAGCCTGCTAGTGACAAACCTGTTGTCCGGGTCAATCTCTAGTGCTTTCTTAATGTCGGCCTCTGCCAAATCCAGGTCGGCAAGCTGGATGTATGCTTGAGCCCTCCTGTAAAGAGCTTTCACATTTCTGCTCTCAATCTCCAGAACCTACAATTTCGGAATTTCAAACATGTATGCGCATCAATGTTCGTCGCTTCTCCTGTTAATTGCAGAAAATCTTAATCGATCAAAGATTTATCGTACCTTAGTGCAGAGTTTCTCGGCCTGCTTGTAATCTTTCAACTTCAACTTGCAAGCTGCATTGTTCAGGTTACATGTGACCTTCAACACCTTAGACTGCCTTTTCTCCTCCTCACTAAATGAACTGTCATATTCGATGAACTTCGCCGCCTGAAATTTTAATATGGGCAGCAATCGACAAGGACCAAGCTTAGTAAAACACACGGTTAATAAACCATTTACAGAGATCAGACTTACACCCAGAATCTGCACAAAACCTTAAAACCTTACCTTCTCGTATCTCTTGGAAGCCTTTGCATATTTCCCTAGCTTAAACAACGCATTCCCTTCTTCCTTCTTTTTACCCGCAGCCTCTATTTTCTCAGCAGTGTTCAGATCCCATGATTCCTTCTCCTAAAAAACAGAACACAAAAATCATTAAATATCAGTTGTCTCGATAAAACATCAAGATTGTCCATCGTTGGGGGAAGCAGCAAAAACCGATGCCAACCTTCACAAATGAAACCATTTCAACCTCATAATATACGGTTGAATTGGGTGGGACAACAGCAAGATCTTGCTTAGACTCAGATGAAGAGAACGCATATTCTGGTGATATTGTCACCAGCGCAATCTCACCCTTTTTCATAGTCAACACAGCCTTGTCTAATCCTTCAATGACTTGCTCTGCATGACAACCCAAGAACCATCAGTATTATCATTCAAAAATGCTCTCCACGTCCAGCAAGGGCTCTTCATAGTCATATTACCTTCATCAGTCTTGAATTCAAATGGTTCCTCATCATCGTAACCCTTCCTTGTAAATACAGTTCCATCTTGTAGCCTTCCGGTCAATTTAACTAACAGCAGCAAAATGAATAATTAAGACGATATAAAAGCCTCAAAAACAATGCTGGAAGAGAGTGGGCACAGAAAATTTTTACCCTTCACCACTGCTCCATCATTAGGCTTGTCATAACCCTCCCCTTCCTTTAAGATCTTCTTCAGGACCTTCTTATCATCTGTTACCTCGGTCACAGTCTTCCAAGAAACCAACTGAAGCTCCACAAGAAGGGTTGCATTTGGTGGTACTGCACCCTCATTACCAACTGCTGGTCTACCCTTTTCGCCAAATGCATCTGCGAATAAAAGCATATGAATGTTGCAAGTTATTAACATTCACAGGGATTAATACAAGCAAATGGGAGATCCCTATTCACAAGGAAGCAATAAACATACATTGTGGCTTCACAGTAAGAAGCACCTTCTCTCCCTTCTTCATTGTCTTTACAGCTTTTGCAAATGCAGGACAGAAAAATCCTGAATGAACATGAATCACATGTTAGAAACGTAGTACAAAAAAGGATGAAACTAAAATTAACAGTGAAATTCAAATACCAATTAACAAATGACTCCGAAAACTAACCATCTTTAACGGTGAATTCCACCCCATCCTCAGACTTTGAAACAATTGTTCCATCCTCAAGACGGGCCTCATATTTAACTACAAATAGAAGCAAAAGATTCAGTTAATCAGATTATCATCATCCCTGAATATCACACCATGACAGCTTAGAACAAGAAAGTACCAAGAACTTCATCTGAGTCCTTTGGATTCTCCCATTTCTCTCCCTCACTCAGGATTTTCTTGAAAATGCCTCCATCCTTGCAAATGTCCTTCACACTAGCCCAAGAAAGCAGCTCAACATCAAACTGGAGAGTTGTGTTAGGGGGAATTGTGGGGGGAGAGCCTGATGCCCCATAAGCAAGATCCGGTGGAATGGTAAAGATAGCATTCTCTCCCTTCTTCATAGTCTTTATACCTTGATCCCATCCTTTGATCACATGACCTGTCACAAATAAACCAAATCAATCACCTGAATATGTTTGAAGTCCTCGATGCATGCATTATTTCATGACCATATCAAGAATCCATGTGCATGTCTATTGAAACCAGTCAACCCATTCAACTACACAAGCAACTATATGAACTACTACAGTGGCATTACTCAATTTGGATCACAATATCTTACGCAAACATAGAAAAATCAATTGAAAAAAAAATCAATATGGTGATGATTTTAAGTTAGTCATTCACTCTTGCCTGAGGCATTCCATTAATGGGCAAAATCATGGAATAATATCAGCATGGGTGACTTTCAATTGCCAACTTTCCCAACATATCCTTTTCTCCCTTCAGATAAGGTGATTACAGGGATGTGCACAACAGGGAAAGATGGAAAGCTCTATAGGCAACAGCTTACAGAATGTGAAATTAATTTTGAAAATATCAAAACCCCCAGAGGAGTTCATAATAGGAGCTTATACATGTTTACCTTTCACAACATTAACCAAACTTCAGCATTTGCTCTTAACAAGGATAACAATGAAGCACAGCATACATAATGATTACCATGTAATCATATAAACAGTATGTGCATCTATTTGTGTGAAAAGAAAGAGGGATTCTAGTATCCTGGCACACCACAGCCTTCAGGACACAGCGTGCCATGTATCACCTTTGGGTGCTATTCTAAAGATTTTGGCGAAGGCCAAACCCACCTTTTTGGGAGTGTCAAAACAAGCTTCAAACTTAAATTTGATGCTCTCCACTCCACTAGAAGGGTGCAGCACACACGGCATGCTGTTGTCCCTCAAATCAATAACGGAAACAGGCACTAAGCAGATAGTCACATTTAACAGCACTAAGAACAAGTTCATTTTAAGACAACCAATCTCAAGAGAGAATTCATCAAAGAACACAAGTTCTAATATCTGGTAGAGTGGTATAACAAACGGACAGCATATGATTTTGCAGGGATCCAGCCCAAGCTTCATAACATAAATGAGCTTCAGAACAAGTAAATGCCATCAATAGTTCTCTCCATCATGATCATCTAATTTGATCAGGCACCATTTTAACAAGATGAAAAGTAGAAATAGCACTCTGCACAGCATGAAAAGTAGAAATAGCACCCTGCACAGCAACAAGGTGCCCAATGTGATGTTATTCTAGCCCGCTGCAGCTCCTATTGCACCAGATCTTAGGTTGTTGGATAACCACGAGACAGGCAGCCAATCCTTTTATGCCCCAAGGAACAACCCGATCTAAATGAGGCAGTTCCATATGATGCACCATCATCATTCTTAAAATTGGCAGCTGTAGTATCAGCTTCCATATATACATACATAAATATATGGTATTAGTTGGCATATGTACATACATCAATATATTAACACATGCATATATGCGTATACATATATGGTGCATGTCCATGTATACATGTACAATTCTTTTGAAAACTTAATAATACTCTTTACATAAATGATAAAACATATAAAATTTGTTTAAATATACTAATCAAATGACTATGTGCTAGCACTCAAACAGGTATCCTCTAGAATTGTTAGCATGTTTATTTTGAAATTCTTAAGCGAGAATCGCCTAGACATTATTAAGTGAAAAATCTGATACGCATCCTGAATGTCATGTGGTGCGTAAGTCCGAACACAACTTTCACTACATAATCAAGCATCCAGCAAAACACAGATGGCATCTCACATGTTACAATGATGTATGTTAGATTCCACATAACTTCTTTCCTCAAGATTGTTGTTCACTTAAACTCATTATTCATCTACTTAAACAACACTGAAATGACCAGAGATTCCCTTTTTCTATTAGATCTTCTGAAAACACACTCAAAGAGATAACACCCAAAAGCAGGGATTTCGGATTCTATCACGCTTGATGCTGATAACGTTGCCTAGCAGTTGAACTTATATTCATAAAAAATTGTAACTAGGAGTAAATATTTTAGCTCAACTCCAGCGAGACGTACCAAAACCAAAGCGAGAACAGTGAGGGAACCAATCCTTCATTGTGCCAATAAAGGTTCTCTAAACCAACGATAGACAACTCTTGTTTGATAATAGCCACATCACTTGTGCATCATACACTAACTACATTAGAAAATAGGCAAATCTTAGTCCTTGTTACGGTGTAATTAGTCCCACATTTCGAGTACGCTGTTTATGCCATTTTCCAAATAGACGATTCTTATGGAAATCGGAGAAAGAGACCTCGCCGAAGCTCCCTGTAAGCTTATAGACGGATTTGTTTTTACATGTAATCTTACATCCGAGCAGCAATCAATCCAGGAAGCCCTACTGATGGGCAAAAAGACGCGCCCAATTAATAAGTAAACCGGATAGCTACGTTTTCAAATTACATGTAGCACAAACAGAGAAGGAATCGTAGAGGCAACAACGGGAGAAACCACAGGACCAAAACAAAAGCAAGTGCCAGAAGAAGGTAAAATTGCACGATCAAGTCAACAGCAATCGATGCAGCATCCAAACAACACATTCCCCAGCAAACGATATCGGAAGACAAACAAACTCTAACAGGAAGGACCAAAACATGTACCTTGCCCCAGTTTGAACTTAAAGGGAGTCCCGCGATCGCGGCTCGAATCGAACTTGGTTCCATCCAGCAGCGTCCCAGTATAGTGCACTGCACGACACCACACATAGACACAAGCACCGTCAGCATAGAAGAGAAACCCCGCAACACCAGCCCACATCAGCCACCACCTTGACGAGGAGGCGGGAAAACAATGGATCGAGCAGAGCGAGACAGAAGAAGGGACGCCACATACAGACCTTCAACCTCGTCGCCGACCTCGGGGGTGTCCCACCCCTCGCCCTCCTTGACGAGCTTCTTCTTGAGGCCCTCCTTGCCGATCTCCTTCTCCTCCCCCACCTTGATGAGGGGATTGTTGTCCTGGAAGTCCTCCATCATCTCCTCGTTCATCTCCTCCCCCGCGGGCATGTCGAAGTCCTCCTCCATGGCAGCGGCGGATCCGGTAGCGGCAGCGGCAACAGAAGGCGAGACGCTTGGGAGAGCTCTGTGCAGATGCTAAGAAAGCGAATGCGGAAGCTTCTTGTGGGGGACGGAGGCGAAAGAGAGGGAGGGCTTTAATTGTGGGCGGGGAGAGGAGGCTGCTGGGGTTCTAGAGGCTTCTGCGAGGGAGTGAGGACACGATAGGGATTCTGGAGAATGGTGGAAAAGGCGGGGCCGTTGGGGGGGTGTCGGGGGAACAAGGGTCAGGATGCTTCCAGATAGATCCATTTCTTCTCTCTCTCTCTCTCTCTCTCTCTCTCTCTCTCTCTCTCTCTCTCTCTCCTTTTCTTCTCTCTCTCTCTCTCAAAAAAATATTTTCTTTATTTTAATCGCTTTTTCAGTCCTAAAGTTTAATATTTATATATTAATATTTTAAATCTAAATATTTATTTATAACTGTTTAAAATATTAAATTATTTAATGAAACACTCCGTATTATTATAAATAAACCTATCAAGCGTTTAGCAAAAAAATTTGAAAAGAGCCTTTTTCAAACGAGGGCGCGTTTGGAAGGGTTTATGGTTTTAATTTTTTAAAAAAATGTAAAGAGAAAAAAATTAGATGAGTGTTTTGGGTTTTTTTTTAAGTTGACTTTTTGTTATTATATATATATGTACGTCAAAAAATCATCTTTAAAAATTAGTGATGTGAATATGCTGTATTTATTTAATTTTTTTGAGAGTTGGAATTCTGAGAAAAAAATTACCCCTAAACCCCCCAACAAGTGAGCCCTAAGTTTGTCATTGTGACTTGTGAGGTTTTATGGATGACAATTTAAATCAACCGGATCAGTACGGTTCCAATCCGATCAGTATATTGCAAGTGTTGACAGTCAATTTATTAGAACACGATCATTTAGGTCATCTTTGATAACATAATAGAAAAAAATAGGGTTAACTTAAATTCAGATAAATTATTTTTAATTTTTATTTTTCCTTTGAAATCTATTCAGATTAAGGGTGAAATAACTCGTTCTAACTTTGACTAGAATAAGTTATTCTAAAAAAGTATGGTTAGAGATGATAAAATTTACCTATCTTATCAAATTATATTTTTATTTATTCTTTGAATTAATATCTCTTATTCCACCTTTATTCTATTATCACATAGTGTGATTAATTTTGTGAAAGTGTGCGATTGTCCCCCAATCGGCACCTCCTGTTGTCGCATTCCACCTGGAATAGGTCATTAGATCTTCAGTAAAAATATTGTCCCATGTAATCCTGATAATCGATGGTGATCTTTTAAGTCTTCGTTTGTCAGTCCAATAGAGTTACGACTTTTTCATAATAATACTTTAGAGTGATAATAATACGATGAAAAATAGTTTTTTAAAGATTATAGAAATTAATTTTTTCACTTTATTTCCTTCTAAAAAATTAAATTATAATTTTTAACAATTTAATATAATATTTATATATTTAATAAAATTTAAAAAATTTACGAGATCATAATCTATACCCTATGGAGTTGGCAAACACAGTCTAAGGCACCGTTTGGATCTTCGACTGACTTGTCCTTATTTAAAAAGATAATTTTGAAAATATGCTCGTAAAATAGTAGCCAAATTTAGTGGTGCAAAGTTGCATTTGACCGAGTTTATTGGAAGATTTCAATGATTAGAATCCACTGTAAAATTTAAACCCGATCAAATGATACATCCCTCCTTGACTATTGAGCTCGGGTGAATTCTCATGGAAGGAGAGAGACGTACACAATGAGAGAGTATTTGAAAAATTCACAAAATCTCTTCCAATGTTTCTTCGGGGTGGATTTCTATGTAAACCCATAATTTAAACCTATTCACCTGTCATTTCACCGTTACACTGGTATTCATTCGCAATCACCGTTAGTTACGATGCAATATGAAATAATAAATTCCGATTTGGAAGCTATTTCATAGAACATTTACAACACTAAAGGTGTGTCAATCACAATTTGGGTGAGTATATTTTAGTTTGGTTTGAAAATACGTTTTCAAATAAAATCAAAGTTGATTGAAAGTTTAACCCGAATCAAATCAAATTGAACGACATTAATATTAAAATAAATTAAATTGAAATAATTTGATTTGATTCAGTTTGATTAGATCTGAATCATAATGGATAAGACTCACTTTTAACTTCACTATAGTTCATGTGTTGGGTAATGCTTGTGTTAAATCTTAAATAAATGAAATCCTTGTTACGAGCTGTCATTGCTCATCTAGAGCCGTTGTTTTCTTCTGGCCTAGGTTTTGGGCCCTGACTTGACTTAGTACAAGAGCTTAGAGCTTAGGAGATTGAAACATCAAATTTTATGATCGATGATTCCAACTCAATAGAACGATTACCAACTAAAAAGAATTATGAGATAAAATGATTCCTTTGTTTCGAATTTTTTTTGGCCCGAGATCTTATCGAGAGGAAAGATGATGTATCGATGTCCCTGCACAAAAAGGAGGGTCCTTTCCTCCAGTAGACAGACGAGGATGCATAAAGTACTTACCTTAGGTTGGAGAGGAGAAACACCCAAATAAAAGTGTTTTTAAGAATAAACTCTTATTAAAATCTTTTGATATTATAAATAAGTTCCTATAATTTCACTATTTATTAATAAGTCATCCAAACCATCACGGTTATAATAAAACATCCATGTTGTCGGTCTCTTCTTTAACTTAACTATAGTATACGTTAACTTACTTAGCGAAAAAAGATGTTAATGTGTTTGTCTAACTCTTTTACCAAATGGTAAAGAAGAGAGAGAATGTGTGTGAGAGAGTGAAGGGAGGGGGGGCGCCGGAGGCGTCTCCCCCTCCAGTGGAGAGAGAGAGAGGGGAGGGAACGGTCCGACGGTGTGAGAGAGAGAGCATAGGAAGGAGGGGCGCTGGAGACATCTCTCCCTCCGGTGGCGATAGAAAGAGGGGGAAAGCGGTGTCCCCCCTCCGGCGGTGACAGAGAGAGAAAGTAGGGAGTCTCCCTCTTCGGCGGTGACAAAGAGAGGAGAGAGAGGGAGGGGACGGGGTGAGAGAGAGTGTGTGTGTGGGGAGGGGGGAGGACGTCAGAGACGTCTCCACTTATGACAGTGATAGAAAGAGAGAGAGAGAGAGATGAAAGAAAGTCACTTTAAGTGGGAACGACTTTCCTCTGAAGTCACTCACACTCGGAGTGACTTTCTATTTAAAAAATAATTAAAAAAATCAAACTCATTCCCACTCAGGAAGAGTTCTACCCTCCACACCCCTACCCCCTCTCGCAGACCCCTTTCTGCCCTTCGGGCCCCCCCTTCCCCCTTCGGCAGACCCCCCTCCCCCTCCAGCACACCCCCACCCCCACCTTGGCTCTCCCTTTCCCGTCGTGTCCTCCCCCCACCCATGTTGGTGTCCTCCCCCACCCCCACACCTGTCGGTGTCCTCCCCCACCCCCACCCATATTGGAACCCACCCCTCCCCTAGCTCTCCCTTCCCGCTAGAGTGCCCCATGGCTCTGCTCTCCCCTCGGTGTCTCCCCCCACCAACCCCTCTTATGGAACCCCACTCCCCCATCGAAACCTCCCCTCTCGCCAAAGTGGCATCCCCTATGGCGCCCTCTCTCTCTCTCTCTCTCCCCTTACTCAAGGGTAATTTGGGTAGAGAAATATAACAGTTGATAAAAGAATAAATATTTATTGAAATATATTCTTTTTTGGATTTTTTAACTCGAGAGATTTTCTAATAAGAGTAAGAAGAATTTAGTGGCTTATTAATAAATAGTTGTGTTACGAGGCTGATGTCTAATATAGCCTAGATTGTAATGGTCGAAAACTAAAAACTCAATTAAAAAAGACAACTAGATGGGAAGAAGACGATGCCAATGGTTGGAAGAGCTACTGCATGCTTGCTTGCGTCTCTCTCATTCTCTCTTTTTTCTTCATTCTCTCTGCTACTTGCGAAGCCTATGGGCTGCAATCGCTGATCAAGACTTGGGAAGTGGGGATTGGGGAGTCGTCGAGCCATGATAGGAGAAGTGGGGAGTCGGGAGTCTCGGGACTGCAGGTAGGGTCTTTAGGAATTAGGGTTATACACTTATATTAACTTGAAAAAAATATCCTTGAAATCGGTTTAAAAGGTTTGGTTTGATTCTTGAAATAAATCTAAACTTTTAATATTGTTTGATTTAAATCTAAACTTTTAATATTGTTTGATTTGAATCTAAACTAAAAATTTTAAAATTTTAAATAAAATCAAATTGACTAGTTCAATTTGGATTACATATTGAATCCGAATAATGCTTACCCCTAGTATGTACCACTATCTTATGAGTGGCCATTACTTATTAATGATTATAGTTTTACAAATGAAATATTTTTATAGAAAATTATAGATATATAACATATGGAAACGTGTTAGCATATATATATTCACTATCTTAAAAAACTTGCAAATAGAGGAGGGGCGGTGGGGAGAGGCGTCAGGGGACTGGGGTCACAAGATGTCGACGGGGGGAAGGGTAAGAGGGTGGAGAGGGGCTGCAGGTCTACGGCTGGGGGAGGGTGTAGTGCCCCAGAATTTATTTGATAATTTTATGGCATGATTAGAAATTAATGGGCTAATTTGAAGTTATTAATCAATATAAGGTCAAATGGTGTTAAGTAATTAGACAAACCCACTTAATTAGAGTCCAAAATGTTTTAAAACCAGGCCCATTAAGTTTGGCCCATATTCTAGAAGGTTATTAAGCCTATCCACCGATTTTTAAGGATAAATACTAATTATATGGATAAATATATGGATAAGTAAATAAAAGAGTCTTAATAGTTTAAAATTCTAGCTACGACGACTGTAACGGTCTATCGTAAGACCGCCACAGATGTGTAACGCGGCAGGGGTAGACCGTCACAGCCTACATATTCCGTAAGTAGAAGAACTTGTAAAAAGATTGGAATTTGATATTCCTATCCACAAGAGACCTAATTGGAACAATGTATAAAGACTCTAAGGACTCTTAGAGATTAGGTTTTGATAGATTAAGGACTTTAAACTCGATCTAATCTTCAAACCCTAGCTAAACTCTATAAATATGGCATAGTTCTGAATTGTGTGACCCTTACTTTTTGGACGTAAAGAATCAAGGTAAGGAGTCATTATCTCAGATAAGTTCTTTAGAAGTATTTGTTTACAATAGTTTAGACTAACTCCCCTCCAAATTTCACATCTTTAGGTCAAGAGGTCGTGGAGTTAGAGCCCAAGGAAGTTGCTAGAAAAGTCACAGAAGAAGGAAAACTAGGGCAAGATTTTCAACCAATTCAGAAGCTACAGCCTAAGTTAAGAGGTAGGTTATCTCATGAACGGTAAAAACAGCTTGATAGGACTAAAAACCCTCTGGTTCAAGTGATTTCTATGCATTATAGATCATTGATTTCATGTTTTACTAGTTTTATGCATTACATACATCCGTTAGCCCTAATTGGACATGCTAAAAGATGTATCTTGTCTAATTCATTGATACCCATGCATGTAGTTGGCTTACACTACGCTACCATGTCTAGAGATTCATGATGTTTTAATTATAAACATGATGTGAGTTGATCTCTTTATGTTTTATCTAGTTTTCTGTTAACAGATACTGTAACGCATCACAGTAGGACTGCCACCTTCATGTAACGGCCTTACCATGAACCGTCACAGTCTCTGTGGTATATCTGGTTGCTCTGTTAACTCTGACGCATCTATCCAGACACGTTACGTTACTGTAACGGCTGTTCTATGACCGTCACAATCACTGTGACGCCCCACTGCGAGACCGTCAGAGCCTGTGTTATGTCAACCCTAGACAGAATATAACTTGCCAATATTATTTATTGTTAAGCCTAGTTACCTAAGTTTTACCTGATTATGTGATTGTGAGGTTATTGGATTGTTCATGATAGGTATTGCATGTTTTGGTATCTCACTATTACTTTAAGTTATGTTAATTTCATGAGCCCAAAACTCTATAGTTTTGTAACTAGAAACGTGGTTTTGAATGATGTATTGATGAAGCTTTATCATGATTTTCACATTGATTATACATATCTCTCTCTATCTATAGAGTCATTTCTATAAGTACATGGCACATATTCCAGTGTGTTGTCATTAGTTACACTTTGCACTATAGGAACACAATCTTGGACATGAGGGCCTCTCTATTGGATATTCCTTCCAATGGACTAGGAAATTATTGTTTCAAGGCCTCCGTAATTCTCCGCGAGCCTAGGATTCTCACTAGGATGCCGAGTTAGTTGTACCATTAAAAGCCCATTGACTAGAATGCACTATCGTTGTTTCTGATTCTAGTAATGTAACGACCTTGCACTGGACCGTCAGGCTCATGTAACGGCCCAAGGCGTGACCGTCACATTCCTCTGAGTCTATTTTTATCTCTCTGGACTCGGATCATTGTAACAGCTCATTACTAGACCATCACAGAATGTAAGGGCCCAGTAAACGACCGTCACACAGCTTATATATGTTAACCCAAGGTTTGACCAAGGGTTGATATTTCAATGATTCTAGACAAAATCTAGAACTTACAATATTGCTTAATGGACTTAATAAAATGAATGAAAGTTAAGAAAAATACCGTTATGCTGTCGATTTATTTCTATGAGCATGACATTGTTTAAGTCATTTCTTGACTCGTACATTCTTGCGTTGAAGCGTTCATTCATTGATTCTAGTTATCATGGAATTATTGGGATTGCTATATTTTTTGCCATACTTCACTGTTATATGCGTGGAAGTAGCTTAATTTATACCTGAAGATGCGATCGAGCATTGATTATGTTGAAGGGCTTTATGCTAGTCCCCTCGGCTGATTGCCGGAAACATACTATTTTATAAATCATGGGGTATGATGCTACTGGCATCGCATTGTACTGGGAGTACTATTTCTATAAATAAGTGAAGATCCACGACACGACATGACATTCTTGTACATGACATTCTTGCTTGATATTCCACAAAAATTCACGAACTATGTACTCAAAAGAGACTAGCGTGATGAATATGTGACTTGCTCGTACATTCTTGTTACATTATTGCTCGTGAAAGGTCAAATATCATGATCATATTACATTCTTGCTAGTTCACTCTTGATAAATCTATCTTATGGGATTATCTTGTTACTTTGGTTTAATCGCATGATTGATTCGCATTCGCATGATTTTACCTTATTCTCTAGACGAAGATGTTAATTACTTTAATAGTGCCTTCATGTTGATGCGAAGATACCTACTGGGCAAGTGTGCTCATGACCCATTTTCCAATATTTTTCAGGAGATGGAAGTAGTTCAGATTCGGATTCGGGCTATACTAGTGGCGGGTCCGGAAGTGAGTGAAAGTCTTGTAAAGCTACGAGTGAAGACTTAGGAAGTCTAAAATGTTTAGATTGAGTCAATATATTTTTTTTATTTCTTGAGTCTAGTGGAATAAAGATGATTATTGTAAAGGAATACTTTAATCATTTATGAAATAAAGTTGAAGTTTGAATACGTATTGTGCAATTGTATTTATGTGTGTGATTGTCTCGCGCTCTAATTGTTCTTACTTGCAAGAGGCTTACCATGCCAGCTGGTCGCGCTCCCCGAGCGAGTCTTCCGCTGTAATAAAGGCTCGGGACGTGACAGAGGGGGCTGCAAGCAAGTGGCAATGGAAAGGGGTGAGTGTAGATGCCTAATTTTGGATATCCTGCGGACCTTGTCTAGCCATCGTAGAAGTGACACTTTTCCTTGGTTGATTGAGAGTGTAGGGTCTCACCCTTGTTTAGGTAGGCTCCACCATATCCCTTCGCGTCCCCCTGCCCGTAAGGTCTGGGGTTTCCTCGAGGTGAATTTTTTGAGGTACTATATATATATATATATATATATATATATATATATATATATATATATATATATATATATATAACCATACCTCTAGGTGGCCAGATGCTTGGCCGCCCTCAGCCCCTAGAAGGCCACTAGGTTGGTCGCCCAGCTTGCTAGATGGCCACCTCCCTAGCCGCCCTCATCTCCTAGAAGGTGGCCAGATGCCTGGCCGCCCACACATCTTTAGAAGGCCACCTCCCTAGCCGCCCTCATCTCCTAGAAAGCCATTAGGATGGCTGCCCAGCTTGCTGGAAGGCCCAAGGTTCGGCCACCCTCACCCACCTGGAAGGCCATTAACCTGGCCGCCCAGGCTCTTAGAAGGCCATAGCCCTGGCCACCTACCCCCTTATGAAGGCCAGGACCCTGGCCGCCTTCCTGCAACAGTTTGGTCAAAGGACGTGGCCAGTTCTCCCGCCATGTCTCGCACGATTTTTCCTTGTCGCCCACGTTCTATCTCACTACGTTCGAGACTTCTAGAGCGAGCCCCTGAATACAAAAACTCCATTTCAAACGATCGAGAAGGGGCGGTTGGAGATTTTGGGAGGAGAGGCTGGCTGAGCACAGGGAGAGTTGTGTGCACGAGAGTATCTTTCCTGACTTTCTATGTGAATTGCTTTTGAAGTCGAAGAGCTATGCCGCGGGAGAGTGTTCCAGGAGGCGGCCATCGACATGGCTGCCTACCATCTCTGAACGGGCACACATATGGCCGCCTTCTGTTGGTCAACGAGCAAACCTTGTCCTTCTTACTTTGTTCCCTATCTTGCTACGTTTTCTTTCTATTTTATTGCATTTCATGCATACTAGACTTGCCTAGATCCCTATCTTAAAGAGATTTTCCAATCCAAAACATAGGGAAAGCGGATGGTCGGAAGTCTCGGCCATCCCCCTTCCCACCCCTTTCTCGGTACGAGTGACCCCATTTGCATGTTTTCTTTACTTCTTTGAGCATATACTGCATTTCCTCAGTCGAATGGTGTAATGCCCCGGGTTTTTCGGATCCTTCTTCGTGGGTCCCGAATCTGGTTTCTCGGAGTGTCCAGCTCCGTTGTGTCCGAAATTTCGTTTCGGACATCTTTCGTGTTCGGATCGGCGCGATCCGGAGTCGTTTCGGAGGCCCGGAGGCGTTCCGCGGCTTTTTCCGCGTGTGTTTTCCGATTCCCGGCGTGGGTTTCGGCTTTCCCTTCGGAACCTCGTTGCGGGTGAACCGGGCTGTTCACCTGGGCGCGAGTGGTACCGTTGCGATCGGTGCGCTCCGAGGATCGCGAGGGTGTAATTTTCTATTTTTCGGGATTTTTCCGATTTTCCGGATTTTCCTATAAATAGCTTTTTCTCTCTCTCCCCCTCTCATTTTTCAATTCTCTCCCTCTCTCTTCTCACGCTCTCTCCTCTCTCCCTCTCTCTCCGGCGGCCGACGGGGCGGAGCATGGGCGAGGCGGGGACGGCGCGGGCGACGCACGGGCGAGGATGGATGAGGATCGAGGCGGTGGAGGCGTGTAGAAGCTCGGCCGTGAGTTCGTGGAACGGCGAGGCTTCAACGGCGTTTTCTTCGTGGATCGGCGTCCACGGTGCGCGTAATCTTCGGTGGAGGTAGGGTGATGGACCCTTAGCCCGTGTACTTCCTTTCTCGCGAGTTTCGTAGGCCGTGGTGAGCCGAGCGGGCTAAACGGGGCGTTTTGGGCAAAATGTGTGTTTTTGGGGTGTGAGCCGGATCTCCCGTTTTATGGTGTTTTTGGGCGATCCAGGGGTTTAGATGCATGCCTAGGAGCTTGGGGGAGGTTTCCCCTTTTGTTTCCCCTTCACCTGGGGGTGAACGGGGCGTGGCATGGCTTTTCCCGCGGTTTCCACCGTTTCCGGGTGCGGACTGAGAACGCGCTATACTCCAGTAGCGCGTTCTTGAAGGTCGCGCTGCCCCGATAGGGCGTGTTCATCGGAGAAGATGAACAGTAAGGCGGTTCTTGTCGCGCTATGGGGTCCTAGCGCGTTCTGCCCTGTCGCGCTAGGGGTCCCCAGCGCATTCTGCCTTGTCGCGCTAGGTGATCCTAGCGCGATCTGTGCAGTCGCGCTATAGGGATATAGCGCGATCTGTCGTGTCGCGCTATAGGTGCATAGCGCGTTCTGCTTGAACGCGCTGTGGACCTACAGCGCGTTCTTGGAGGGACCAGCCGGGCTGCCCGGGGCGGGCGGTCTGCGGCTGATCGTTCTCCCCTTAGGCCGTGTGTGCCTTGGACACCCAGTGGAGTTTCGTGACCGTGTTTTGGGGTGTCTGGAGGTTCCGTTTACCTCGTTTTGCGTGCCCGTGCGCTTAAGGGTCCGGGTGACCTTTTAGCGTCCGTTCGCATTGTGTTGGTCTCCGTTCGACCCGGTTGTGACCCAGTGGTCGACCTCCGGCCTTGTGAGTATCCTGGGCACCCCATGGGTTCCATGTCCTTGTTTTGGGGGTGTCAGGAGGGACCGTGTTACCTCGATTAGCGTGCCCATAGGTGTGGTGGGTCCGGGTGACCCCACGTGTTCCAGGCTCTTGTGTTACGCTTGATCGAGTCACCGTGTATCGGTGTGTGAGCGGTGGGGTCTCCCCCGCATGTCGTGGGTTTCTTTGGAAGGCGATTCCCATGTGGGCCATGTGTTGGCCGTGGACTGCGAGTCCAGTTATCCGGCCTGGGGCTGGAGGTTTCCCGCTTGCTTCAAGATGGGAAATCGTCGGGGCGGCTTGTGTGCTGCCTTGGGAATCGTGCTTCTACGTTTTCCGTGTGGCCCGTGTGAGTGGCCTTAGTCCTTTGCGTTCCCTCTCCGAGGGAGTGGTCTTGGCGACTCGTGTGTTGTCTCGGTACTCGTGCTACCGTGGTTTCAGACCTAGAGATTGGGCTAGATCGACGGCCTTGTGCTGTTGCGTGCAACGGTCTTGACCCCGAGTCTTGTGACTCAAGGACCGTTGGCTGTAGTGTGTCTAGAGGACTGTCCAGAGTCCAGTGGCTTAGCGCCACTTGAGTTTTCTCGACTCTAACGCACCGTGCGTGCGTGGCCGTGGACTGTGAGTCCCGTTTCTTCTCCGACTGTGGTCACCGTGCGACGGGGCCGGTACGCGGGGTTGTCCCCGTACGTCGTCGGATTCGGACGTTGTTTTCCGTTGAGTTGAGAGTCTACTCCTTCAGTGACCCTCCACTAGTCGTAGCCTACTAGTACGCGGGTGCTAGTCGCACCAGGGAGTGGTGTACGGGCCGACCTTTTGAGACGGTTTGTGGACCGGTTGCCGTTGGGCCCCACGTCTTTCAGCCAGAGTCCGGCTGAGGGGAAAACCGGTCAGAGGGCCAGACCTGGGACGCGTGGTCTGTGTGTGCACACGTGGTTGGGGACTGTGGACGCACGTCGACGGGCGTGACCCCAGCTAGTCACTTGTTTGTGGTTACTTGTACAGTGTTCGCGCCTCGGGTAGGACCTACCACGCCAGGCAGTTCACCTGCGGTGCGGTGTAAGACGTCAGGGGACGCTACCGGCTGTGCTTCTAGTGGGTGGTACTCCTGTCGAGTACGGAGTGACAGACTGTCAGTCTCTGTGTCTTTGACCTTCGGGTTTTTGGTCGTGTTGACCGGTGAGTTCTGTTGTTTCATCTTGGCGCGTGTGTCGGTTCTTGCGCCGTGAGTCTAGCGCTAGTGGCTTTACCGAGGTTCCGTCTTGTGGTGCGGTACCCGCGATCGGATGGTCGGGGTTGCACCTTGGACAGCGTGTCCATGTCGGCTGTGTCCGGGGGACAGGCCTCTACGGCGTGGTTGCCGTGTGTTCTTACTTCGGTTGGTGGGACTAGCGTGGTTCGGTAGCTTCGACTGCGTGGTCGAGGTCTGCCTTCTGGCAGTAGGAGTAACTGTAGTGCCGGGTTTTGACCGGCCACCGGTCTGCTGTTCCTGCTGTAGTCGTAGCTCTCCTTTCCGCTACCGCCGTTGTTTCCGATTGGGGTTCCGCGGGATCCCTGCTGAGTCTCTGTTTTGGAGACTCATTCCCTGCTTTTCAGGTGTGGCGGTTCTTCCTCGAGGTTCGAGGGTGCGGAGCGGAGGTTCTCAGTTGCCAGCTTGCCGGGCCGAGTGTTCACTTGGCATGTGGTACGTTTTACTGCTTTAGACTGTACTTTCTGTTGGACTGGACTCTGTTGTAGTTGTTTATTTATTTCTGTTATTTGTTGAGTTGTCTTGCTTTATTTCCTATTTCTTTGTGCCTCCACACTCCTTTTAGCCCTTCCGAGCCCTCCCGGCTCGTGGGCGGCGGTGCGAATCTCGGGTTATCGGGCCTTCCCGGTAATCGGATTCTCGGGTCGTCACAGCTGGTATCAGAGCGGTGGTTGTGGACGTACATAGGAATTCGAAATATTGCAGTGATCAGAGTCCATAAGGTCCAGTACAGTCGGCAGCTGGCTTAGGGTTTTGTGTTCGCTTTCCGCCTTGTTTCTCGCTTGAGAGCTTGAGTGCGCTGTGCGGCGCTGTGAAGGTGGTCGCTGTCTGTGGCTTTCGTGCCAGCGTAGGGTCTAAGGATCGAGGTCGAGAGTCTTCTCCCTCATCGGTGGTGGCCCTGGTTGTGCTGCGTTGGGCAGAGGTTGCTGGCAGGCGTGAGCTCGCGGTGCTGCGTTCGAGGAATTTGCGGCGTGGTCAGGTGGCTGGAGAGGACTGTTCGTGGTTAAGTGGCCGTGAGCGTGCTTCGAGGGAGCTGCTGTCGGTTTTGGCCACTCCAGCTTGAGGTTTGTCCAGCTCCTGAGGTGTTCTGATCGAGAAGTGTGCTCGGGTGAGCGGAGGATCTTCTCGGTGAGCTGCTGTTTCGTCGAGCCTGATGTTCTTGTCGCGCTCTGTGGCGTCAGAAATGACGTGTCGGTCCCGATTGTTCTACTGATTTCGAGGCGGGATTTGGCAGAGATGTCCCGTTAAGTCTTTGCTCCTGCGCTTATGTCAGTGGATGGGTTGTGTTCGCTCTGGAGTTGGCTTGAGATGTGAAGGCTCCATGGCGAGTTCGGGACTCGGGGATGAGCGTTGGCGGTCATTGTTACGGCTCGTGTTGCGGCTCTTGGCATGCCGTGTTGCAGTTCGAGGAATTGCAGCGGTGATGCATCGAGAGATGCTGTGATTGTGGTCCGACGTACTCGTCGAGTGTGTCGGAGGAGCTGACCTGATGGAAGCGATGGTTTTCCTTGGTGGTGGATGGTGCTGTTTCCCGCGTGCGCGAGGTTTGAGGTCAGGTCGAGCGTGGAGTCCTTCCGTTGGTCGGAAGTGCGTTTGGTCTCCCCTTGGTTGGAGAGATTGTGTTGGGTTAAGGTTCGTCGTCTTGCATTGCGTGTTCGGATTGGTTGGCCTTGTGTGCCATGAAGTCCGTGCGAGACGTGCTCCTTGTCTTGGCAGGGTGGTTGCATGTGAGAAGTCGTGCCCATTCCCTTGTCGTGTGAGGGTGCTGGCACTGTTCCGGAAGGACGAGTGCTGGTTGGGCGGTGTTTGCTTTCTCGGCTGTGCGCGCGGATCTGAGTGCGCAGCGGAAGCGTGGTGGGCTTGTGACCCACTAGTTCAGGATCGTAGCGTTGGTTGCTACGGGCGGATTCCTGAGTTCGCGTTCAGCATCGGAGGATGGGTTCCTCGGTGTGAAACGTGTTGTTGTTGTGCCGTTGCTCGTGGTATTATGGTTGTTGGCACTGGCAGGATGGAGTGTTGGGGAAAAGTGCTGACTAGTGCACCGCATGAGTACCCTGTTCCTGTGTTGGAAGCCGTGTCAGGCGTCGGTGTTGGACCTGAATGGGGTTGTTGAGAATGTCGCCTGACGGTGGTCGAGGACATGATGGTCGGAGTCGGTGGCTTGGTGTCCGACTTGTGTTCCCAGTCGTGTCCTCGGATGAGATCATCTTTTGAGGAAGCGATCTCTGGCAGGTTGTGGGTTCCTGTTGGTAGCTGCGAGTGACTGGTAAGGCTAGTCTCGTAGCCGACCACGGCGAGATGTTTCTTGCTTAGGGACCCGTGAGCACTGTTCAAGTGGTGTCCCGTGGCTCTGTGATAAGGGCGGAATCGGGATTGGCAGGTGTCCACTTGGATTGATCGAAGGATTTGATGAGACCAGATGGAAGAGTGACGCATTAGGGCGGAGGCCTCCTGTGAGGTTGGCGTCGGCTTGGTGGTCCCTGATAGGACATTGGTGTCGCAAGGTTATCCCTGGTTTGGTGACTAGCATGGGGTGGTTCCCTATAAGCCTGAGTCCCGTGAGGTGATGACTGAAGACGCCATGTTCTGTCATTTGGTTTCGTCGTGCTTCCCGAGAGGGTCGAGTTGGCGAGCAGTTGGTGACCAGTGGATGGTCTTTTCAGAGACAGAAGATGCTGGTTGTTGGGGCTCGAGCGTGGCGAGAGCTGTGTGCCAGCGAGACCTGTGGTGGTCATTTCTGTGTTATGTCCGGCTTTCGGCTTGCCATGTGTGGGGTGTTTCGTGGTGTTGAGCCGATGTGCTGGTTGCGGTCTGCTGAGATGGCTGCTTGAGCTGGTGGAGGCTCTGTTTTGGTTGCTCCCTTGAGGAGGGTGTGCGACCTGTCAGCTGGTTGCGAAGCTGTTGTGCGATTTGTCTGCTGACCATTGGGTGGTTCAGTAGCTGTTGCTCGTGTCGAGGGTTGTGATTCCTCGGTGAGCGAGATCGTGGCTGCGGCGCCATGGTGGATTCTCGCGTTGTCTGAGGTGATGCCGGACTGTGTCCTTTGCTATATGCCTGCTCTGTTGGCCTGTGTGCTCGGCGCGAGGAGCGAGGTGTTGTTTGTGATTGTAAGTCTGGCGGTGTCCCTCAGAATCGGTTTTTTTCGTGAGAATCGAGGTTTTCTGTGCTGGGGCTCTGACAGCGTGTCAGTTGGTTCAGTGTTCTTCCCCTGTGACCTTGTGCTAAGTCCTGAATTTCGAGGATGAAATTCCTTTAAGGGGGGAGGGCTGTAATGCCCCGGGTTTTTCGGATCCTTCTTCGTGGGTCCCGGATCTGGTTTCTCGGAGTGTCCAGCTCCGTTGTGTCCAAAATTTCGTTTCGGACATCTTTCGTGTTCGGATCGGCGCTATCCGGAGTCGTTTCGGAGGCCCGGAGGCGTTCCGCGGTTTTTTCCGCGTGTGTTTTCCGATTCCCGGCGTGGGTTTCGGCTTTCCCTTCGGAACCTCGTTGCGGGTGAACCGGGCTGTTCACCTGGGCGCGAGTGGTACCGTTGCGATCGGTGCGCTCCGAGGATCGCGAGGGTGTAATTTTCTATTTTTCGGGATTTTTCCGATTTTCCGGATTTTCCTATAAATAGCTTTTTCTCTCTCTCCCCCTCTCATTTCTCAATTCTCTCCCTCTCTCTTCTCACGCTCTCTCCTCTCTCCCTCTCTCTCCGGCGGCCGACGGGGCGGAGCATGGGCGAGGCGGGGACGGCGCGGGCGACGCACGGGCGAGGATGGATGAGGATCGAGGCGGTGGAGGCGTGTAGAAGCTCGGCCGTGAGTTCGTGGAACGGCGAGGCTTCAACGGCGTTTTCTTCGTGGATCGGCGTCCACGGTGCGCGTAATCTTCGGTGGAGGTAGGGTGATGGACCCTTAGCCCGTGTACTTCCTTTCTCGCGAGTTTCGTAGGTCGTGGTGAGCCGAGCGGGCTAAACGGGGCGTTTTGGACAAAATGTGTGTTTTTGGGGTGTGAGCCGGATCTCCCGTTTTATGGTGTTTTTGGGCGATCCAGGGGTTTAGATGCATGCCTAGGAGCTTGGGGGAGGTTTCCCCTTTTGTTTCCCCTTCACCTGGGGGTGAACGGGGCGTGGCATGGCTTTTCCCTCGGTTTCCACCGTTTCCGGGTGCGGACTGAGAACGCGCTATACTCCAGTAGCGCGTTCTTGAAGGTCGCGCTACCCCGATAGGGCGTGTTCATCGGAGAAGATGAACAGTAAAGCGGTTCTTGTCGCGCTATGGGGTCCTAGCGCGTTCTGCCCTGTCGCGCTAGGGGTCCCCAGCGCATTCTGCCTTGTCGCGCTAGGTGATCCTAGCGCGATCTGTGCAGTCGCGCTATAGGGATATAGCGCGATCTGTCGTGTCGCGCTATAGGTGCATAGCGCGTTCTGCTTGAACGCGCTGTGGACCTACAGCGCGTTCTTGGAGGGACCAGCCGGGCTACCCGGGGCGGGCGGTCTGCGGCTGATCGTTCTCCCCTTAGGCCGTGTGTGCCTTGGACACCCAGTGGAGTTTCGTGACCGTGTTTTGGGGTGTCTGGAGGTTCCGTTTACCTCATTTTGCGTGCCCGTGCGCTTAAGGGTCCGGGTGACCTTTTAGCGTCCGTTCGCATTGTGTTGGTCTCCGTTTGACCCGGTTGTGACCCAGTGGTCGACCTCCGGCCTTGTGAGTATCCCGGGCACCCCATGGGTTCCGTGTCCTTGTTTTGGGGGTGTCAGGAGGGACCGTGTTACCTCGATTAGCGTGCCCATAGGTGTGGTGGGTCCGGGTGACCCCACGTGTTCCAGGCTCTTGTGTTACGCTTGATCGAGTCACCGTGTATCGGTGTGTGAGCGGTGGGGTCTCCCCCGCATGTCGTGGGTTTCTTTGGAAGGCGATTCCCATGTGGGCCATGTGTTGGCCGTGGACTGCGAGTCCAGTTATCCGGCCTGGGGCTGGAGGTTTCCCGCTTGCTTCAAGATGGGAAATCGTCGGGGCGGCTTGTGTGCTGCCTTGGGAATCGTGCTTCTACGTTTTCCGTGTGGCCCGTGTGAGTGGCCTTAGTCCTTTGCGTTCCCTCTCCGAGGGAGTGGTCTTGGCGACTCGTGTGTTGTCTCGGTACTCGTGCTACCGTGGTTTCAGACCTAGAGATTGGGCTAGATCGACGGCCTTGTGCTGTTGCGTGCAACGGTCTTGACCCCGAGTCTTGTGACTTAAGGACCGTTGGCTGTAGTGTGTCTAGAGGACTGTCCAGAGTCCAGTGGCTTAGCGCCACTTGAGTTTTCTCGACTCTAACGCACGGTGCGTGCGTGGCCGTGGACTGTGAGTCACGTTTCTTCTCCGACTGTGGTCACCGTGCGACGGGGCCGGTACGCGGGGTTGTCCCCGTACGTCGTCGGATTCGGACGTTGTTTTCCGTTGAGTTGAGAGTCTACTCCTTCAGTGACCCTCCACTAGTCGTAGCCTACTAGTACGCGGGTGCTAGTCGCACCAGGGAGTGGTGTACGGGCCGACCTTTTGAGACAGTTTGTGGACCGGTTACCGTTGGGCCCCACGTCTTGCAGCCAGAGTCCGGCTGAGGGGAAAACCGGTCAGAGGGCCAGACCTGGGACGCGTGGTCTGTGTGTGCACACGTGGTTGGGGACTGTGGACGCACGTCGACGGGCGTGACCCCAGCTAGTCACTTGTTTGTGGTTACTTGTACAGTGTTCGCGCCTCGGGTAGGACCTACCACGCCAGGCAGTTCACCTGCGGTGCGGTGTAAGACGTCAGGGGACGCTACCGGCTGTGCTTCTAGTGGGTGGTACTCCTGTCGAGTACGGAGTGACAGACTGTCAGTCTCTGTGTCTTTGACCTTCGGGTTTTTGGTCGTGTTGACCGGTGAGTTCTGTTGTTTCATCTTGGCGCGTGTGTCGGTTCTTGCGCCGTGAGTCTAGCGCTAGTGGCTTTACCGAGGTTCCGTCTTGTGGTGCGGTACCCGCGATCGGATGGTCGGGGTTGCACCTTGGACAGCGTGTCCATGTCGGCTGTGTCCGGGGGACAGGCCTCTACGGCGTGGTTGCCGTGTGTTCTTACTTCGGTTGGTGGGACTAGCGTGGTTCGGTAGCTTCGACTGCGTGGTCGAGGTCTGCCTTCTGGCAGTAGGAGTAGCTGTAGTGCCGAGTTTTGACCGGCCACCGGTCTGCTGTTCCTGCTGTAGTCGTAGCTCTCCTTTCCGCTACCGCCGTTGTTTCCGGTTGGGGTTCCGCGGGATCCCTGCTGAGTCTCTGTTTTGGAGACTCATTCCCTGCTTTTCAGGTGTGGCGGTTCTTCCTCGAGGTTCGAGGGTGCGGAGCGGAGGTTCTCAGTTGCCAGCTTGCCGGGCCGAGTGTTCACTTGGCATGTGATACGTTTTACTGCTTTAGACTGTACTTTCTGTTGGACTGGACTCTGTTGTAGTTGTTTATTTATTTCTGTTATTTGTTGAGTTGTCTTGCTTTATTTCCTATTTCTTTGTGCCTCCACACTCCTTTTAGCCCTTCTGAGCCCTCCCGGCTCGTGGGCGGCGGTGCGAGTCTCGGGTTATCGGGCCTTCCCGGTAATCGGATTCTCGGGTCGTCACAAATGGTCTATTCTCTTTTGTTTGCTAGTTAATTTGCAGGAACTTCATCGTCGACTCGCAGAGTTCCCCGTTCTTGGCCGGTCGAGAGCGAGGATTGGAAGTGCCTCCATCTCCCATTCCTAAGGCATTCATGATCATCTTATCCCTGTAAGGCTCAGGTATAAGTCTCTGACGATCACTCTATTTCTATTTTTCTAATCCGTGCACTGTAGACCATAGCAATTTGGAGGGAGGCCGCACGCCACACACACTCGTCGTGCTACCTTTCCGGCACCTACAGTGACGAGGGGGAGGGGTAAGGGCCACAAGTCGACATCAGCAAGAGGGGGGGCGGAGAGTAGAGAGAGGCTACAGGTCAATGACCAGGGGAGAAGTCTACAAGTCGATAACCGAGGGAGGAACTGTGGACGCACTTTTCGTTCGTTTATTAAGCTCGTCTATTCGGGAATGGTTGATTCGTCTATTAAGTGCGTGGGTGTGTCAGTCACAAAGTGACAATTTATTCGGGCTCCGAGGAAGCCCATGGTGCGCTCGATCTGACTAATCAGACGATTGTGTAGTTCGGGTCGGGACCAAAACCCGCCGCGCCATAAAGGGCACAGCGTCATTTACATCCCCCATATGAGGGAACACCCTTGATTAATCACCGGGATTCAGGGCCTCATGGCCAAGAAATCAATTACATTGAAGGTCTATTACGAGGTATTGAAATCCTCGCGCGAGGGCGAGAAGAAAACCATTCGCGGTCATGTCGGTCATGTGCTGACCATTTAATATTCGGACGAATGTCCGGCTAGGGAAAAGTGCTATCATCGCGGGAAAATCGGAGCATATGTATGCCAGGATATGGCAATTTATTATTCAGAAGAACGGAAAACGTTCGGCTAAACCTCGGTCAGAGCGGTCAGAAACCAGTAAATATGTTGGCCCGGTGCAAGAGCAAGCTGCGACCATACTGCGGAGGGTCCCCCCCGCGGTCGAAACAAGACTTGCATGAGCGTCATTAATATTTCCGGTGCCAAGGGGCAACGAGGGAATATCCCTTGAATCGGCTGAAAAGCCCTATGTCTAGGGAAGCGGACGTTCGAAACGTGTCGGTCATTCGGGAGACCGTTTAATATTCAGACGGGTGTCCGGCTTGAGAGTATCATAATCGTCGCAGGAGGACCTGGAACATATGTATGCTGTGATACGGCAAATACATTATTCTAAGACACTGAAAATATTCGGTTAAATCTCGATTAGTGTAGCAGGAAACTAGCGAATTTATTGGCCCGGTGCGAGATCGAGTCGGGACCATACCGGGGGCGCCTCCCGCGGTCCAAACGGGGCTTGCGTGGGCATCATTAATGTTCCCGGTGCCGGAGGGCAACGGGGAAGAGTCCCGGGACTAGATTCCAAAACCCAAAATATGTTCGAAGGAAGCGAGCTATAGGCCGAGGGCGTGGGTCAGACAATGACCATAATCGGGACGGACCCGAGGTCCAAGCACAGCCCATAAAGGCCTTATTGATATTCCCGTATATAGGGTCCAGGGATGACATGAGCCATCTCGTTCTATTCAGATTTTTGTCAGTCACTTGCGGACCACTTGATATTCGGACAAGGGTCCATATTGAAGGTGCGACGTGGATAGGAACAACCCCGTACAAGTGTATGCCGAGTTTACGGCAATTTCAATAAAAGGGCGGGAGCGAATCCCGTTAGAATGAATCCAATTTAACGGGCTATCGGCCCGGGACAATGCCGGCTCACGACCATATCGGGGCGAGAGCCGTCGGCCATGTTGGTCGCTCACGGGCCTTTTCACGTTCGGACGCAGGTCCGTAATAGAAACGCGGCGGGAGTCGAGGTGAACCCGTTCAAATGTCTGCCGAACGTGCGGCAATTTTAGTAGCGGCTCGGAAAGGATCCGGTCGGAGAAATGAGTCAGGTTTAATCGGAATGTCAGCTCGAGGCGAGGTCGGGTCATGGCCATTTCGGGATAATTCCCAAGACTCAGGCCCAGTCCGCAAGGGCGGCATTGTTGTTCCTTCAGCACCGGGTCGCAGGGGAGACGGGGCTGCGGTGTAGATTTTACCATTGTTTTATCATTATTTAAAATTTCATCATTATTATTCGTTAATTTGTGCGTATCTTTGAGTGAGTTCGTTATTACTATCTATTTATCATTTTTTTCTTTTTATGATTTATTTATTTGTCATTGTTATTGTTAGGTTTGTTATTATTTTTGTTCATTTTATTGTCATTCATTTGCTTGTCATGTTCCGTTAAGTTTGTTATTATTATCTATTTTGATTATCTTTTATTTATTTATCATTCTTATCGAGTTTGTCATTATTATTCATTCATTTTTGTTATCGTTTATTTGTCTATTTATTATTATTATTATTATTAAGCTTATTATTATTATTACTTATTTCTTTATTATTCTTATTTACTTATTCATCCCTTTTTTAATTTGTTATTGTTTATTATTATTATTATCATTATTGTTTGTTATTATTTCTCCCTCTTCTTTTGAGTTTGCTGTTATTATCATTATTTTATTTTTTTGTATCATTATTTGTTTATTTATTATGCTTTCTTTTAGCTTATTATCTTTATTATTATCATTATTTCTGGTGTACCGCTGGGTCAAGGGAGTGTGCCGCTAAGGGCCAGGAAAGGCGCACCGCTGAAGGCCGCCAGGGGAGTGTGCCGCTGAGGGCCAGGGGAGCGTACCGCTGAGGGTCGAAGGAGCGTGCCACTGAGGGCCAGGGGCATGCCGCTGAGGGCCAGGGGCGTGTGCCGTTGAGGGCCAGGAAAGGTGCACCGCTGAAGGCCGCCAAAAGAGCGTACCGGCGAAGGCCATGGGCGCGTGCCGGGGAAGGGTGGCTAGGCAGCGTGCCGCTGAGGGGTGGCAAGAGCGTACCGCTGAAGGGCCGAAGGAGTGTGCCGTTGAAGGGTTCACAGGAAGTGTACCGGGGAAGGCACCAAGGAGGGTGTGTCGGCGAAGGCCTGGCCAAGCGTGCCGGCGAAGGGGCCAGAGGCGTGCCGATGAAGGGCATGGGAGTCCGCTTCTCTGTTTCTCTTAAGGCTTTTCTTTTCTCCTTTTCTTTTCTCTCTTGATTTTATTAAGTTTTGCATGGGTTTCTTCTTTTCTTCTCTTGATTAATTTCCATTCTTTTTCCCATGAGGACGAATGTTCAAGTTGCTTAGTCGTTATTTGATTCGGCTCTCTCTCTGAATTGATTGCGGTTCCCTTGCCTTGGTTGAAGCGTTTTGTCGTTGTTCTTTTCATTTGTTTGTTGCTTCCTTTTATCTTTTTAATGCGTTATCATTTCTAACGAAAATTCGGCAGCATCTCCCCTTGACCCGAGCGTAAGGGAGATACAGGGGACGCGCCCACATGGAGTGGCGGAACCCGACAACTGGAGGTGGGCGCCCGAGGGTGGCAACACCTTAATAAAACCTCGGAAAACTCGGAGGGACCGGTGAGTGGAAGACTACTCCTAGGACTGGCCAAAGAGGGAGTGCATCGGGCAAGAAGGAGGGGCGAGTGTACCGGGCAAGGAAGGCACGCGAGGGCGTGCCGCTGAAGGCGCACAAGAGGGCGCGCCGGGCAAGGGTCCAAAGGACCGTGCCGGGGAAGGGCACAGGAGGGGGGTGTGTCATTGGAGGCACGGCTGGGGTGTGCCGCTGAGGGCACGCAGGGGTGAGCGAAGGCAAAAATGCCCAAGGGGAAGCAAGCCCTAACAAAAGGAGAAAGGGAAAGGGGCGTGAAACACCGAAGGATGCAAACACAGAAGAAATGCTTGAGGAAGACGTCCACGAAAAAAAAAATATTTGCAAGACTTCTACTTCTATTCTCATAAGAGGAGTGCCCCAAGGGGGCTAATACATCGCAACGACGGCAAAACAAGAAATGAAAGGAAATAAAGAGGAAAAGAAAATACAGTGGGGGGGGACGGAGCGTGGACTCCTCCCCTCCCGGACCTCACTCCCTCTCTCCACCCACTCTTCTTCTCTTCTTCTCTTCACACAGACGGTGGTGGTAGGTGGAGCGACGAGCTCCTCTTCTTCTCTTCTTATCCTTCTTCTCTTCGCGCGGACGACGGTGGCGGGTGGACGGAGCAGCAGGAAGGGGGAGGCGGAGCCTCCCCTCCTCTTCTTTCTTCTCTTCTTCTCTTCCTCTTCTTCTCTTCTTCTCTTCTTCTCTTCTACGTGTGTCTGTGTGTCTGTCTCTTCCTCCCCCTTCCCCTCTTTTCTCGAATGGGAGTGGTTTTATACTCCCAGCAGCGGGAGCTTTCGAGCACGGCCGTCGAAGGCGGGAAGCAGCTCCGTCATGATGGGGTTTGACTGCCCCCGTCCTGGATGTCAGCGGAATAGCCTGTGTGGCCCAATCCCTGATTGACACCTCAGAGGGTTCACTGCGCGCCAAGGATGCGTAGGGCATGGGCACCACGTCGTCCAGCCGTTGACATGCCTTAGCGCTGTGCCGGGGGAGGGCCAAAAGGGCGCATCGCTGAAGGTTGCCCAAGCGTGCCGCTGAAGAGGGCAAAAGGCGTGCCGTTGGGCACAAAAGAGTGTGCCGTAGAGGACCCAAAGGGGCGTGCCGCTGAAGACCCCACTTGGGGTTGTGCCGCTGAAAGCCCCCAAGGGGCGTGCTGCTGAAGCCCCATTGGAGCGTGCCGCTGAAGCCCACAGGGGCTGTGCCGCTGAAGACCCCCAAGGGGCGTGCCGCTGAAGCCCATGGGGGCTGTGCCGCTGAAAGGCTCCAGGGGCGTGCCGCTGAAGCATCAAGGGGCGCCGCTGAAGGGCTAAATGGGCAGTTTTGAGCCCGTTGTGAGCACGAGTTGTGGCCCATTTAATTTTCTTCGAGGCCCATGGATTGTGGAGCTCTTGGTGGTTGATTTCTCTTCGCTGTCGTGATTCCGGAGACGGCTTCACGGTAGTGTGTGCATTTATTTGGGGAGTCCGGGTGACCAGTCTTTCCGGGGCTTCTTCACTCGGTGCCGTTGTTGATGCTGGGCCGAGCAGGATACCTGGGTGTGCAATTTTTGGTGTCCACAAATGCCCCCCACCCACGGGTAGCGCAGGTGAAGGATGAGCCGGGCGGTGTCCGCGGGTGTACTGGTCCCTTTTTCTCTTTGTCGGCGCCGATCGGGCGTCGGGAGCCGACGCGACTTGTCTGTCTCTTCTTCTTATTGCTAATGCCGACGGGATGCCGGGCATTGGCCCAGTTTATCGACCTCTTTGTCTCTTCGTCAATGTCGGCAGGGTGTCGGGAGCCGCCCTGGTCTGTTGGTCTTTTGGTCTCTTCGTCAGTGCCGACAGGGTGTCGGGAGCTGACCTGGTTCATTGTCTTTTGGTCTTTTCGTCAGTGCCGACAGGGTGTCGGGAGCTGACCTGGTTTGTTGGTCTCTTCGTCAGTGCCGACAGGGTGCTGGGAGCTGACATGATATGTTGGTCTCTTTGTCTCTTCGTCAGCATCGACAGGGTGCCGGGGGCTGACATGATATGCTGA
Source organism: Amorphophallus konjac (assembly GCA_022559845.1). NCBI lineage: Eukaryota > Viridiplantae > Streptophyta > Magnoliopsida > Alismatales > Araceae > Amorphophallus > Amorphophallus konjac. Next base: position 110,503 of record JAHNEJ010003342.1, on the reverse strand, counting down.
TCTCTTGGTCTCTTCGTCAGTGCCGACAGGGTGTCGGGAGCTGACCTGGTTCATTATCTCTTGGTCTCTTCGTCAGTGCCGACAGGGCGTCGGGAGCTGACCTGGTTTGTTGTCTCTTGGTCTCTTCATCAGTGCCGACAGGGTGTCGGGAGCTGACCTAGTTTGTTGGTCTCTTGGTCTCTTCGTCAGTGCCGACAGGGTGTCGGGAGCTGACATGATATGTTGGTCTCTTTGTCTCTTCATCAGCGTCGACAGGGTGCCGGGGGCTGACATGATATGCTGATCTCTTGGTCTATTCGTCAGTGCCAATAGGGTGTCTGGAGCTGACCTGGTTAATTGTCTCTTGGTCTCTTCGTCAGTGCCGACAGGGCGTCGGGAGCTGACCTGGTTTGTTGTCTCTTGGTCTCTTCGTCAGTGCCGACAGGGTGTCGGGAGCTGACCTGGTTTGTTGGTCTCTTGGTCTCTTCGTCAGTGCCGACAGGGTGCCGGGAGCTGACATGATATGTTGGTCTCTTTGTCTCTTTGTCAGCGTCGACAGGGTGCCGGGGGCTGACATGATATGCTGATCTCTTGGTCTCTTCGTCAGTGCCGACAGGGTGCCGGGAGCTGACATGATATGTTGATCTCTTGGTCTCTTCGTCAGTGCCGACAGGGTGTCGGGAGCTGACCTGGTTTGTTGATCTCTTGGTCTCTTCGTCAATGCCGACAGGGTGCCGGGAGCTGACATGATATGTTGATCTCTTGGTCTCTTCATCAGTGCCGACAGGGTGTCGGGAGCTGACCTGATTTGTTGATCTCTTGGTCTCTTCGTTAGTGCCGACAGGGTGCCGGGAGCTGACCTGGTTTGTTGCCTCTTGGTCTCTTCGTCAGTGCCGACAGGGTGTCGGAGCTGACCTGGTTTGTTGATCTCTTGGTCTCTTCGTCAGTGCCGACAGGGTGTCAGGAGCTAACCTGGTTTGTTGCCTCTTGGTCTCTTCGTCAGTGCCGATAGGGTGTCGGAGCTGACCTGGTTTGTTGATCTCTTGGTCTCTTCGTCAGTGCCGACAGGGTGTCGAGAGCTGACCTGGTTTGTTGATCTCTTGGTCTCTTCGTCAGTGCCGACAGGGTGTCGGGAGCTGACCTGGTTTTTTGATCTCTTGGTCTCTTCGTCTTTCTTTTCTTCTCTCTTTTCTCTTCTTTTCTTCTTTTTCTTCTCTTCTCTTCTTTTTTGTCATCTCTTTTTGTTCTTTTTGATGTTGTTTCTTTTTGTTTCTTCTCTTCTTCCCTTCTTTTCCCTTCTTTTTTTTTTAAGAACTCCAGGTGGTTGTTGGCGTAGATGCCAATGATATAAGAGCTGTAGGCACAGCGGCCGATAATTGAGAGCTGTTGGCATGGGAGCCAATAAGTGAAAAGCTGTCGACCCGAAGGTCGATGATTAGAAAGCTGTCGGCTCAGAGGCCGATAAGCGAGGCCAAAACAGCCAAGGCTGGAAGCGGGTTTCAAGAGCCGAAGTTGCGAAAGGCGAGCCATGCGGGCAGAGAGAAGGGTTTATTGATGCAAAAGGGATGTTCGTCGCCCAAAGGGACGGAGAGAAGTGTTTTTATTTTGTTGATTCAAAATACGACGGGGCTACCGGTTATGAAACCCGGACTCGGGAAAGTGGGCAGCAAGGGCCGAAGTTGGTGTTACGGAAGCGGGCCGTGCAGGCCGAATTCTGGGGAGCAGGCCGTAAAGGCCGAATTCTGGGAGCAAGCCGTAAAGGTCGAATTCTGGGGAGCAGGCCGTAAAGGCCGAATTCTGGGAGCAGGTCGTAAAGGGCCAAATTCTGGGAAGCGGGCTGCAAGAGCCGGAGATGTTGGGAAGCGGGCCGCAAGGGCCGAATCGGGGAAGCAGGCTGGGGGAGCCAGAATCGGGGAGCAGGCCGCGAAGGCCAAAGGTAAGCAGGCTGCAAGAGCCAAAGATATTGGGAAGCAAGTCACGAGGGCCAGAATTGGGAAGCAGGCTATAAAAGTCGGAGTTGGGAGATTAAGGAGCCGTGAGGGCAAGATGTAGGCCATGGGGGCCAAGATTGGACCCTACGAGCCGTAGCTGGGAACGTAGGCTTCGATAGCCGAAATTGAGTTTATTGTATGCACACATTTTTATTATTTTTTATTTTTTATTATATATATATATATATTTTTAAAGCATGCGAGCATTCATTAGCAAGCATAACATAAATATAAGTAAGGCAGCTGTGAGCGACGTCACGCGGTTCGGAGTTCGATGGAGCGGGGAAGAGGATGCGGAGAGCGCGCGGGCTCCTCTTTTGTTTGTTTTGCTGTTTGCTGCAACACAGAGATGAGAGAAGAGAGAGAAGGGGCCACCACGGGAGATTGCTCCGGCGGGGCGAGCGGGACAAGTATAATATAGCAAGATATGGGGTTCAAACGGCCATAGCGGGAAGTGACTCGCCGCGACCTCGGGGGGACGGGAATGGTGCAGAAATTAAATAACAAGAATTGAAACGGCCATTGGGGAAGTGACTCGCCGCGGCCTCGAGAATATGAGCAGAATATAGCAGAATATAAAAGAGAATATAAGAACAGAGATTTAAACGGCCATTGGGGAAGTGACTCGCCGCGGCCTCGAGAATATGAGCAGAATATAACAGAATATAGAGAGAGTATAAGAACGGAAATTTAAACGGCCATTGGGGAAGTGACTCACCGCGGCCTCGATGATATGAGCAGAATATAACAGAATATAGAGAGAATGTAAGAACGGAAATTTAAACGGCCATTGGGGAAGTGACTCGCCGCGGCCTCGATGATATGAGCAGAATATAACAGAATATAGAGAGAATGTAAGAACGGAAATTTAAACGGCCATTGGGGAAGTGACTCGCCGCGGCCTCGATGATATGAACGAAATATAACAGGATATAAAGAGAATATGAGAACAGAAATTTAAACGGCCATTGGGGAAGTGACTCGCCGCGGCCTCGATGAAAAGATGTGATCGCTAGGGGCCGAAAGACCCCAAAATAAGAAAGTGATCGCGCCTACCTCAAGAGCGGGAGATGGCGGGTTGCTTCTTCCTCTCCTTCCGGCCGGCCGACGGAGAGGGCTTTCCTCGGTTACCCTTGCAAAACAACGACAAACAAATGACAAGTGGCTTAGAAAGATGAATGTGTAGTATTCATATCCTTGCAATAAAAATGACGAAATAACGGGAAGACACACACCTGGTTGGTGTTATCTTTTAAACCCCTCTCGGACTCGAGTAGGAGGAAAATGAGATGATGGATGCGAGATGATGAATGCAAAAGAAGTACGAAGAAAAGGAAAGAGTTGGCTTATTGGATGTGCCGGTGGTGAAATTCGGCGGAGCTCCGGCAGCGTGGGGACGACGTAGAAGCGCGGTGGATGAAGACGACCTTCCTCTCGCGAGCGTGGGCACCCGAGAAGCCGGCAGAACCTCCACCTACAAAAGACCCCACGGGTTAGAAAAATGACTCCGTAGCCTCTGGGCTCCGGCAGCCTATCGGATCACTGCTTAGCTCCCCTAGAATTGAGGGGGTGAGCCTCTATTTATAGAGCTCCGGAAGGTGGAGGCGTCCAGGACCCTGGACACCTCCATCAGGGCCGAAATAATATTTTATTCTATTTTTATTGATTTTTTTGGAATACTTTTGTAGAGGCGTCCAGGGTCCCGGACGCCTCAAGCAGGTCCACCGAAAACCGACGACGGCCGCACGCGGTTCGGCACAACGCGTGGTTTTGTGAGCGGCGCCTCGTGATTCAGAAATGGGCGCGTCCAGCTGACCGGACGTCTCTATATTTTGGATTTTTTCACACATGACAAACCGTCGTTCGGTGGCCGGCGCCCGTGACGGTTTTTATGGAGGCGTCCAGGGGCATGGACGCCTCCAATATATATATATATATTATTTTTTGTCTTTTATGCCAGGGCTGGCATTTTGATTTTTTTTAGATTTGTTTTTATGGAGGCGTCCAGGGGCCTGGACGCCTCCATTAATGTATATTTTTATTTATGTTTTGTTTTATTTTATGCCAACTGGCATTTTACAAACATTTTTTATTATTTTTGTTTTTTATGGAGGCGTCCAGGGGCCTGGACGCCTCCATTAATTTATATATATTTTTTTATATTTTTTTATTTGATTTTAGGCCCTGAGAAAAGAATAAAATAAGAGAAAAGAATGGGGGCGTCCAGGGGCCTGGACGCCCCCATTAAGACCCACCCGGGTCCTTGGATCAGGCGTCGGCGGTCGCCCGGTAGACCCCCTTCTTGATTCCGGAACCTCCCGATGCGTTCGACTGGTGTTGATGTCGCCCGAATGCCGTGACGAGACGATTCCGGATGTCGAAAAGGGCGGAAGAAGACTCAAGAAAAGGAAGCACTCAAGTGATTCAAAACGCGTCAGCCGTCGCGGGGCGTTGTATAGTAATATGAAACTTTCTCAGGAGACGTCAGGAATGGCGTGTCTACAGCTGCCCCGCCTTGGCGTCTGCTTTGCAAGGGAGCGATACGTAGTGGAATGGTATCGAAGTGGAGTGAAATGGAGTGGGAGCGGACTGATAAGTCGATGCCAAGGTGTGATGAGACACGCTTTTGACGTTACTGTTTGGAATCTTTCCTGGAGTTTCAATGAGGCGACCTTGAAGAAGGTCTTTCAAATATTGGCGATTGCTTGGACGGAGATCAAATAAGGGAGGGTGAGATGTGCGCTCAGGCACGAAACAAAAAGGGACCAACTTCTCGGTGTGGAAGTACCTGGGTCATAAACCGGAGGTTTCACCTTTGGGGAGCGGTTACCAGCCAATGTGGAAGTTCTGCGGCCAAGGTGGGTCAAAAAAGGTAAAGGAATATCTGAGGGTCTGTCCAAACAAGGGTCTCCTTTGGAAGAGCAGCGTCGGGGCCGTCTCTAGGAAACTCGGTATTTCATTCGGAGTGGAATATATCATATTTGTGGGAATTGAAACACAATGGCTTTCACAATCGAATCACTTGAATGATCTTCCGCAATAAATCAAGTCCTATATGAATGCATGCCGGGTTTAAAGAAAAATTCAAAACAAACTAAAATAGAAAATAGCCAAGGATAATATTGTTAACTTGTGAAGAACGGGTCAGGATACCGATCCGGTGAGCTGATACTGGGCTGGGGCCCGTTTATCCACGCACCAACTCACTGAACGGAACCGTCGTCCCCATTCTATCACAAATTGACGGCCTATCCGTACAACCCAAACTCTTCCGGGATCATCACCGTTTTTGTTGAAGGGGAACTCCAATCCCAGATTCGTTCGGGCCGCAAGGTCCTTGACATGTTCTAGTAGCGTAGGTATCATATACTATGATGCATGACATGGTGGGACCAACCAATGAAAGGTGGGACAGGAGATAGGACAAAGACGTCCGTTAGTAAAACCTGCACAGGCCAGCAAAGGTTAGCAACATCAAAAGGTAGCAGAATCGCACCACAGTTCAAAGGAGATCTAGACAAAATCTTGACAATGACCACTGATGTGACATGTTCTGTCTTGTAGCACCCTCCCCTTCCTATAAGAACTCCCCTTAGGCTAGCTCATTCAAATGCACCAAGGTGGGTTTTGGAAGCTCAGGAGAGGAAGGAGAGGAGAATTTAGAGATTTCAGGATGGAAGGAGAGTCTTCCCGCGTTATGAAGAGGAGCAAGCCTAGCAGCGAGATTAGGCGACTTTTCGACCTCGAGGGTCATCTGAGTGGGACGATCATGTCGCATATGGTAAGTCGACTCTTTTCAAATTTCTGCACGTGAACCTTCTTCTTACTTCCTTAATTTCTTCTTCTTTCCTCTCCCAGCCATATCCACTCTTCCCAGGCCCGAGGAAGTTTTCCAAGCTGCCATGGCTTTCAAAGCTGACTTCCAATATCTCCATTGGCATGAGGGCCATACTCTCGAAGTGGCATCTGCAGGGGCTCCTTATTCACGCCAAGCATTACGAGAAGATTCGTATGGACTGGGCGGCTATGGGCGCGCTAGTGGAGGTCTGGCATCCCCAGACTCACACTTTTATCTTCCCGACCTTCGAGGTGACCATCCTCCTCGAGGAGGTGGAACTTCTGCTTGGTTTGAAGAAATTCAAGAGTGACGGGAAGGTGAAGGCTATACGGATGCTGACACGGGGTACTTCTGAAAGCGTCCTTGGAAGCTTCATGCCGCCCGACGCAGCTAGAAAGGTCCGTACTCAGAAGGGGATCGATCTCCAAAAGCTTGCGGAGTGGGTCATGAACGCCCTGAGAGGGTCACCAGACGATGACTATTTGGAGGGAATCATGAAGGGGTTCACTATCTGTCTGGCGGGTGCTCTCTTGTTTCCTTATACCGACAACATAGTGGAGGAAGACCAACTGAGTGCTATCTGCGGGATTTGGCGTGGAAAGAGGGTGGGACCCGCTGTCCTCGCCTACCTGTATAGTGGCCTTACTGCCTCGAGCATGGGTAAGCCTCCATTTGGTTGTGCACTTGTCTTAAATTGCTGGCTGGATTTGCATTTCAAATTCGACCACCGCGAGGGAATGCCAACCGCTTCGAAGCTCTTCCAACAAAGCCCGCTTCACCACATAGCCGACGTGTTAGGCTTCGGTGGTACTGTAGTGAACCGCGTTCCGTGGCTGAAGAAACGTGAAGACTGGCGGTCTCACTTCCGCACCGTGACACAAGGCTTCTTTACTTGCGCACCGGCATGTTTGCTTTTGCTAGATCTCCTCATGAGGTCTTCCCCCGAAGTTGATCTTCAACTGATCGGCGCGACCGAGTTCGTCCTTTACAGTGCGCATCGGTGCTGTCTCCAGATTGGCATCCCACGCCATTCGTTCCCGCCACCGACTGGCATTGTTCCTTTGAAGAAAAGGGAGTTGGGCACTGAAGCGGACGCGAAGGAAGCGAAGGCCATTAAAGCTCCCTGGAAGACAAGTGTTGCGGGAAAAGCCTCTGCGCACGTGGTGGAAGAATGCGAGCCGTGGAGGGCTTATGTAACCGAACTGGGGAAGTTAAGGCCTAAAGCGCCTAAGCCCCTGATGTAGTTCACTCTGTTTTTCTGATGGAATAAAATCTGGCATGGATGTTTCGGACCCCCGTCCCCTTAATTATTATCTTTTTTTATGGTTTTTCTTTTTCTTTGTATTTTTTATTTTGTTTGGATTATATACATATTCTTATATAAATATATTTTTTTTGAAAATTTTTTATTATGGGGGCGTCCAGGGGCCTGGACGCCCCTAATTTTATTTTATTATTTTATTATTTTTTGACAATTTATTTTTGGGGGCGTCCAGGGTCCTGGACGCCCCTATTTTGATTTTTTTTATTTTTTTTATTTATTGTATTGATGGGGGCGTCCAGACGACTGGACGCCCCTATGTTTATTTTATTATTTTTTGACAATTTATTTTTGGGGGCGTCCAGGGTCCTTGACGCCCCTATTTTGATTTTTTTTATTTTTTATTTATTTTATTTATGGGGGCGTCCAGGCGCCTGGACGCCCCTATTTTTTTAAATTTTTGAAAAAAAAAATAAAAATTGTGGGGGCGTCCAGGCGCCTGGACGCCCCAATGAAAGGTCATTCTATATATAGGGGGGGCTCCCCCCTGTTCACTTATACTGTTCATTCCGACCGTCCAGCCACTCCAAACGACCCATTCTTAGTCCCAATGGAGCGAGGAGGATCGAGTCAGGGTCCAGAGAAGCGGAAACGACTGGCTCGTCGTGCGAGAAGGTTGAGGGATGATGCCGAGGAGGCCGCAGCAGAGGAGGTTGCTACGGGGGAGGAGATGGAGGTGCCTCTCCTGGCCGCGGAGGCCGCTGCGGATGCTGGTGACGCGGGAGAGGACGATCACGACCCGGTAAGTACCTCGGAATTCTCACTTTGTGGTTCAATAGGCTAAAACGGGTGTGCGAGAGGCTGTGAGAGAAAGGCGGGTAGTGAGAAAAGGAGGCGTCCAGGGGCCTGGACGCCTCCACATTTTCTTTTTATTTTTGGGTTTCGTAAATAGAAATAAGGAGGCGTCCTGGCTCCAGGACGCCTCCATTATAATATATATATTTTTAATATATTTTTCTTGTTTTGGCTTTGTTTTTCTTTTTTCTAAAAAAAATAAAATAATGGAAAAAAAGAGGAGGCGTCCAGGGGCCTGGACGCCTCCACAAGAAAATATAAATATTTTTAAAAATATAAAAAATAAAATAAAAGAATAAGTAGTATATATACAGTGTTATTGTTTTATGACTGTTCATGATGCTGATGTGTTCTTTGTTGGTTTTGTGGTTTGCAGGGCGTGATGAAGGGCCGGATCAGCTGGTCCTTGGTGGTGGCAGCATACCGTGGGCTGCCGGATTTCCAGAGGGCGCGTGTGGACGCCATGGGCTTTGGAGCTTTCCTTAGGATCGAGCCCTTCCGGCTCGACCTTCCTCTTATCCAGGCACTGAGGGAGCGGTGGCACGCACCGAGCCGGGCGTTTCTGATGCCCTGGGGGCACATGGTGCCGACGCTGGAGGACGTGGCTCGGATCACCGGGCTACGAGTTGACGGAGAGGCAGTCAGCGGGGTCACCTACCCCGACTACCGAGAGAGTGCCCTGGACTTGCTGTGGTTAGAGACGAGCGTGACTGATAGAGACAGCAGGGTAGTCGGCCGAGTGGAGATCATGGAGGCGCTCGGATTCGTCGACCCGCGTCAGCGGGTTAGCGAGACTGGAGCAGAGTTCTTGGCTCGACTGGAGGGGGATGCTCGTGCTGCTTTCACCCAGGACCCGAGCGAGCGGGAGCTGGTGGATCTAGACCTTCGGAGGTTCCTTTTCTTCTTCCTGGGCCGCCTTCTGCTGGGGACGAAGGGGGATGGCATCCACTGCCGTTTCCTCGGGATCTTGGCGGATCTGGACAGAGTGGGGCACTATGCGTGGGGAGCGGCTCTGCTTGCCCATCTGATTGCCGATCTCTCCCAGACTTCGGAGAAGGAGACGACAGTCAGCGGCTTCGCACCTTTCCTCCAGGTAAACATTTTATTTATGCATTCCCACAGTTAAATATGCAATTATTGTACTAATGATGTATGATAGATGCAGGTGTGGAGCTATTACTATTTCCCGATGGGGAGGGCTAGGCATGGGAACAGGAGGGCCGTGCCTCTGGCGCGGCAGTGGAGGCCGGTCGTGGTTGCAGCACCCCACGGCTACCAGCTGGCGTCACTTCGTCGGGAGCTGAGCGAGTATCACGAGGCCATGGTATGATGCGTATGATTTTTTTTGTGTTTATGCATGTGACTGAATGGTAACTAACATGATGTATGTATGGTGATGCAGGTGGTGTGGAGGCCCTACCTGGGCATGGGCGATGCTGGCCAGCCCTGGGTTGTAGCGGGTCTTCCTCGCTTCAGGCGGGACGTGTGGGTCCATTGCCTGAACGAGATTGAGCCGCTGCGGCTTAGACTGGTCATGAGGACGTTGGGGCTGGCCCAGGAGTGGGTAGACGTAGATGCGCCGGCCCGCATTGGGCGGAAGACCAAGGGGAAGGCGAAGATCGTGGACTGGCGTACGCGCTTCCCAGCACAGTACCAGGACTGGCAGCAGGGCGGGGTCCCAGTAGTGTCCCACGTACAGGACAGCACAGACTACATGAGACGGTACCGAGCTACGTACGGGGACCGCCTCTCCTTGGGTGGTATGGCAGGGGTAAGTGAAATGAAACTGCTCCACCTTTCTATATGTATATGCATGGGATACTAACTTATGTGTAATGCAGGATGCTCGTGATACCATGATCGCTGACCTGCGGGCCCAGTTGGCGGACGCCAGGCGACAGTTGGTGGCCATCCGACAGGAGTTGGAGATCCTGGTGAGTCTATGCAATGCATTTTTTTTTGTGACCTGGATTTTTGATGCTTAGCCTTTGACTGACGTTTGCCCCGTGTTTCAGCGGGCCCACCAGACAGCGACAGCCGGGATGGCTGGTGGAGCGGGTTCCAGTTCGCGGGGCCCTCCTCCGGAGGTTTCTGCCCTCCAGGAGCAGCTGGCGTACGCGGTGGCTCGGGCTGAGGAGGCCGAGCGTGACCGCGAGGCTCGAGTGAGTGCTTGCTTGGCCGCGACCCTTTTCTAGCTACTTTCCTTCTATCACTGTTCTCTTACGGTGCATGCGTGCCTTGACAGGTGGCTGAGATCCGAGAGGCCCTGGCGCGTGCTGTTCGTGCGGAGCAGGAGCGCGACGCTCGGGTGGCGGAGCGTGACGCCCGGATTACGGAGCGTGACGCCCGGATTGTGGAGCTGGAGGAGGAGCATCGACGAGAGGCTAAGGAGCTCCCTCGTGACGTGCTGGATCTGCAGATCGCCCTCGAGTTGTCGAGGAGGGAGGCAGTGAGAGAGAGAGAGGAGAGGGAGAGAGAGAGGGAGGAGCGACAGCGGGATCAGACCGAGAGGAGGGCTCTGGAGGCCCAGCTGCTGGAGCTCCGATTGAGTCTTGGCACGGCGGAGGGGAGGCTTCGGGAGAGCGAGGAGCGGTACCAGAGGGCGAAGGAACGCGGGGCGCGACTTCGTCAGTCTGGTTCTTTTTCCATGGGCAGCTATCTGGTTTCTTCGGCCGAGGAGCGTCGTCGCGCCTTCGAGGCTAGAGTGCCACCGCAGGGCGAGGCGAGCACGGCTTCTCAGGATTCACAGAGGTCGCGGAGGCCCCCTAGGGATCTCCGTCAGAAGAGGGAGGAAGGAGATGACCAGGAGGGTGATGGTGAGAGTTAGAGAGTTGCTTGTACGTCACCCTTCTCACTGTATGATGTACTTTCGGCTATTATATGAAATGGAAATGGCTTTTGTGTTGTGTGTACTTTTCTCTCTCCCACACTTTCTTCTTTGCACTGAGTTGTCCCTTGAGGCACGCTCCGCGAGACCTTGCCCTGAACAGCGGGGAACTACGCTTTGCACGGGGGGATTTTATTTCCTTTTCCCCCTTTTGGGCGCGTCCAGGCGCGAGGACGCGTCTTAATCCTTGATTTTAAATTTAAAGCGACGGGTGGTCCTTTCTTCTCCCGTGCCTTACCCGCAAACGAGCCCGCCTTCCGCCGAAACGCGCTTGCCCCTTTTTTGTCTTCCTCCTCTTTTGATCGATGGAGTTCGGTGGGCCCGACCGTGGTGAAGGTGGAGAGGGACGAGGAAATCCTCGCCCAAGGAGGGACGCGCCCGAGCACGGAACGGCGTCCATGGAGGAGGAAGGGCCGCTTCGGGCCCTCGAGGGACCCGAGGGGCCCGATGGCGTGGGAGGAGGTGAACACGGTCCGGTAGGTCCTCCGATCTCTTCCTCTTTTAATTCATTTTGGGTTTTGAAGCGAGCCGCGCGAGGAGGAAAGGGTTCGGCGAGTGTTGCACTCAAATGATGGACGCGTCCTAGACAGGGGACGCGTTCCTTTTAACTGATATAGGACCCCTTTCTTGGTGCAGGACATGGCAAGGACCCTGGGCCTGGCCGATGAGTGGGCGAGTGCGGACGAGCCGAGCCGCGTCAGGAGGGAGAGTCGCGGCAAGGCGAGGCTCGAGGACTGGCCCGTACGTCTCCCTGGACAGCAAGGGGGTGTACTGGTGCAGGACAGTGCCGACTTCCTGCGGCGGCAGAGAGAGAGTTACGCGGGGCTTCCCCAAGTTGGGGACACGCGTGGCATCGGCGGCTCGCGCGCCCAGCTGTCAGAGACTAGGCGGCAACTGGCCGTCGCTCAACATGAGCTGTCGCTCCTGGTAAGTTACGTGCCGCCCTTTTAACTTCAGATTTTGGAGTTTCACTGACGGCCGTTGTTTATTTTGTTCCAACGTGCCCAGTAGACAGCGACGGTGGGAGCGGCTGGCGGATCTTCTAGCTCCTCGGCCCCTTTTCTCGAGATTGCTTCCCTCCGGGAGCAACTTGCCGGTGCGGTGGCCCGTGCGACCCGGGCAGAAGAGGAGCGTGACGCCTGGGTGGCGACTGTAGCGGAGCTGCGGCATCGTGGTGAGGAGAGACCTTCTCCAGACATCCTGGAGTTAAGGGTTCTTCTGCAGATGATGAGGAGAGAGGTAGAGAGAGAGAAAGCCGAGAGAAGGTCCGAGCAACAGCGGGATCTGACCGAGAGGAGGGCCTTGGAGGCCCAAGTGAGGGAGCTCCAGCTGGGCCTTCAGGCCGTCGTGCAGAGGCTAGGAGGGATGGAGACGCGCTACGAGAGAGCGCGAGAGTTCAGGGAGCGACTCCGCCAGTCCGGTCGCTTTGCCGCCAGTGGCTTCTTCGCCACGCCAGGGGAGGAGCAGCGAGTCACTGCTGCGGAGCAGGCGCCTAGAGGCGAGGCAGGTGCTACTGCACGGGGATCCCGGAGGCTTCTGAGGGACCCTCACCTCGGGGGAGAGGAGGAGAGTGCCCAGAGAGACGAGTGATGGTGAGGATTGGCGGGCTAGTGGACCCGCCACCTCTTTATGCTTATGACGTTTTTGACAGCTTATGTAGAATTATGAATGGAGTGATTTGATTTTCTGATGCTTGTTTGTCCTCTTGTGCGTTCCTTCTTCCCTACACTTCTTCTCCTTTGCACTGTTCCCATGTGACGGATCTGTCGAGACTCCGCCTCGAGCGGAGAATCACGTCTTGTTGTGACCATTTTCCACGGGAATCTGCCGTCGAAGTCAATACTGACGACCCTAGTTCCTTTTCCCGGATGTTGTGCCAAATTTTGCGGGCGTCCTCCAAAACATGATAGGGTATCCCTAGACAACATAGGGGCTATTCGTCCTATTCTTCGTCCAGTCAATCACCCTGTGCGAGTGGTGAAGCGACACATGGGGCCGCTTGGCCGGTGTCTTATTGCGAGGGCTATCATCGACAGGTGATGGAGGCAATCTTGGCCCGCACTCCTTCCATTTCTATAAATTCTTGTCTCTTTTATCTTCCCAGGTATATCGAGGAATAACTCGAGGAGCACAAGTTTTCACGGGAGAGGAGGAGTTCAAAATTCTGAGAGTTGGATGGAGGGCGAATCTTCCCATTCCTCGAAGAGAAGCAGGTCCAGTGGTAGTAGTTCCAGGAGGCTTTCAGACTTTGAAGGGCACTTCAGCGAAAGGGCCCAATCACAACTCGTAAGCCAAGTTTTCTTGCCCTTTTCTCATTTTTTCTTCCTTTCTTCTGACCAAACCTCACCCCCATTCCTAGTATGTGTAGGTTGTGATGAAATCACAAATCTTATGGGAGTTGGTAGTATCAGCGTACAGGGGCCTCCCAGATTTTCAGAAGGCGAGGCTAGACGTGATGGGATTTGGTACCTTCCTTCGGATCGAGCCGATCCAGCTTGACCTAGTCCTGATCTAAGCCTTGTGTGAGAGATGGGACCCAGTGAGCCGGGCATTTCTGATGCCCTGGGGGCACATGGTGCCCAGCTTGGAAGATGTGGTCCGAATTACGAGTCTCAAGGTGGATGGCGAGGCAGTGACCGGAGTCACTTACGTGGACTACCGAGAAGGTGCCCAGAAGTTACTGGGTTTGGACCTAGATGGTCGAAAAAACAGGTCGGTATCTAGGGCGTCCCTCATGGATGCATTAGGGCTCACCGACACTCGTCGGCGGGATGACGAATCCTCAGAAGAGTTCATGGAAAGGATAGAAACAGGATGCCGTGCCGTGTATTGCACAGATTTCGGCAACTGGGAAAGATGTAACATAGATTTGAGGAGATTTCTCCTCTTCCTTTTGGGGAGATTGGTACTGAGCTCGAAAGGGGACGGTATCCAATGTTGCTTTTTGGAGCTGCTGTCAGACCTTGAAAGAGTAGGGTACTATGCCTGGGGAGCTGCTATGCTGGCGCACTTGTTTGCAGGCCTATTCCAAGAAACGGATCGTGAGATGACTGTGAGTGGTTTCACACCATTCATCCAGGTATTTTTTTGGTTTTACTTGTTTTGTATTTTTTTTGTTATTTTCGCAAGGTGCTGATGACCTGCGCCGAGCAGCTATGGAGTTATTATTACCTCCCTATGGGGAGAGCTCGACATTGGCGACCCGTGATGATGCCGCTAGCCAGGCGGTGGGAACCCGTCATGGGTGCGGCACCCCTAACCTACCAACTGATGGTGTTAAGGCGGGAGCTACAGGAGTTCCCTACAGCGATGGTAAACTGGAGACCCTACTCAGACATGGTCGATGCCAACCAGCCGTGGGTTCTAGCAAGTCGTGCCCGGTTCGGACGGGAACTATGGATGCACTGCCTGAATGAAATCGAGCCGCTTTGGCTACGATTAATTATGAGGACTTTAGGACTGGCTCAAGAATGGGTGGATTCAGCTGCGCCACCTCGTGTCGGGAGAAAGACGCGGGGACCGGCGACTTGCATTGACTGGCGCGTGCGATTCCCCGAACAGTATGAGGACTGGCAACGGGGTGGCACGATTGTAGAATCACAGGCGCGGGACAGCGAGGACTACTTGCGTCTATATAGGACAAAGTACGCAGAACGGTTCTAACCCAGGGGACTTGCGGAGGTAGGTTTCCCCTTTTTCTCTTCTCTTCTTTCTCCTTTTCTTGGTTTTTCTGGTGAAAATGCTGACTTGTAAGGCTGCAGGATGTCCGGGATGCCATGATAGCGAATTTACGAACTCGCTTGGCAGAGATGGAACAACAGTTGGGCGATGCCCGCGGAGCTACGAGCGCCTTGGTAGGTGTACAGTACGTTCCTAATTAAAACCCCAGATTCCAGATGTTGGCTGTTAATTCACATGGTCGTAGCATGCCCAGATTGGCGCGGCCTCCCCAGCGATGGGAGTAGGTGGTGCCTCTTCCAGCTTGTGGATTCCCACCTCAGAACTTGACTCGCTTCATGAGCAACTTGCTCACGCCACGCAGCGTGCTGCGGAGGCAGAAGGGATGCTCCGTATATAAGTAAAAGTTTCAGCGTTGAGTTCTCTTTGTTTACGCCTTATCGCGTATCTGAAATGGTACACTCGGCAGGAAAAGGAGATGGAAGAAGCGCTTGCCCAAGCTGCGCAGAAGGAGGCTAGGATAGCAGAACTGGAGAGGGAACTGCGGCGTCATCCTGATGACGACTCATCCAGGGATGCTATGGAACTGAGGATCACTCTCCAGTTGGAGAGGGAAGACCGTGAGAGAGAACGGGCAGAGAGGGAAAGAAACGCAGAGAGAGAAAGAGTCAACAGTTTGGCTGAAAGGGAGGAGCG
Organism: Amorphophallus konjac; assembly: GCA_022559845.1. Taxonomy (NCBI): domain Eukaryota; kingdom Viridiplantae; phylum Streptophyta; class Magnoliopsida; order Alismatales; family Araceae; genus Amorphophallus; species Amorphophallus konjac. Next base: position 95,318 of record JAHNEJ010003342.1, on the reverse strand, counting down.
AAGGGCCATGGAGGCCCAACTATTCGAACTTCGAATCGGCCTTGGTCTTGCTGAACAGTGGCTGAGAGATGGTGAGGAGCGCTACCGAAAAGCACGAGAGCGTGGCTTTCGTGTTGGTAGCTTCTCTGCTACTTCCGTGGATCAACGCCGGGATGTGGGAATAGGAAGAGGAGTACAGAGCGGCAGGAGTACCGCTTTTCGTAGTTGGGTAGCACCTTTGAGAGTGTTTTGCCCGGAGAGTAGTGGGACGAGTAATGCAGAGAGAGAGGGCGGAACTTGATGTAAATTTTTTTGGTTTTTTGGAATAAAACACAAGGTTTGGTTTGTTTGTTTTTCACCTTTGCTTCAGTTACCTGAATCCCTGCACATATCACTGAAACAAACAAATCAGAATTTCTGTTCTGACTTGGCCCCTTGCTCAATAAGCAAATGGTCACTGTGACTGTCCTTGATAACTGGTCAAGGGGCCAAGCCTTTATTTAACGAAGGCAAGGGAAAGATGCGGTGATGATAAATGCGACAGGCAAGCACACGAATGCAAGCGATATTAAAAATGAGATGATGCACGTAAATGCAATCATGCAAAATTGATTTGTTTTCTTTTTATATTTGACACATTTTTTTTGTTTTATCATAAAAAGATTTTTTTGTTTGCAAATATGTACATTTCTCTTTTCCATTTTTTTTTGCTTTTATCATTTCAATTTTTTTTATTGCTAACGCCCGGCAAGCACCCAAATGGCACCTAACCTACGTGAGACAGGGGTTTCTTACTAACCTCCCAGGTATCCTAAGTGCACATCTAGGTTGATTTGGGCCTCTAGACCCCTCGAATGACGATCCCGCCGGCTAAGACTTACCCTGATGACAATACCGTCATGCCATGCTTAGGCTCCCAGTTGCTTCCGATCACAGGGATTCACCCAAAAGGTGTTTGAGGTAGATGATTTGCCCGACCCGGATCTGTTTCCTCACAACTCTAGATGGTATAAGATGGAACACCCTGGAACCCTAACGACCAACCGCGCGACGCTGACCCGGAATCAGACGCAGTCGCACCCATAGGTGACGCGCTTGCATTGGCCTAAGCCCGAGGTTAAACAAGAAGACATCAAGGTGGTAAACAGGGGTCTTGACCAGCCAGAAACACGGAGACTCCTTCGCAGCGATAGCTTTTACTTTTCAAAGTAGGCAACCAAAATGTGTATATTAAAATAAGGTCGCAGACCCTGGGCAGTTTTCACCTTTCAGAAACTCCATCGAACCTTCATCTTTAGAGGGAGAAGGAAGAGCGTAGGGGATAAACCTCCTGAGAGGACCGGCAAAGCTGTTAACCCGGCGAGCGAATAAGGGCCCATTAACTCTTTCCTTTCGGACAACTTCGGACCAAATCTCGAGCATTTACATTCCACGGCCCCCCTTTGTGGATTCAGACTTTTGCTTTGAGGGGTTTCGTTTATCGCACCAGGCACGGTCACGACCAGGCTTTTCTCTTGATTTTGATTTTGTATTTCTTTCTGTGAGGGAGATATAGTCGTTTGACGTTGGTGGGCTCCCTCTTCGTATGCCTGCGGGGACACTGCCCTCTTCTCGTGCTCTGATCGATGCTCGAGGAAATGGGTCCTACTCTTGCCTTTGGGGTTTGAGTTTCGGTTTCTCATGCTCAGCGTTTTAAGGGCGCCGACTATCTCATTTGGTCGAAGAGAAAAGAATAAAGATTACAGCTTCCGGAGATCTTCTGGGTGGAGCCCCACCGTAGGTGATGCTACCGATTTTTTTTTTGAATAAAATACATAAGTGAGCAGATGTTAGCTTCCTTCGAGCGAGCATAGGCCGACGTGGCCGGACAGGGATCTCCACGGTTCTGGCAAACCAAGACCCGGTGCCTACCAAGCCTTAATGGGCCCTATCCTAACATGAAGGTTAGATGCAGGGACTTAACGACATGGTGACTGCCAGGCATCGGCGTTTTGACTTTTCCATATTTTTAGTGGTTTTCAGTATTTCTTTGTTTTTGATGTTTTTTTTTTTATCTTTTCATCATTTTTTTTGTTTGTTTTGTGCTAAGGGTAGTATTTCTTAAGATAAAGCCCATTCCAAGGGTGGGATAACTCGGTCCCTTCGGCGTTGATTAGCTTGTAGGCGTTGCCAGGGTACACGGCTTGAATTACAAATGGTCCTTCCCAATTGGGTTGGAGCTTAGAACGCGGCCCTCCAGGTTTGACAAAAATTCTTTTTACGACCATCTCACCGACTTTGAATTTTCTCTCAACGACTTTCTTTTGGTAAAAGCGAGCGAGTCTATTTTGATACACACGCGCGTGTTCGGCGGCGGCCAGCCGCTTCTCATCCAAGAGTTCCAACTGGGCGAGGAGTGAATTACGACGATCGTCGAGGGGAAATTCCTCATCCAATTGTACCCTGAGAGTAGGGATCAGAGTCTCGTACGGGACTACCGCTTCCATACCATAAGTGAGGGCAAATGGAGTCTGCCCGGTGGGGGTACGGATTGAAGTGCGATAGGCCCATAGGGCTTCGATAAGCTTTTCTGGCCAGTCTGAAAACTTACTAGACTCGCAGGTTTTTTTGATGATTTTGAGCAATGTTTTATTGGTGGCCTCCGCTTGGCCGTTACCTTGTGGGTAATAAGGCGATGAATGATGCAATGCAATTGCGTACCTTTTGCAGAGGTCCTGTAGGTCCTGAGAAATGAATTGTGGCCCATTGTCGGTGACGATCGTGCTTGGGATGCCGAATCTGGCGAGAATGTTCTTCATGATGAACTTGCAGACTGTTGACGCATTGATTTCCGCGTAAGCTTCGGCTTCGGCCCATTTGGTGAAGTATTCCGTCGCAGTAAGGATGAAAGATTTCTGCTTGGTGAGGGAATTGGGATCACCTAGGGGACCAATGATGTCGAATGCCCACATGGAGAAAGGCCATGGGGATGATATTGGATGAAGTGAGGAAGATGGTGAATGGATTTTATCGGCGTGAAGTTGACACTTGACACACCTACGGACATAGACAGCACAATCCTCTTCCATAGTGGGCCAATAAAAGCCTTGACGAATGATCTTCTTGGCGAGCATCTGACTATTCACGTGGCCACCGCACACACCCGAGTGCGTCTCTTCTACACATTTCCAAACCTCATCGTCACCAAGACATCTTAACAGAATACCAGTAAGGCTCCTCCTATAGAGTAGACCTCCAATCAATGTGTATTTCTGAGCCACCCTTCTTATGGCTTTCTTGTCCTCTGTGGTGGCCCCTTCAGGATAAGACTGATCTTGGCAATATTTGACAATTTCATAGAACCATGGTTTCTCTTCATCAGCCAGTTCTTCTTCGGCCTCTGCCAACATGAGCTCCCTCTTCTCAAGGATATCTTCCTGCAGGATCTTCCTTGCTATCCTGTCTTTGATGTTTACGTAGGAAGCATCATCGACTGCAGGGGCGTGAAGTTTGTAGATGGAAATGGACTTAAACCATCTTCCTAGAGGGAACCTTATGGATGATGCCAATGAGGCGAGGGCATCGGCGAGAATATTCTGATGACGAGGGATATGAACAAAGATCAGTTTTGTGAACAGTTTGGCAAAGGCAGCAGTGAGTTCTTGGTATGGCTTGAGTTTGGGATCGCGAGTGCGATACTTAGTGAGTACCTGGCGAAGGATGAGTTGACTATCACCTACGACTCGTAACTCAGTGATACGAAAAAAATGAGCGAGTCCTAGGCCAGCTAGAAGAGCTTCATATTCGGCTATATTGTTGGTGACTGGAAATTTGAGCTGGTATGCCAATGGGAATGTGAGGCCTTCCGGCGACAGGAGGGCGATGCCGATTCCTCTCCCTTGAGAATTTAGAGCTCCATCAAAATATAGTGTCCACATTGGCTCATCTGATTGGTTGACGGACATTAGTTCCTCATCTGGAAACTCTGATTGGACGGGATCGAACTTGGGAAGAGGATGGTGAGCGAGATGCTCGGCTATGGCATAACCTTTAATCGCCTTTTGCTGGATGTAGGTGATGTCGAACTGAGAGAGAAAACTTTGCCAGCGTGCTAGCCTATCCGTAAGGACGGCTTTCTCCAGAAGGAATTTGATAGGATTCATTCGAGCAATCAAGTGGACTTCGTGAGCTAAGAAGTAGTGCTTCAATTTCTGCACTACCCAAACGAGGGCAGCACAGGTTTTCTCCATGCCGGTGTACTTCTGCTCACAGGGATTGAGAAGTTTGGACAAGTAATAGGTTGCCCGTTCCTTGCCTTCTTCATCAGCTTGTGCGAGGACGGCTCCCACGGAGTCATCCAAGACTGAGATGTAAAGGATCCGAGGTTTTTCTGGTTTAGGTGGAATGAGAACGGGTGGACTAGCCAGATATTCCTTCAACCCTTCAAAAGCTTTCTGACATTTAGAATTCCAGTGGAATTCTACTCCTGGCTTGGTCAACTCGTAGAGAGGTCTACACCTTTGTGAATGTTGAGACACAAACCGACGAATAAACTGCAGCCTGCCGATTAAACCTCAGACTTCCCTCAAATTCTTGGGAGGCGGCATATCCCTGATAGCCTTGGCTTTGTCGGGATCTATCTCGATCCCTCTTTTACTCACAATGAACCCCAGCAATTTACCCGACGACACACCAAACACACACTTTTTCGGGTTCATTTTCAATTGGAATTCTCTTGACCTTTGCAAGACCTTAGCCAAAACTTCTGGATGTTCCATCCTGGTCCTTGATTTCACCAATAAGTCATCCACATACACTTCTAGATATATGTGCATCATGTCATGAAATATGGCCATCATCGCTCTTTGGTAAGTAGCTCCAGCATTCTTTAACCCAAACGGCATGACCACGTAACAATATGTTCCCCAAGGGGTAGTGAATGACGTCTTTTCCTGATCCTCTTCTGCCAAACGAATTTGATTGTATCCCGAAAATCCATCCATGAATGAGAGGGTTTCATAACCTGCCGTGTTATCAATCAACACATCAATGTGAGGCAAGGGAAAATCATCCTTTGGACACGCGCAGTTAAGGTCCCGGAAGTCAATGCAAATCCTGACTTTCCCATCTTTCTTCATGACCGGGTGTGGACACCAAAAAAAAAAATGTCGATGAGGATCATACGGCATGCACGTCTCGACATTCGAGAGCAAGCCGAAGATGGAAATGCCGAACAAACCTCATGCCTCGCCCGATCAGGACGAGAACTCGCTTGGTGGTCCACTACCTGCTAAGGAAGCCCCCAGGCAGAAGATACAGCTACAACGCTCCTACCGGCCATGCCGAGAGCTGAATCAGAGAGAAGTCGGGAATTTCGGCACAGTCTCGGTACGCACCGAAAGTCACGCAGAATCTGGGACCGAGTCCCAGAGGCTACAAACGGAATACTGCAGAGGCCATACATTGCAACCGGAACATTCTGGGAATGCCGACATTCATATAAACGGCCGCGACTTCGAGAAGAATCCGTTTAGTGCTTAAAACGGCACGAAGGAGCCTCAAAACGGCGCGCCTTAAAACGGCGCGCCCCCCTCTTAAAACGGCGCGCCCCTTTCTTTTTGGCTACACGGCGCGCGAAGGGGCATCCCCTTTGATGCTTAAAACGGCGCCCCTTTGAATAGGGCGCCGTTTTAACCCCTCATTCCATTCTCTGCTTCCCCGGCGCGCAATCAACCATCCCATCCGCCAGCCGATACCCTGTTTTTGCATCAGCCTGGTGCCTAGAGGGCATTCAATGCTCTGAAGCCCTGTCTCCATGGGCATTCAATGCTCTGGAGCCCTATCTCCACCTCCGTTCGACAACGTAGCTGCATCGACGGTGAAGACAAGCATCCATGGTGGTGGCAGCAGTAGCAGATCCTCCCGGCAAACCTGCGAACATCCCGTCCTAGGATGAGCGCCAGTGTACGGCACGAATCAGCAGCATCCAACACAACAACAACGTTGTTGCGAACAAGGCAGGGGTGGCGGGAATCCTCTCCCCCACTGTCCGTTCTATAAGAGGCATGCTCCACTGGAGAAGAGGAGGGAAGAAGCTGGCTGCTCGAACCCCCTCGGCTGTATGCAGTGAAGAGAAGAAGAAAAAGGAGAGAAGAAGCTCCCGTCATCCACGCCGGCAAGGTGAAGAGAAAGAGAGAGGGTGTGAGTGTGAGAGGTGAGTCGAGGGGGGGGGGTCTGTGTTCCTTTTTTTTCTCGTCTGTATCTTCTTCTTCCCCCTTTTGCAATGTATTCCACTCCCATCCCAGGGTGAACTCTCCCTGTGTCAACTTCTTCCCCGTTTGTGAGGATGAATAAGAGAAAAGGGCCCTTCTGCAAGCTCAGTGTTTTCTCCGTTCCGATCTACACCTCCCTCCCCCCCTCGCTAATCGTCCAGGGCCCTTCGAGGCTTGCTCGTCCATAGCATGTCCCTCAAGGGAACCCGTCGCCGGATGAACATTCAAGGCCCTCGTGGCAAATATCTATCCTGCGTCGAAGATTCATCGCCCGTGAGTCGTGGTCACTCTTGAAGGCTAGCCCTCGAGCGCTCCACACTCACCCATGGGTCCGGACCGCCGTAAGGCCACTCCGATTTTTGAGGGTCACCCCGGAGCAATCCGTTTGGTGGCCTTCGCTTCTCTCTGGCAAGTCCCGGTCCGGGGGAGGTGCTGCCCAATTCTCGCCATGGCCAAGAACACTCAGGAACAAACGAACAAACCACCTCCGAGAACAAGAACAACACACAGTAAGTTCTGTGAATCAAACCCTTCGAACGAACACTTAAGCATTCATGTTAATTCACCTTAACAAACGACTAAAACATTTAAACCCCCTCTTCATCAACCTAATCTTTCAAATGGATGAACAAACCCGTCATTAACACAACCTGCGGGTGAAAGAAAAGAAAACACACAGTCAAAAGCAATAAACCCTCGGGAGGGGCTAATCCGGCGCGGTCACTATTCCCCCGCGCCGTTTTAACCCACACTCGAAACCCCTTTCGATTCTAATCCGGCACCCTTAAAACCGGCGCACCCCTCTCCCCTCGAACGGCCTTAATACGGCGCACTCCCACTCCTCCATACACCTTAACCCGGCGCCCTTAAAACCGGCGCGCCCCACTTCCATTGCAAGGCTATTCCGGCGCGCCTCACCTTTGCCACCCTTAAAATGGCGCGCCCATGGCACCCCCCTCCCACACACATTAAAACGGCGCGCCCCATTTCCCCCCTTTTGAACCTTAAAGCGGCGCGCCCCATTTCTCCCCTTTTGAACCTTAAAGCGGCGCGCCCCATTTCTCCCCTATTGAACCATAAAACGGCGTGCCCCATTTCTCCCCTATTCACCTTAAAACGGCGCCCCATTTCCTCCTGTCAAGACCCTAAATCGGCGCCATATTCTTCCTTCCCATATCCGGCGTGCTTCCTTAACAAAAAGGGATAAATGGCTAGTAAAAAGGGAATAAAAAGGTTCAAAGGGAAATACAAGAGATTAATGCCATTAATAAAAGAATGAACGAAAGGAGCTCCATCACCCGCGCCTTAATTGAATTTTTGTTCCGGGGGCGCTGCCCCCGGAAACCCCCGCAAGGGGCGTTGCCCCCTTGACCCCCACGACCTGACCGGGCAGGTCGAACCCCGCGACCTGACCGCGCAGGTCGATCCGCGTGTGAGGGCGCACGATGGCGAGTTCGGGCTCCATACTTAACAATTCACTCCCCCGGACTTGGCGCAAAGAGAAAATCAATGATGCCTTGTGGTATCGGACGTGGACCTCGGAGCCTCCGACATGGTCACGATCCGAACACATCCCGGGCCAATAGTTCGTTAACTCGACCCGCTTCTCCCGGGATCTAATCCCGCAACCCCACATTAAACTCGTCGTGTCTACGGTAGACATTTGCACGGTTTTATCATCATCTTCGATGCTTCAAACGTGGACTCGCGTCCGAACAATGAATGGTCCGACCGTGACCGACATGCACGTATACCTTGGAACCTTCGTTTCCCAAGACTATGCGTGAAAAGAAAAGTAATGACTCCCCGTGGCATCAGACGTGGTCCTCGGAAACCCCGATATGGCCATAGTCCGCAACCACCTCGGGCCAATAGATCATCAGCTTGACCCATCTTCATCGGGATCCGATCCCGCACCCACATTAAACTTGCCGCACCTACGGCAGACATCCATGTGTCTTTGTCGTTGTCTTCGATGCTTCGAATACGGACTCTCGTCCGAATACTGGATGGTCCGTTAGTGACCGACATATATATCGGGATCTAGCCCCGCACTTGCACTAAACTTGTCGTACTCACGGCAGACATTTACACGGATTCGCTCCCGTCACCGTCTTGTTTTCTATACGGACCTTTGTCCGAGCATAAAATGGTCCATGCATGACCAGCAAAATCTGAATGGAATGAGACGGCTCTCGTCTTCCCGGACCCTACGTGCGGGAATATCAATAAGACCTTCGTGAGTCACATTTGGACCTCGGGTTCGCCCCAACCATGGTCATCGCCTGACCCACATCCTAGGCCTATAGTCGGCTAGCTATGTACAAATCTTTGTTTCGGAATCTAGTCCCGGGACACTTTCCCGCTGCCCTTCGGCACCGGAAATATTAATGATACCCACGCGAGCCCGACTTCGACCGCGGGGGGCCCACCGCAGTATGGTCGTAGTTTGGTCTTGCACCGGGCGAACAAACTTATCGGTTTCCGACCGCTCTAACCGGGATTCAACCGAATGCCTCCCATCCCTTTGAACGATAAACTTGCCGTACCCCGGCATACATATGCTCCAGTTTTCCCCGTGATGATCACGATTCTCTAAAGCCAGACGCTCGTCCGAATATCAAAATGGTCCCTTGAGTGACCGACATATTTCGAATGCTTGTTTCCCTAGACATAGGGCTTTCCGACTGATTCGAGACCGCTATCGGCTTGTTTCTCTCGATATATTTTCCTGGCCATGAGGCCCCTTTTCCCGGCGATTAATCAAGGGTGATCCCCTCTCCGAGGGGATGTAAATGACGCCGTGACCTTTATGGCGCAGCGGGTTCTAGTCCCGACACGAACCACACAATCGTCTGATTAGTCAGATCGAGCGCACAATAAATCGTCACTTTGTGACTGGCACGCCCACGCACTTAATAGACGCCAATAAACAGATAAACGAACGATTTTATCAAATAAAAAGTGCGTCCACACCGGGACAATATTCGCCACCCATTGAGGATAAAGAACGACTCTAATGAACCTGGCTTTGTGGAGCTTATCGACCTCCTCTTTCATTTTTAAAGCCATCTGAGGGTGGAAATGCCTTAACCTTTGTTTTACCGAGATGGACCCTGGTTTTAGGGTTAAACGGTGTTCGACCAAGGTTGAATCCAAACCCGGCATATCCTCGTAGCTCCATGCAAATGTGTCCTTATATTCCTTGAGGACCTCAATTAATGCCTCTTCTTCAGAGGGTGGTAGGTTGTCACTTATGAGGATGATCCTAGGGTCTTCCTCAGTCCCTAAGTTGACTTCTTTGGTGGATTCTTCTACGGCGGTTGACGGCTCGTCGAATCTTCTCATTCCGCTAGCGTATGCGCCCGCCGCATCCTCATATTCTTCACCCTCATCTTCAATGGGGCATTCTTCATTCGTGATCTCGTAGACTCCATACCCTTCATCAGATGCACAGTCGCCCTCGCATTCTATTTCGGGTAGCTGGATGGGATTTCCTAACAACTGGGGGATGGCAAGAAGGGCCTGACACCTGGCGGCCAAATCCAGAAGGAATCGACGAGGGATCTACCTACCCTTGGATTTCTTCCTAGGTACTACCCTTGGCCTATCATTCCTAGATTGACTGACAATATTTACAGAAGAAGAGGAAGATGAGGAGGATGGTGTAGAATGTACAGGAGAAGACCCCTCAGAGGAGGGGTAGAAAAGGTCGCTCATCGGACCTTGGACGGGTGGTCCGCAAGGCGGTACGCACCCGTGGGAGATGTAGGAGGTTTCCTCAACGAAGATGTGTTGTTGGAGAGTTTGAAAATTGACGTTTTTTTTTCGTTTTCATTTTTAATGACAAAGCAGTGAAAAGAGATTAGAGGAGAGAGGAAAGTGGTTATGGCTAGAGGATTGTGGGGCTCGTAGAGCAGATCATGGTTGAAGACCTGGCGCGGGTTGAAAAGCCCGCGTAGGTATGTAAGCAAAGAAGGGGACCTGGGAAGATCATCAGACAATTGTCTGGCCCAGGAAGAAGATATCGGCAAAGGTTGAGACGAGTGGATGGAGAGGATGGCGGCTAATGAGCCGTCGACAGCAATGTTGAGGACGGATGAAGATCCGTCGATGACAGAGTCCTTCTGGCGAGGACGAGGATAGTTTGGAATCTTGGCAAGAGTGGTAATATTCTCTGGTATTTCAGAGATCAATGGTGGTCCTTCAAGCTGTGGAGATGAGAACATCCTTTCCAGTGCAACGGAAATGTCCCGTATGTCGAACCATTTGTCCCACTCGCATTCCGGATCTTTGATCTTGCCTCTTTTGGTGATCCTCGGACATTTTTCAGCCAAATATACAGCATGTGATCCCCCATGTGCTTCTCGTGGGTGATCTCCCATCTGAACAACGGGTCCTCTGTTGAAGTGGTTTGATAGAGTCCACGTGAGGGGCTTCCAATCTGCCTTGAACGGTCCTTTGAAGCCTAGGCCAAACCTGCGATTCGGCCTCATTTCCTTTGGCGGTTTGAGCATACCCTGTCACTGTGCGCCCAGACCCTTTCCTTGTTGATAGCCGATGTTCCTCATAATCTCCCAACCTTTGGAGTGAAAAGGGAGACATGATGTTGCGGTTGCCCTGACCGGCTCCTTTGGTGCTAGTGGAATGTGAGATGGATCACGCACGTCCAGCAGTGATAATATGGGCCGATGAGATGGCCAAACGGAGGGCAGAGAGGTGTTGATAGCATCCACTGTGTGAAGGACCGGTGTACTGACCACTTTAATAATTCTCCCATTGTAAGGAAACTTCATGCACTGATGGTTGGTGGAAGGCACAGCGTCCATGGCTTCGATGTAAGGGCGACCCAGTATAGCCTTGAATGTGGGGTCCATGTCGAGGACATGGAATTCCGTGGGAATTGACATGGGGCCTAGTTCTGCCTTCAGAATAATCATCCCCTGCGGCGGCCTTTTGCTATTGTCATAAGCCGTGACCGTGATCGAGGAAGGTCTTATTTGTTCCTCGTTGACCCCACACAACTGAAGAGTGCTCATGGAGATCACATTTATGGATGCACCCGTGTCCACAAGACACGGGTTTATGGATACCCCATTAATTTTTATTGAAATGCACAATGCATATTTCCGAGCTTCCTTGGGAGCGAGCTCGTAGTTGTGGAACATGATGGCCGGTTGTGTGTCTGTTGGGGTCAGGACGGTCGAAATCTTCTCCACGGGGAGGTCTTCATTAACCATGACCTTTTGAAGATATTCCATCAAGGCCGCCTGGTGGGATGTGGATCTTTGAAGTAGCTCTAGGATGGAGATCCGGGCAGGCGTCTTGTCCAAGTGTTTCAGTAGATCATACTGTGTTCCAGGGATAGCTCTTTCTGGTTGTTCTGCATCATCCTTCTCTGGCTGAGATTGCTCGGGATTCTGACTGTTGTGGGGGAAAACCCTGTGGAAAATCCTTCCACTCCGGAGCACCATTGCCTGCGGCTTTTGTACCTCTGTGGGGGTAGCAGTGGGTTTTAACAGGGGTTTGAGGGGTAGTAGTGGAGGAATGGTTGATGAAGCAGGGGTGATGACGGGAGCAGGGATTCTGATGAGGGGTTTGTTAGGTGGAGGCATGGCGGAGGTAGAGGGGATATCGCGCGGATTATGAAGGATAAGGGGTTTGGAAGGTGGAGGTGGAGGTAAGGTTTGAAACGGGTAAAGGTTTTGAGGTGGATGGTGGGTGATGAGTGGTTTTGAAGGCATTAGTGGTGATGTGGTGGAGAAAGACGGGGTTATGTATGGTGGACGGATGATAAGGGGTTTAGAAGGCGTAGGGGTAAATGTGGTAGAGGTGGATGGTAAAGTGGGGGAGTGGGAGAAGGTGAGAGGGTGTGAAGGCGTAGTAGAAAGTGTCGGTTGATAGGAGGTCGGGGTGTGGATGAGAGGGCGTAATGGTAGTGGAAATGGTGAAGGCGATACCGATGCGGGTTGATGAGAGAGAGGTGCTACCCGGGCAAGGTGAGGGGGTTGCATGACGATAGGGTTGGAGGTATAAAGAATGGAGGTACTTTCCTGGTGCCACACCTGCTCTCTCCCGACTTCCGGGAAGGAGGAGATGGGGTTAACCTGATGATTGGGCTGTTGGTGCTCCGGTAGTGGATTCTGGATTATGCCCATGTCGGGCTGTTGTTGTGGGGCCTGCTGAGGCTGCTGTTGTTGTTGTGGTTGCTGCTGCTGCTGCTGTTGTAACTGCTGCTGTGGCCTCTGAGGAGGTCTCCTAGCCTTGAGAGCCGTGACGTACCGTCTCATCTCATCCCAATCTATTTGATGTTCATCATTCATATCATGGATGTAATCTTTGAAATGGAAACAGTAATCCACTGTGTGTCCCGGCTGCCTGTGGTAGACGCAGTATTTGGAGGTATCAACATTGGGGGGCCAGGCGGGCCTTTCTCTGGGTAGGGTGAGTTGGTTTGATGCCATGAGGGCATTAAAAATATCTGCTAAGGTTTCTGGCAATGGTGGATAGTAGGCTCTCTTGGGACCGAGGGGCCTCCTTTGTTGCTGTTGGGGACCATAGTTCCCCGGGGGTGGAACTTGGTTGTACTGAAGCGGTGGTTGTTGTTGTTGAGGTTGTGGTTGTTGTTGCTGGGGTTGGCGTAATGGAGGCATATTATCCTGGGGTGGATTATTTTGGGGTGGAGGACGGAGAGGGAAAGGACCTGGTTGAAGGGGCAGTCGGGGCATTTGTGGAGGCCTTGGGTTGACTGCGTAGTTGGCATTGTTGACCGCACTGACTTGCTCATTTGTCACGACCCCTTCTGTGGCTCCGCCCGGGACACCAGCGCCTGTCTTTCTGACCACTTTGGGCTTCGGCGACTCAAACATGTTCGTGATGGGAGAGTCTTTTAGCTGGGTTTGGATGTATCGGGCCCTTTCATAGAGTTCCTCCATTGTAGTAAGTTTATTCATGGCGAGGACGTGTCTGAACTGCGGGGTTGCATTAGACACAATCATTTTCACTTGTTCGGGCTCGGAGAGGGTATCCCTTATTCTTTCCGCCAGAGACCTCCATCTATCAGCATATCGGACGAAATCCTCGTCGGGTTTCATCTTTTCGGCCACTAGGTCGGTAATGGAGAGTGAGGGACCGACCCTATCCCTATATTTCTGCAAGAACCTTCTCTGCACTATTTCAAAATTCTCGGCCTCGCGGGGCTCCAGAGAATAGAAACACTCAAGCGTGGGACCATCCAATGATCTCCGAAAGAGGTATGCCAGGGACCTCTGATCGTTTTGCCAATATGAGGACTCATACATGAAGTCCTTGAGGTGAATGAAGGGGTTGCCGGTACCATTGTATCTGCGGTACGTGGGCATTTCGGAGGGAGGAAGATGAATGACGGGGAGGATTGGCAAAGCAACCTCCGGGGTGGCTTTCACGTCCACCATTCTTCTCAGATTTTGAAACTGCTCGTCCATGCGATTGAACCTATTGAGGAGCGATTGGGCGAGCTCCTCTGGGGGTGAAGGTGGCACTTGCCATTGGGGGAGAAACTGTCTCCCGGAGACTTGAGGGGGAAACCCGGAATGAGAGGGAACTGTCGGACCACCGACAGTTGGCCCTGGCTGAAACGGTGTGTGAGGAACACCGGGAGTTTGAGATTGTGACGGGAATTGGAATGAGGGAGGTTGTTGGCTCGCTTGTCCTTGAAGCAAGGGAGACTGGATGGCTTGCGCCAATGAAGGAGATGGAATGGCCTGCACGGACTCGTGGAGAGGTGCGATAGCCGGAGTTGACTCCTGGGGCGTGGGGGAAACAGATTTCCCCTTTAGAATGGCCTGGAAGGCCCGGAGCTGTTCAGAGGTAAGCTCCGTGTTGGCGAGGACGCCCAGTAAGGAAGTGATATCCTGTGACGGGGACGTGTCCCCGGCAATAACCTTCACCTCATGCGAGGGGTCATGAGAAGGACCCGAGTCCATAGCATAGACTCGCGGGTCGGCTGTCAAACCACGACTAGGGTGGTTTTCCTCAGAAGACTCGTGAGACATGCTCACAGTTTTCCCAGAACGCAAAAACATACACTAGCAAGTAGGTAGCAGAGATTATCAAACAAGTGGATGCCTTTACGCCTTTTTTTTGTTTTGATTTTGATGATTTTTTTGTATTTTTAGCGAGATCTGAAGTTCACACAAAATGGGGGACCCTAGTTTGTTTTTGTTTCACCGCCGTGTCAGCTAGGGTCTCTCGTCTCACCACGAATGAAATGACTAACTCCGGGGAACTTCAATGGTACAACCAGCCCAGTGAACGAAGAGGAGATTCTTCGATGTCGGGGACTTACGGAGGTCCCAGTGTAGGAGATTCTAGTCCGTTGAGAGGAATTCCCAAACGGAGAGTCCTTCCTTCACCGGGAAAGGGTGATCCTCAAAAAAAATGAAAAAAGGATAGAAAAGAGGAATGGATGTATGCAATGGAATGCTGACAGATATATGGAGTGGGAAAACAACAGAAATAACAAACATATAATAAACAAAGAACCAATCAGAACTGACGGTGCTGCCGTGAGCACAACGGGGGCGCGCGTGGGCGCCAAGGTGGAGAGGCACGGGTGGTGCCGAACTTGCAAGGGTAGCCGGGAGGAAGCAGTAGACGTCCCACCGTGATCGCCAATCTGTGAGCGACGTCACGCGGTTCGGAGTTCGATGGAGCGGGGAAGAGGATGCGGAGAGCGCGCGGGCTCCTCTTTTGTTTGTTTTGCTGTTTGCTGCAACACAGAGATGAGAGAAGAGAGAGAAGGGGCCACCACGGGAGATTGCTCCGGCGGGGCGAGCGGGACAAGTATAATATAGCAAGATATGGTGTTCAAACGGCCATAGCGGGAAGTGACTCGCCGCGACCTCGGGGGGACGGGAATGGTGCAGAAATTAAATAACAAGAATTGAAACGGCCATTGGGGAAGTGACTCGCCGCGGCCTCGAGAATATGAGCAGAATATAGCAGAATATAAAAGAGAATATAAGAACAGAGATTTAAACGGCCATTGGGGAAGTGACTCGCCGCGGCCTCGAGAATATGAGCAGAATATAACAGAATATAGAGAGAGTATAAGAACGGAAATTTAAACGGCCATTGGGGAAGTGACTCGCCGCGGCCTCGATGATATGAGCAGAATATAACAGAATATAGAGAGAATGTAAGAGCGGAAATTTAAACGGCCATTGGGGAAGTGACTCGCCGCGGCCTCGATGATATGAGCAGAATATAACAGAATATAGAGAGAATGTAATAACGGAAATTTAAACGGCCATTGGGGAAGTGACTCGCCGCGGCCTCGATGATATGAACGAAATATAACAGGATATAAAGAGAATATGAGAACAGAAATTTAAACGGCCATTGGGGAAGTGACTCGCCGCGGCCTCGATGAAAAGATGTGATCGCCAGGGGCCGAAAGACCCCAAAATAAGAAAGTGATCGCGCCTACCTCAAGAGCGGGAGATGGCGGGTTGCTTCTTCGTCTCCTTCCGGCCGGCCGACGGAGAGGGCTTTCCTCGGTTACCCTTGCAAAACAACGACAAACAAATGACAAGTGACTTAGAAAGATGAATGTGTAGTATTCATATCCTTGCAATAAAAATGACGAAATAACGGGAAGACACACACCTGGTTGGTGTTATCTTTTAAACCCCTCTCGGACTCGAGTAGGAGGAAAATGAGATGATGGATGCGAGATGATGAATGCAAAAGAACTACGAAGAAAAGGAAAGAGTTGGCTTATTGGATGTGCCGGTGGTGAAATTCGGCGGAGCTCCGGCAGCGTGGGGACGACGTAGAAGCGCGGTGGATGAAGACGACCTTCCTCTCGCGAGCGTGGGCACCCGAGAAGCCGGCAGAACCTCCACCTACAAAAGACCCCACGGGTTAGAAAAATGACTCCGTAGCCTCTGGGCTCCGGCAGCCTATCGGATCACTGCTTAGCTCCCCTAGAATTGAGGGGGTGGGCCTCTATTTATAGAGCTCCGGAAGGTGGAGGCGTCCAGGACCCTGGACACCTCCATCAGGGCCGAAATAATATTTTATTCTATTTTTATTGATTTTTTTGGAATACTTTTGTGGAGGCGTCCAGGGTCCCGGACGCCTCAAGCAGGTCCACCGAAAACCGAAGACGGCCGCACGCGGTTCGGCACAACGCGTGGTTTTGTGAGCGACGCCTCGTGATTCAGAAATGGGCGCGTCCAGCTGACCGGACGTCTCTATATTTTGGATTTTTTCACACACGACAAACCGTCGTTCGGTGGCCGACGCCCGTGACGGTTTTTATGGAGGCGTCCAGGGGCATGGACGCCTCCAATATATATATATATATATTATTTTTTGTCTTTTATGCCAGGGCTGGCATTTTGATTTTTTTTAGATTTGTTTTTATGGAGGCGTTCAGGGGCCTGGACGCCTCCATTAATGTATATTTTTATTTATGTTTTGTTTTATTTTATGCCAACTGGCATTTTACAAACATTTTTTATTATTTTTGTTTTTTATGGAGGCGTCCAGGGGCCTGGACGCCTCCATTAATTTATATATATATTTTTATATTTTTTTTATTTGGTTTTGGGCCCTGAGAAAAGAATAAAATAAGAGAAAAGAATGGGGGAGTCCAGGGGCCTGGACGCCCCCATTAAGACCCACCCGGGTCCTTGGATCAGGCGTCGGCGGTCGCCCGGTAGACCCCCTTCTTGATTCCGGAACCTCCCGATGCGTTCGACTGGTGTTGATGTCGCCCGAATGCCGTGACGAGACGATTCCGGATGCCGAAAAGGGCGGAAGAAGACTCAAGAAAAGGAAGCACTCAAGTGATTCAAAACGCGTCAGCCGTCGCGGGGCGTTGTATAGTAATATGAAACTTTCTCAGGAGACGTCAGGAATGGCGTGTCTACAGCAGCTCCCCCTATTGTAGACACGTCAAAATTGACGTTACTATTAGTACCTCTCATATTACCTTGTAATACCCCAATTTGACCCTCAAATTAGCTTTGTTTGAGTGGTTTTCCCCACTTTTCTTAGATTTCTCCCTTTTTTTCTCTCTTTTCCTATTTTTCCCTATTTTTCTGGATTTTTTGGGATTTTTTCCTTATTTTTCTGAAATAACTGCTTGACGTGGGGCGTCTTTTAAATAACGACTTACACTTGGGCGTTTCTAAAAAAAATTAACGACTACTTTGAAGGGCGTCCATTCTTTGAAATCCCTATTTTTCTGGATTTTTCTAGGAATTTTTCAGAATTTTTCGGGAATTAACGCCTTAAAAGAGGGCATTACTTTGAATTTGAAAATAATAAAAAAAAATTAAAAAAATAAATTCACGACGTATGTGAGGGCGTGTCTTTCAAATTGAATTTTTTAATATTATTTTTTTAACCCCTTCCAGAGGCGATTTGGTGGCCTTCCGGGTGTCAGAAAAATTCGTAAAAATAGTCGTTGGAATCAAGGCGACGAGATGCACCTTCACCTAAAAAATGAGAAAATAATATTGAGAAATGAAAAATAGCCCTATTTTGAACTTTTGAATTAACGTCCTAAGCTAAGTCGTGTTTTAAAAGACGCCTTCGGGTAGGTCGTCAATTCTAGAATTGACGCCCTTACCCAGGTCGTGTTTCACTTTCGTTTCTTGCTCGAACGCGGCCTTTCCCCCAAGAGTCCTACTTTGTTTGGTCATTACCCGTTCTTATCTTTCCCCATCATGGACTCTTGCCATGCTTATCTTGACTTGCCTTATTTATAGAGCTCTCTTGGCTCTGTTATTGGGGGTTGGTTCGGAGGTCCTGATTCGCGGCTTCGGTCTTCTTATTCTTTTTTTCTTCTTCTGTTTTTTTTTCTGGGGCTCTTCTTCTTCCTCCCACGTATCTCCCTTTCCCCTTTTTCTCTGTTTTGCTTTTCTTTTTCTTGTTTTGGTGCTTGCAGGTGCTGTTGCGTTCGACTGAAGGAGGAGCCTTCAAGTGCATTTGTCTTCATCTATCGAAGCCTCTCCCCCTCGAATATCAAAGCTACAGCATCACACATCTTGTTTTTTCTTCTTTTATTTTAGCATCGATTTACACATATACGCATGCATCATCATCTCTCATTGATTTTCATTATTCTTAACGTGTTGAGAAATCTTCCCCACAGTGCAATCCCTTGCACATCTCCCTATTTCATTTACATTCATTCATATCATCATATATCTCCCACCCTCATTGCATAGGGGTTTAAGGGCAATCCCCTTAAGGTGTGTATTGTCCCTATTTTTCATGCTCATATATTTTTATTGAATTTGATGCTACACCATTGTTTCTAATCCATATCTTTTGGTGTTTGTCTTTTCTTGCAAGGGTAATCAAAGGAAGAACTCTCTTCATCGGCCGGCCGATTTTGAAGAGAAAAGGAGTACTCACATCCCCCGCATCTTTTGAGGTATTTTGCGATCATCTCCCCATATCAATCTCCTCTTTGAGACCCTCGTGTCTCTGGCGATCACAACCTCCTTTTAGCACCTCGTGCTATTTTTTATCACATCTTATGCATCTTTTGTTTAAGTGTGGATTTTAAATAAATCTACACCTATAGGGGACAGGATAGGGACATCGCCCGTAATTCGTAGATGCGGTGCGGGCCGCGAGACACAACTGAGGGGTGGTGCACCCGTCAAGAGGATATCGCATGTCTTGCATGCATAGCCTAAATTCACGCATTTCACTCGAGGCAATTCTCTGTGGCGTGGCAGTGCAAATGTGTGAACAAAGGGCCCTAACCATAGGGATATGCATGTTTTCTGGTGACACTCGAGGATCACTCTAGCGCCTACACATTAGTTCCGGGCTTTCGACTTTCAGTAGCTTCGCACAGCCCCCATCTGTTTATTTTGATAGCGGATTTCACCGTTCGGCCCGAGTCTCCTCATGTGTCTCAATGGGGATTCCCGACTACTAGGATTCATCCTTATTATAATTCTATTACGGATTCCACCGTTTGACGCGAGTTTCCTCATATGTCTCAATGGGGATTCCCGGCTAATAGGTTTCATCCTTATTGTAATTCGCTTCACCATTTCGCGCGAGTTTCCTCATTTGTTTTAGTGGAGATTCCCGACTACTCGGATCTGCGTTTCTCTCTCTCTTCTTTTTTTTCTCCTTTTTTTTTACAGTGGGGGTAGGCAGCTTTTTCCTCACGATTACCTTTCACGGGAGTGCATGAATTCAAGTCTCTGTAGAGTGCTAAGAAGAAATTCGGGCAATCCCTATGGTTGAAAGCTATTGAACACATTAAGTGCTGAGTGTGGGGGCGTTGCCTCAGGTTTATTTTGTGAGCTGGACTTAGCAATTCAGCCATGACTCTTCCCCTTGACGTGTGCACTTACCATAATTGGGTTCCCTTTGAGCATGCGCCGTGACGCCCGTGCACCCGGAATCGGGGCGATATTATTTAGCAAGGAAGCACGGTCCTAGAAAATTCCAAGGAGGTGTATTATTCTATATTAAGCAACCATGCAAGCAAGGTAATCATGCATTCTCTTCTTTCTTTTCTCTTTCTTTTTGTGTGTGTTCGTTTTGTTGTTTTCTTTTTGTTTTGTCTTGTTTTTTTTATTTTTTTGTTTGTTTGTTTGTTTTTTTCATAAGAAAATATTAATGTTACGTATAAGTGTAGTGGTAGTAAAGGTATTAGGGAAGCAGACCACGAACGGCTGAAAGGACATTGGGGAAGCGGGCCGTGAAGGCTGAAGTTGATATTGGAAGTAGGCCACAATAGCCAAAAATCGAGGAGAGCGGGCTGCGAGAGCCAAATTATGGGAAGCATGCTGCAGGAGCCGAAGTTGGGAAGCGAGCTGCAGGGGCCGAAGTTACGGGAAGCGGGCCGTGAAGGCCGAATTCTGAGAAGCAGGCCGTAAAGGCCGGATTCTGGGAAGCAGGCTGCGATAGCCAAAGATATTGGGAAGCGGGCTGCAGAAGCCGAAATTGGGAAGCGGGCCGTGAAGGCCGAATTCTGGGAAGCAGGCCGCAAGGGCCGAATTCTGGGAAGCAGGCTGCGAGAGCCAAAGATATTGGGAAGCGGGCTGCAAAAGTCGAAATTGGGAAGCGGGCCGTGAAGGCCGAATTCTAGGAAGCAGGCCGTAAAGGCCGAATTCTGGGAAGCAGGCTGCAAGAGCCAAAGATATTGGGAAGCGGGCTGCAGGAGCCGAAATTGGGAAGCGGGTCGTGAAGGCCGAATTCTGGGAAGCAGGCCGTAAAGGTCGAATTCTGGGAAGCAGGCTGCGAGAGCCAAAGATATTGGGAAGCGGGCTACAGGAGCCGAAATTATGGGAAGCGAGCCGTGAAGGCCAAATTCTGGGAAGCAGGCCGTGAAGGCCGAATTCTGGGAAGCATGCTGCAAGAGCCGAAGGTATTGGGAAGTAGGCTAAAAAGCCAAGGGATATTGGGAGCAGGCTGACAAGCCGAGAGATGTTAGGAGTAGGCTGTAAAGTCGAAAAGATATCGGAGAGCACGGTGGGACGGGTGGATTAATCATGACAGTGGGCCTTGGCCGGAATGACTGAGCCACAGGGCGTCGGGTAGTAGGATACGTGAGCCGAGGAGAAGGGTTTGTGAAGCGGCGGGTTCGAAGACCACGTCTGTCTCATGTCTCTTTTTTTTTCTTCTTTTGTGTGGGGAGACAGGTGCAAAGACCATGTCTGCCTCGTGACTCTTCTTTCTCTTCTTCTCTTCTTCTGTTATGGAGAGGCGGTGCAAAGATCATGCTTGCCTCATGGTCATTTCTTTCTTTTCTTCTCTTCTTTTGTGTGAAGAGGCGGGTTCAAGGATCGTGTTCGCCCCGTGATTGTTCTTTCTCTTCCTCTCTTCTTCTTTCATGGAGAGGCAGGTGCAAGGACCATGTTCGCCTCATGTCTCCTTTTTCTCTTCTCTTCTTCTTTTGTAGAGAGGCAGGTGCAGAGACCATGTTCGCTCCGTGACTGCTTTTTCTCTTCTTCTCTTCTTCTCTTCTTCTTTTATAGAGAGGCAGGTGCAAGGACCATGTTCACCTCATGACTGTTCTTTCTCTTCTTCTCTTCTTCTTTTATGGAGAGGCAGGTGCAAGGACCATGTTTGTCTCGTGACTGTTCTTTCTTTTCTTCTTTTGTGGAGAGGCGGGTTCAAGGACCACGTCTGTCTTATGTGTCTCTTCCTCCTTTTCTTCTCTTCTTTCGCGTGATGAGGCGGGCTCGAGGACCACGTCTACCTCATGTGTCTTCTTTTGGTTCTGCTCTTCTTCTTTTGTGTGAAGAGGCAGGTGCAAAGATCATGCTTGCCTCATGGTTGTTCTCTTTCTTCTTCTCTTCTTTTTTGTGTGGAGAGGCGGGTACAAAGACCATGTTCCCCTCGTGACTCTTCTTTCTCTTCTTCTCTTCTTCTTTTGTGTAGAGGCAGGCGCAAAGACCATGTTTGCCTCGTGACTGTTCTTTCTTTTCTTCTTTTGTGGAGAGACGGGTTCAAGGACCACGTCTGCCTCATGCGTCTCTTCTTCCTTTTCTTCTCTTCTTTTGCGTGATGAGGCGGGCTCGAGGACCACGTCTGCCTCATGTGTCTTCTTTTGGTTCTGCTCTTCTTCTTTTGTGTGAAAAGGCGGGTGCAAAGATCATGCTTGCCTCATGGTTGTTCTCTTTCTTCTTCTCTTCTTTTTTGTGTGGAGAGGCAGGTACAAAGACCATGTTCCCCTCGTGACTCTTCTTTCTCTTCTTCTCTTCTTCTTTTGTGGAGAGGCAGGCGCAAAGACCATGTTTGCCTCGTGACTGTTCTTTCTTTTCTTCTTTTCTTCTTTTATGGAGAGGCAGGTGCAAGGACCATGTTTGCCTCGTGATCATTTCTTTCTTTTCTTCTCTTCTTCTTTTGTGTAGAGAGGCGGGTGCAAAGACCGTGTTCGCCTCAAAATTACTCTTTTTTTTCTTATTCTCTTCTTCTTTTATGTAATGAGGCAGGCTCGAGGACCACGTCTGCCTCATGTGTCTTCTTTCCTTTTCTTCTCTTCTTTTGTGTGATGAGGCGGGCTCGAGGACCACGTCTACCTCATGTGTCTTTTCTTCCTTTTCTTCTTTTCTTTTGCGTGATGAGGCGGGCTCGAAGACCACGTCTGCCTCATGTCTCTTTTTTTTCTTTTCTTCTTTTCTTTTGTGTGATGAGACGGGCTCGAAGACCACGTCTGCCTCATGTGTCTTCTTTTCCTTTTCTTCTCTTCTTTTGTGTGATGAGGCGGTTTCGAGGACCACATTTGCCTCATATGTCTTTTCTTCCTTTTCTTCTTTTCTTTTGCGTGATGAGGCGGGCTCGAAGACCACGTCTGCCTCATGTCTCTTTTTTTTCCTTTTCTTCTCTTCTTTTGTGTGATGAGGCGGGCTCGAGGACCACGTCTGCCTCATGTGTCTTTTCTTTCTTTTCTTCTTTTCTTTTTGTGTGGTGAGGCGGGCTCGAGGGCCACGTCTGCCTCATATCTTTTCTTTCTTTATTCTACTCTTCTCTTCTCATTGATGCTTTCGCGCTGGAGTGTATTTCTCTTAATGTGCCCCCGGGTTGGGGTGTAGCTTCATTTGGTGTGCATCCCCCCCTGAGGGGTGTGTTTTGCCTCTTTGCTTCTGTGCCCCCAGGCGGGGTATATTTTTTTGGCTTCTATGTCCCCAGACCAGGGTGTGTTTTTTTTTATGCCCCCCGAGGCGGGGTGTAGTTCTCTTCAAATGCCCCCATGGTGGGGTATACTCTTCACGGCTTCTATGCCCCCAGGTGGGGTATGTTTCTTCTTCAAATACCCGTAAGCCATGGTGGATTTCTCTTCATATGCCCCTGAGCCGGGGCGTGTTCTTTATAGCTTCTAGGCCCTCGAGGCGAGGTATGTTTCTTCTTCATATGCCCCTAAGCTGGGTGGATTCTTTTTTCTTCTTTTGCTCCCAAGGCGGGATGTAGCTTCTTCAAATGCCCCCCCAAGCCGGGGTATACTCTTCACGGCTTCTATGCCCCTAGGCGGGGTATGTTTCTTCTTCATATGCCCCTGGTACGGGGCGTGTCTTTTGTTTCTTATACCTCCCATGGCGGGGGCGAATTCTGCAATCTTTCTACCCTTGAAGGCGGAGGAGTGCTTCTCTTCATATGTCCCCGGCACGAGGGTGCATCTTTTGCTTTTTATGCCCCCCTGAGGCAGGGGTGTTTCTCTTTACGGCTTCTGTGCCCCCGAGGCGGGGTGTGTTGTTTCTTCAAATGCCGCTTGAGCGGGGTAGATCTTTCTTCTTATGCTCCCAGATCGGGATGTATGTCTCTTCGCTTCTGTGCCCCGAGTCAGGGTAGATGCTTCTGCTTCTTATGCGCCAAGGGCGGAGTGTGTCTCTTTCTGTGCCCCTAGAGCGGGGTAGGTGTTTCTGCTTCTTATGCGCTAAGGGCGGAGTGTATCTCTTTTTTTGTGCCCCCAGAGCGGGGTAGATGCTCTGCATGTGTCCCCGGGTAGGGGTGTAGCTTTATCTCCCATGGAGGGGGTGTGTTGTTTCTTCAAAAGCCCCCAGACCAGGGTGTATTCTTCTCTTTCTTATACTCCCGAGGCGGGAGGGGTTCTCTTCATGTGCCCCCGTGGCGGGATGTGCTTTCTTCAAGTGTCCCCAGGGCGGGGGGTATGCCTTTCTTCATGTGTTCCCGGATCGGGATGTATGTCATCTCTTTACGGCTTCTGTGCCCCCGAAGCAGGGTATGTGCTACTGCTTCTTATGCGCCGAGGGCGGGGTGTATCTCTTTTTTGTGCCCCTAGAGCGGGGTAGATGCTCTGCATGTGTCCCCAGGTCGGGGTGTATTCTTTTGCTTCTTATGACCCCGTGGCGGAGTGTGTTTCTCCTTCTTCTTATGCCCCCAGGCCGGGGTGTGTGTTTCTTTTTCAAACACCCCTAGAACAGGGGTGTATTCTCTTATGGCTTCTATGTCCCGGACGGGGCATGTTTTGCTTCTTGTGCCCCTAAGCCGGGGTAGACTTTTCTTCGAGTGTCCCTGAGTCGGGGTGTAGCTTTGTTGTCTGTTGTGCCCCCGGACGGGGTAGAATCTCTTCACGTGCCCCCAAGAGCGGGGTGTATATCCTTTTTTTTTTGCCTCCTATGCCCCCATGGCGGGGTATATCTCTTCTTCTTATCTCCCATGGCGGGGTATGTGCATGCTCTCTTCAAGAGTGGCGGCTGTGCTTGGCCTCATTGCTATAAAGCATTCCCCACAGCGGGTAGCCATTCATCAAGCTACAATTGTGGCTCGCTGGGTCCTTTGACAACCACTCGAGGGGCCGTTTTGTGTCGGATAGAGGGAGCAGGAAGGAGGGACGGGCCGGGTCATTACACCACGGACTCGGAGCCTCCTAGAGTCGGGCGGGACGCCGAGTTTCTTCTTGCTCATTTGGTTGGCGATGCTGGCCGACTTTTCTTCTTTTCTTCTTTCTTTCTTTCTTCTCTCTTTTTTCTTTTTTTTTCTCTCTTTTTTTTTGTCCCTTCTCCTCTTCTCTTCTTTTTTGTATGATTGACCATGGTGGAGGTGCAGGAGAGCGCTCACCCCCTCAGGGAGGGGATGAGTGGTTCGCTCCACCGCATAAACCCCACAATGATAATCTTTATTCAGCACGGGTCTCGGTGGACGTGGCCATACAACCCTTTCTCGCCGGCTCTTTCCCTTCCATTTTTTTTACTTCTTTCTTTTCTCTTTTTTTTCTTCTTCTTTTCTTCTCTTCTTCTTTTCTTCTTTTCTCCTTTTCTTCTTTTCTTCTTTTCTTCTCTTTCTTCTTGAGGGGAAACGGGGGGGCTTGATTTCCCCTCCCTTCTCTTCTCTTTCTCTTCTTTTTTTTTATCACAGCCCCCCATGATTCCTGGAAGCTGTAGGTGCCTCGGAGTAGCATCGTCGAGGCGACAAAGATAATTTCGCCTAGTCCAGCTTTTCTCCCCATAAGACAGGCGAAGACAGCACCTGCAATTCATCAAAGCAGGCAAACATCGTTTATTAGGGGGCCATGAGGCGCTGAATCCCGGCGAAGAGATGAAAGGTGGTTTGGTCCCACAGGGCGTGCCAGAATTGTGGACGCACTTTTCGTTCGTTTATTAAGCTCGTCTATTCGGGAATGGTTGATTCGTCTATTAAGTGCGTGGGCGTGCCAGTCACAAAGTGACAATTTATTCGGGCTCCGAGGAAGCCCATGGTGCTCTCGATCTGACTAATCAGACGATTGTGTAGTTCGGGTCGGGACCAAAACCCGCCGCGCCATAAAGGGCACAGCGTCATTTACATCCCCCATATGAGGGAACACCCTTGATTAATCGCCGGGATTCAGGGCCTCATGGCCAAGAAATCAATTGCATTGAAGGTCTATTACGAGGTATTGAAATCCTCGCGCGAGGGCGAGAAGAAAACCATTCGCGGTCATGTCGGTCATGTGCTGACCATTTAATATTCGGACGAATGTCCGGCTCGGGAAAAGTGCTATCATCGCGGGAAAACCGGAGTATATGTATGCCAGGATATGGCAATTTATTATTCAGAAGAACGGAAAACGTTCGGCTGAACTTTGGTTAGAGCGGTCAGAATCCAGTAAATATGTTGGCCCGGTGCAAGAGCAAGCTGCGACCATACTGCGGAGGGCCCCCCCGCGGTCGAAACAAGACTTGCATGAGCGTCATTAATATTTTCGGTGCCAAGGGGCAACGAGAGAATATCCCTTGAATCGGCTGAAAAGCCATGTGTCTAGGGAAGCGGACGTTCGAAACGTGTCGGTCATTCGGGAGACCGTTTAATATTCAGACGGATGTCCGGCTTGAGAGTATCGTAATCGTCGCAGGAGGACCTGGAACATATGTATGCTGTGATACGGCAAATACATTATTCTAAGACACTGAAAACATTCGGTTAAATCTCGATTAGTGTAGCAGAAAACTAGCGAATTTATTGGCCCGGTGCGAGATCGAGTCGGGACCATACCGGGGGCGCCTCCCGCGGTCCAAACGGGGCTTGCGTGGGCATCATTAATGTTCCCGGTGCCGGAGGGCAATGGGGAAGACTCCCGGGACTAGATTCCAAAACCCAAAACATGTTCGAAGGAAGCGAGCTATAGGCCGAGGGCGTGGGTCAGACAATGACCATAATCGGGACGGACCCGAGGTCCTAGCATAGCCCACAAAGGCCTTATTGATATTCCCGTATATAGGGTCCAGGGATGACATGAGCCATCTCGTTCTATTCAGATTTCTGTCAGTCACTTGCGGACCACTTGATATTCGGACAAGGGTCCATATTGAAGGTGCGACGTGGATAGGAACAACCCCGTACAAGTGTATGCCGAGTTTATGGCAATTTCAATAAAAGGGCGGGAGCGAATCCCGTTAGAATGAATCCGATTCAACGGGCTATCGGCCCGGGACAATGTCGGCTCACGACCATATCGGGGCGAGAGCTGTCGGCCATGTTGGTCACTCACGGGCCTTTTCACGTTCGGACGCAGGTCCGTAATAGAAACGCGGCGGGAGTCGAGGTGAACCCGTTCAAATGTCTGCCGAACGTGCGGCAATTTTAGTAGCGGCTCGGAAAGGATCCGGCCGGAGAAATGAGTCAGGTTTAATCGGAATGTCAGCTCGAGGCGAGGTCGGGTCATGGCCATTTCGGGATAATTCCCAAGACTCAGGCCCAGCCCGCAAGGGCGGCATTGTTGTTCCTTCAGCACCGGGTCGCAGGGGAGACGAGGCTGCGGTGTAGATTTTACCATTGTTTTATCATTATTTAAAATTTCATCATTATTATTCGTTAATTTGTGCGTATCTTTGAGTGAGTTCGTTATTACTATCTATTTATCATTTTTTTCTTTTTATGATTTATTTATTTGTCATTGTTATTGTTAGGTTTATTATTATTTTTGTTCATTTTATTGTCATTCATTTGCTTGTCATGTTCCGTTAAGTTTGTTATTATTATCTATTTTGGTTATCTTTTATTTATTTATCATTCTTATCGAGTTTGTCATTATTATTCATTCATTTTTGTTATCGTTTATTTGTCTATTTATTATTATTATTATTATTAAGCTTATTATTATTATTACTTATTTTTTATTATTCTTATTTACTTATTCATCCCTTTTTTAATTGGTTATTGTTTATTGTTATTATTATCATTATTGTTTGTTATTATTTCTCCCTCTTCTTTTGAGTTTGCTGTTATTATCATTATTTTATTTTTTTGTATCATTATTTGTTTATTTATTATGCTTTCTTTTAGCTTATTATCTTTATTATTATCATTAATTCTGGTGTACCGCTGGGTCAAGGGAGTGTGCCGCTAAGGGCCAGGAAAGGCGCACCGCTGAAGGCCGCCAGGGGAATGTGCCGCTGAGGGCCAGGGGAGCGTACCGCTGAGGGCCGAAGGAGCGTGCCGCTGAGGGCCGAAGGAGCGTGCTGCTGAGGGCCAGGGGCGTGTGCCGTTGAGGGCCAGGAAAGGTGGACCACTGAAGGCCGCCAAAAGAGCGTACCGGCGAAGGCCATGGGCGCGTGCCGGGGAAGGGTGGCTAGGCAGCGTGCCGCTGAGGGGTGGCAAGAGCGTACCGCTGAAGGGCCGAAGGAGTGTGCCGTTGAAGGGTTCACAGGAAGTGTACCGGGGAAGGCACCAAGGAGGGTGTGTCGGCGAAGGCCTGGCCAGGCGTGCCGGCGAAGGGGCCAGAGGCGTGCCGACGAAGGGCATGGGAGTCCGCTTCTCTGTTTCTCTTAAGGCTTTTCTTTTCTCCTTTTCTTTTCTCTCTTGATTTTATTAAGTTTTGCATGGGTTTCTTCTTTTCTTCTCTTGATTAATTTCCATTCTTTTTCCCATGAGGACGAATGTTCAAGTTGCTTAGTCGTTATTTGATTCGGCTCTCTCTCTGAATTGATTACGGTTCCCTTGCCTTGGTTGAAGCGTTTTGTCGTTGTTCTTTTCATTTGTTTGTTGCTTCCTTTTATCTTTTTAATGCGTTATCGTTTCTAACGAAAATTCGGCAGCATCTCCCCTTGACTCGAGCGTAAGGGAGATACAGGGGACGCGCCCACATGGAGTGGCGGAACCCGACAACTGGAGGTGGGCGCCCGAGGGCGGCAACACCTTAATAAAACCTCGGAAAACTCGGAGGGACCGGTGAGTGGAAGACTACTCCTAGGACTGGCCAAAGAGGGAGTGCATCTGTAATGCCCCGGATTTTTCGGATTTTTTTCGGATCATTTTAGTGGGTCTCGGAGTGTATTTTGTGCTTTACACGTGTTTTTCCCTGATGTGCCTTCGGAACTCTTTGCAGGGCAAACCGTGGCGTTCTATGACTCCGGGACAGTACCACTGCGTTGTGTTCCTTCCGAGGATCGCGGAGGTAATTTTTCATAATTTTCTGAATTTATCGAATTTTCGGGTTTTCCTATATATATTAAACCCTTTTCTCTCTCCCCCTCTCATTCTCCCTTTCTCTCTCTCTCTCTTCTCTCACGCCCTCTTTCTCCCCTCTCTTCTCCGGCGGCCGACGGAGCGAGGCGGGGGCGAGGCGGAGGCGGAGCGGGCGAGGACGCGGGCGAGGATGGGCGAGGATCGAGGCGGTGGAGGCGCGTGGGAGCTCGTGGCGCGATCGCGAGCCGGCGAGGGTTTCACGGCGTTTCTTCGCGGATCGGTGAGCTCGGGGCGCGAAATCTTCGGTGGAGGTAGGGTGATGGTTCCCCAGCTCGTGCACTTCCTTTCCCGCGAGTTTCGTAGGCCGTGGTGAGCCGAGCGGGTGGAATCGGGGTTTTTGGGCAAAACCCATGTTTTAGGGCTTATGGGCCGATCTCTTGTTTCATTGTGTTTTAGGCCGATCCGAGGCCGTAGATGCATGCTAGGGGCTTCTGGGGAGCTTCCCCCTTGTTTTCCCCCTCTCCTGTGGAGGTATGGGGGCGTGGGACGAGTTTTGGGTCGTTACCCGCCGTAGCGTTCTCGGAAGGAAGTGACGGTCCTTCCAGTGGCCGTCACTTGGTGTAACGCGCCTGGGCAGGGCCGTTACATCCCCCTTCTGTTGGCCTTTGGTGGTCTGTGGGTGTGACGGTCCCACGATAGACCGCCAGGTGCTGTGACGCACCAGGGCTAGACCGTTAGAGTCTCTTCCGTTGGTTTTCGGGTCAGGCGTGTGACGCACCAGGGCTGGCGCGTCACAGCCTTGTGATGCCCCAGGGTGGGTGCGTCACATTCCCTGTTACCCAGCTGAGGGCTGGGGGTGTGACGGTGCCCTCTGGACCGTTACATGCTTGTAACGCGCCCAGGGTGGGCCGTCAGAGCTGTTTTACCCGTTGAGGAGGGCAGCGTGTGTGACGCGCCAGGCCAGACGCACTACATCGGTGTAACGCGTTGGGGCAAGCGCGTTACATCTTGCTTTCACGCTGAGAGCGTGAGGCGTGTAACGCACCAGGGCAAGCGCGTTACATTCGTGTAACGCGCTGGGCCAGGCGCGTTACATCCTATGTTTCTTTGGGGCCGTGTGACGGCTTGTGTTAGGCCGCCAGGTGGGTGTGACGGTCTCGCCTAGACCGTTACAACCCTGTGACGGTCTAGGGTTAGACCGTCAGGCTTTGTGCCATTCTGAGGTGAGTTTTTGTGTTCTCCGCCTTGCCCCGCAATGTGTGGATCCCTAGTCGACCCGGTTGGGACCCAGTGGTCGACCTGCGGTCTTGTGAGTGTCCCTGACACCCGTGGGTTTCTGTGTCCGTGTTTTGAGGGTGTCTGGAGGACCGTGTTATCTCGTTTAGCGTGCCCGTAGGGTTGAGAGTCCGGGTGACTTCTCGCGTGCTGGGCCTTCGTGTTACGCTCGATCGAGTCACCGTGTATCGGTGTGTGTGCGGTGGGGTGTCCCCCGCATGCCGTGAGTTTCTTTGGAAGGCGATTCCCATGTGGGCCATATGGTTGGTCTTGGACTGCGAGTCCAGTTATCCGGCCTGGGGCTGGAGGTTTCCCGCTTGCTTCAAGATGGGAAATCATCGTGGCGGCTTGTGTGCTACCTTGGGAATCGTGCTTCTATGTTTTCCGTGTGGCCCGTGTGGGTGGCCTTAGTCCTTTGCGTTCCCTTCCCAAGGGAATGGTCTTAGCAGCTCGTGTGTTGTCTCGGTGCTCGTGCTACCGTGGTTTTAGACCTAGAGGTTGGACTCGATTGACGGCCTTGTGCTGTTGCGTACAACGGTCTTGACCCCGAGTCTTGTGACTCAAGGACCGTTGGCTATAGTGTGTCTAGAGGACTGTCCAGAGTCCAGTGGCTTAGCGCCACTTGAGTTTTCTCGACTCTAGTGCACGGTGCGTGCGTGGCCGTGGACTGTGAGTCCTGTTTCTTCTCCGACTGTGGTCACCGTGCGACGGGGCCGGTACGCGGGGTTGTCCCCGTACGTCGTCGGATTCGGACGTTGTTTTCCGTTGAGTTGAGAGTCTACTCCTTCAGTGACCCTCCACTAGTCGTAGCCCACCAGTACGAGGTGCTGGTCTCACCTGGGAGTGGTGTACGGGCACCCACCTTTCGAGACGGTTTGTGGACCGGTTACCGTAGGCCCCTCGTCGGTAGCCAGAGTCCGGCTACGGGGGAAAATCGGTCAGAGGACCAGACCTAGTGACGCAAGGTCTGTGTGTGCACACGTGGTTGGGGGCGGTTGGACCCACGTCGACGGACGTGACCCCAGCTAGTTACTTGTTTGTGGTTACTTGTACGGTGTTCGCGCCTCGGGTAGGACCTACCACGTCAGGCGGTTCACCTGCGGTGCGGTGTAAGACGTCAGGGGACGCTACCGACTGTGCTTCTAGTGGGTGGTACTCCTGTCGAGTACGGAGTGACAGACTGTCAATCTCTGTGTCTTTGACCGTCGGGTTTTTGGTCGTGTTGACCGTTGAGCACGGTCGTCTCACCGTGGCACGTGTGTCGGTTTTCGCACCGTGAGACTTGTGCTAGTGGTTTACCGAGGTTGCGTCTTGTTGTGTGGTACCCGCGATCGGATGGTCGGGGTTGCACCTTGGACAGCGTGTCCAGGTCGGCTCTGTCCGAGGGATAGGCCTTTACGGCGTGATTGCCGTTTGTTCTTACTTCGGTAGGTGGTACTAGCGTGGTTCGATAGCTTCGACTGTGTGATCGAGGTCTGCCTTCTGGCAGTAGGAGTAGCTGTAGTGCCGAGTTTTTGACCGGCCACCGGTTTGCTGTTCCTGCTGTAGTTGTAGCTTCCTTTCCGCTACCGCCGTTGTTTCCGGTTGGGGTTCCGCGGGATCCCTGCTGAGTCTCTGTTTTGGAGACTCATTCCCTGCTTTTCAGGTGTAGCGGTTCTTCCTCGCGGTTCGAGGGTGCAGAGCGGAGGTTCTCAGTTGCCAGCTTGCTGGGCCGAGTGTTCACTTGGCATGTGGTACGTTTTACTACTTTAGACTGTACTTTCTGTTGGACTGGACTCTATTGTAGTTGTTTATTTATTTCTGTTAATTGTTGAGTTGTCCTGCTTTATTTCCTATTTCTTTGTGCCTCCACACTCCTTTTAGTCCTTCCGAGCCCTCCCGGCTCGTGGGCGGCGGTGCGAGTCTCGGGTTATCGGGCCTTCCCGGTAATCGGATTCTCGGGTCGTTACAGCTGGTATCAGAGCGGTGGTTGTGGACGTACATAGGAATTCGAAATATTGCAGTGATCAGAGTCCATAAGGTCCAGTACAGTCGGCAGCTGGCATAGGATTTTTGTGCTTGTTTTTCCGCCTTGTTTCTCGCTTGAGAGCTTGGGTGCGTTGTGTGGCGCTGTAAAGGTGGTTGCTGTCCGCGGCTTTCGTGCCAGCGTGGGGTCTAAGGATCGAGGTCGAGAGCCTTCTCCCTCATTGGTGGTGACCCCAGTTGTGTTGCGTTGGGCAGAGGTTGCTCGCAGGCGTGAGTTCGCGGTGCTGCGTTTGAGGAACCTGCAGCGTGGTCAGGTGGCTGGAGAGGATTTTTCATGGTTAAGTGGCCGTGAGCGTGCTCTGAGGGAGCTGTTGTCGGTTTTGGCCACTCCAGCTTGAGGTTTGTCCAGCCCCTGAGGTGTTCAGGTTGTGGTTTAAGGTGGCAGAGTGGGTGTTCTGATCGAGAAGTGTGCTCGGGTGAGCGGAGGATCTTCTCGGTGAGCTGCTGTTTCGTCGAGCCTGATGTTCTTGTCGTGCTCTGTTGCGTCAGAAATGACGTATCGGTCCGGATTGTTTTACGGATTTCGAGGCAGGATTGGGTTGTGGTGTCCCAGTAAGTCTTGCTCATGCGCTCTTGTGTGCAAATGGGTTGTGTTCGCCCTGGAGTTGGCTTGAGATGTTAAGGCTCCGCGGTGAGTTCGGGACTCGAGGATGAGCATCGGCGGTTGTTGTTATGGCTCGTGTTGCGGCTCTTGGCGTGATGTGTTACAGTTCGAGGAATTGCAGCAGTGGTGCATCGAGAGATGCTGTGATGGTGGTCCGACGTGACACTCGTCGAGTGTGTCGGAGGCGCTAACCTGATGGAAGCGATGGTTTTTCTTGGTGCTGGATGGTGCTATTTCCAGCGTGCGCGAGGTTCGAGGTCAGGTCGAGCGTGGAGTTCTTCCGTTGGTCGGAAGTGCGCTGGTTTCTCCTTTGGTTGGAGAGATTGTGTTGGGTTAAGGTTTGTCGTCTTGCATTGCGTGTTCGGATTAGTTAGCCTTGTGTGCCATGAAGTCCGTGCGAGACGTGCTCCTTATCTTGGCAAGGCGGTTGCCTGTGAGAAGTTGTGCCCGTTCCCTTGTCGTGTAAGGGTGCTGGCGCTGTTCCGAAAGGACGAGCGCTGGTTGGGCGGCGTTTGCTTTCTCGGCTGTGTGCGCGGATCTGAGTACGCAGCGGAAGCGTGGTGGGCTTGTGACCCACTAGTTCAGGATCGTAGCGTTGGTTGCTACGGGTGGATTCCTGAGTTCGCGTTCAGCATCGGAGGATGGGTTCCTCGGTGTGAAACGTGTTGTTGCCGTGCCGTTGCCCGAGATATCGTGGTGGTTGGCACTGGCAGGATGGAGTGTTGGGGGAATATGCTGGCGGGTGCGCCGCATGAGTACCCTGTTCCTGTGTTGGAAGCCGAGTCAGGCGTCGGTGTTGGACCTGGATGGGGTTGTTGAGAATGTCGCCTGACGGTGGTTGAGGACGTGATGGTCGGAGTCGGTGGCTTGGTGTCCGACTTGTGTTCCCAGTCGTGTCCTCGGATGAGATCGTGCTTTGAGGATGTGGTCTCTGCCAGGCTGTGGGTTCCTGTTGGTTCTACGGTCTTGTCGGATTGTGACGGTGAGATGTTTATTGCTTAGGTCGCCGTGAGCACTGTTCAGGTGGTGTCCCGTGGCTCTGTGGTAAGGGTGGAATCGGGATTGGCGGGTGTCCACTTGGATTGATCGTAGGATTTGATGAGACCAGATAGAAGAGTGACGCCTATGGGCGGAGGCCTTTTTGTGAGATTGGCGTCAGATTGGTGGTCCCTGATAGGACATTGGTGTCGTAAGGTTATCCCTGGTTGGGTGACTAGCATGGGGTGGTTCCCTATAAGTCTGAGTCCCGTGAGGTGATGACTGAAGACGCCATGTTCTGTCATTTGGTTTCGTCGTGCTCCCCGAGAGGGTCGAGTTGGCGAGCAGTTGGTGACCAGTGGATGGTCTTTTCAGATACAGAAGATGCTGGTTGTTGGGGCTCGAGCGTGGCGAGAGCCGTGTGCCAGCGAGACCTTTGGTGGTCGTTTCTGTGATGTGCCTTTCCGGATGGGATCTGGGCTTTGTCGAAGTTTGTCTTCTGACAAGAGTTGGCATAGTGTTGTGTCCGGCTTCCGGCTTGCCATGTGTGAGGTGTTTTCTTGGTGCTGAGCCGATGTTCTGGTTGCGGTCTGCTGAGAGGACTGCTCGGGCTGGTGGAGGCTCTGTTTTGGTTGCTCCCTTGAGGAGGGTGTGCGACCTGTCAGCTGGTTGTAAAGCTGATGTGCCATTTGTCTGCTGACCATTGGATGGATCAGTAGCTGTTTCTCGTGGCGAGGGTTGTGTTTCCTCGGTGAGCGAGATCGTGGCTGCGGCGCCATGGTGGATTCCCGCGTTGTGTGAGGTGATGCCGGACTGTGTCCTTTGGTATATGCCTGCTCTGCTGGCCAGTGTGCTCGGCGCGAGGAGCGAGGTGTTGTGTGTGATTGTGAGTCTGGCTGTGTTCCTCAGGATCCGTGTTTTCGTGAGAATCGAGGTTTTCTGTGCTGGGGCCCTGACAGCGTGTCAGTTGGTTCAGTGTTCTTCCCCTAGGACGTCGTGCTAGGTCCTGAATTTCGAGGACGAAATTCCTTAAGGGGGGAGGGCTGTAATGACCCGGATTTTTCAGATTTTTTTCGGATCATTTTAGTGGGTCTCGGAGTGTATTTTGTGCTTTACACGTGTTTTTCCCTGATGTGCCTTCGGAACTCTTTGCAGGGCAAACCGTGGCGTTCTACGACTCTGGGATAGTACCACTGCGTTGTGTTCCTTCCGAGGATCGCGGAGGTAATTTTTCGTAATTTTCTGAATTTATCGAATTTTCGGGTTTTCCTATATATATTAAACCCTTTTCTCTCTCCCCCTCTCATTCTCCCTTTCTCTCTCTCTCTCTTCTCTCACGCCCTCTTTCTCCCCTCTCTTCTCCGGCGGCCGACGGAGCGAGGCAGGGGCGAGGCGGAGGCGGCGCGGGCGAGGACGCGGGCGAGGATGGGCGAGGATCGAGGCGGTGGAAGCGCGTGGGAGCTCGTGGCACGGTCGCGAGCCGGCGAGGGTTTCACGGCGTTTCTTCGCGGATCGGTGAGCTCGGGGCGCGAAATCTTCGGTGGAGGTAGGGTGATGGTTCCCCAGCTCGTGCACTTCCTTTCCCGCGAGTTTCGTAGGCCGTGGTGAGCCGAGCGGGTGGAATCGGGGTTTTTGGGCAAAACCCATGTTTTAGGGCTTGTGGGCCGATCTCTTGTTTCATTGTGTTTTAGGCCGATCCGAGGCCGTAGATGCATGCTAGGGGCTTCTGGGGAGCTTCCCCCTTGTTTTCCCCCTCTCCTGTGGAGGTATGGGGGCGTGGGACGAGTTTTGGGTCGTTACCCGCCGTAGCGTTCTCGGAAGGAAGTGACGGTCCTTCCAGTGGCCGTCACTTGGTGTAACGCGCCTGGGCAGGGCCGTTACATCCCCCTTCTGTTGGCCTTTGGTGGTCTGTGGGTGTGACGGTCCCACGATAGACCGCCAGGTGCTGTGAGGCACCAGGGCTAGACCGTTAGAGTCTCTTCCGTTGGTTTTCGGGTCAGGCGTGTGACGCACCAGGGCTGGCGCGTCACAGCCTTGTGACGCCCCAGGGTGGGTGCGTCACATTCCCTGTTACCCAGCTGAGGGCTGGGGGTGTGACGGTGCCCTCTGGACCGTTACATGCTTGTAACGCGCCTAGGGTGGGCCGTCAGAGCTGTTTTACCCGTTGAGGAGGGCAGCGTGTGTGACGCGCCAGGCCAGACGCGCTACATCCGTGTAACGCGTTGGGGCAAGCGCGTTACATCTTGCTTTCACGCTGAGAGCGTGAGGCGTGTAACGCACCAGGGCAAGCGCGTTACATTCGTGTAACGCGCTGGGCCAGGCGCGTTACATCCTATGTTTCTTTGGGGCCGTGTGACGGCTTGTGTTAGGCCGCCAGGTGGGTGTGACGGTCTCGCCTAGACCGTTACAACCCTGTGACGGTCTAGGGTTAGACCGTCAGGCTTTGTGTCGTTCCGAGGTGAGTTTTTGTGTTCTCCGCCTTGCCCCGCAATGTGTGGATCCCTAGTCGACCCGGTTGGGACCCAGTGGTCGACCTGCGGTCTTGTGAGTGTCCCTGACACCCGTGGGTTTCTGTGTCCGTGTTTTGAGGGTGTCTGGAGGACCGTGTTATCTCGTTTAGCGTGCCCGTAGGGTTGA
The DNA here is from genome assembly GCA_022559845.1 of Amorphophallus konjac. Taxonomy (NCBI): domain Eukaryota; kingdom Viridiplantae; phylum Streptophyta; class Magnoliopsida; order Alismatales; family Araceae; genus Amorphophallus; species Amorphophallus konjac. The sequence goes on along the minus strand of JAHNEJ010003342.1, from coordinate 59,195 downwards.
GAGTCCGGGTGACTTCACGCGTGCTGGGCCTTCGTGTTACGCTCGATCGAGTCACCGTGTATCGGTGTGTGTGCGGTGGGGTGTCCCCCGCATGCCGTGAGTTTCTTTGGAAGGCGATTCCCATGTGGGCCATATGGTTGGTCTTGGACTGCGAGTCCAGTTATCCGGCCTGGGGCTGGAGGTTTCCCGCTTGCTTCAAGATGGGAAATCGTCGTGGCGGCTTGTGTGCTGCCTTGGGAATCGTGCTTCTATGTTTTCCGTGTGGCCCGTGTGGGTGGCCTTAGTCCTTTGCGTTCCCTTCCCAAGGGAATGGTCTTAGCAGCTCGTGTGTTGTCTCGGTGCTCGTGCTACCGTGGTTTTAGACCTAGATGTTGGACTCGATTGACGGCCTTGTGCTGTTGCGTACAACGGTCTTGACCCCGAGTCTTGTGACTCAAGGACCGTTGGCTGTAGTGTGTCTAGAGGACTGTCCAGAGTCCAGTGGCTTAGCGCCACTTGAGTTTTCTCGACTCTAGTGCATGGTGCGTGCGTGGCCGTGGACTGTGAGTCCTGTTTCTTCTCCGACTGTGGTCACCGTGCGACGGGGCCGGTACGCGGGGTTGTCCCCGTACGTCGTCGGATTCGGACGTTGTTTTCCGTTGAGTTGAGAGTCTACTCCTTCAGTGACCCTCCACTAGTCGTAGCCCACCAGTACGAGGTGCTGGTCTCACCTGGGAGTGGTGTACGGGCACCCACCTTTCGAGATAGTTTGTGGACCGGTTACCGTAGGCCCCTCGTCGGTAGCCAGAGTCCGGCTACGGGGGAAAACCGGTCAGAGGACCAGACCTAGTGACGCAAGGTCTGTGTGTGCACACGTGGTTGGGGGCGGTTGGACCCACGTCGACGGACGTGACCCCAGCTAGTTACTTGTTTGTGGTTACTTGTACGGTGTTCGCGCCTCGAGTAGGACCTACCACGTCAGGCGGTTCACCTGCGGTGCGGTGTAAGACGTCAGGGGACGCTACCGGCTGTGCTTCTAGTGGGTGGTACTCCTGTCGAGTACGGAGTGACAGACTGTCAATCTCTATGTCTTTGACCGTCGGGTTTTTGGTCGTGTTGACCGTTGAGCACGGTCGTCTCACCGTGGCACGTGTGTCGGTTTTCGCACCGTGAGACTTGTGCTAGTGGTTTACCGAGGTTGCGTCTTGTTGTGCGGTACCCGCGATCGGATGGTCGGGGTTGCACCTTGGACAGCGTGTCCAGGTCGGCTCTGTCCGAGGGACAGGCCTTTAAGGCGTGATTGCCGTGTGTTCTTACTTTGGTAGGTGGTACTAGCGTGGTTCGATAGCTTCGACTGTGTGATCGAGGTCTGCCTTCTGGCAGTAGGAGTAGCTGTAGTGCCGAGTTTTTGACCGGCCACCGGTTTGCTGTTCCTGCTGTAGTTGTAGCTTCCTTTCCGCTACCGCCGTTGTTTCCGGTTGGGGTTCCGCGGGATCCCTGCTGAGTCTCTGTTTTGGAGACTCATTCCCTGCTTTTCAGGTGTAGCGGTTCTTCCTCGCGGTTCGAGGGTGCAGAGCGGAGGTTCTCAGTTGCCAGCTTGCCGGGCCGAGTGTTCACTTGGCATGTGGTACGTTTTACTGCTTTAGACTGTACTTTCTATTGGACTGGACTCTGTTGTAGTTGTTTATTTATTTCTGTTAATTGTTGAGTTGTCCTGCTTTATTTCCTATTTCTTTGTGCCTCCACACTCCTTTTAGTCCTTCCGAGCCCTCCCGGCTCGTGGGCGGCGGTGCGAGTCTCGGGTTATCGGGCCTTCCCGGTAATCGGATTCTCGGGTCGTTACAGCATCGGGCAAGAAGGAGGGGCGAGTGTACCGGGCAAGGAAGGCACGCGAGGGCGTGCCGCTGAAGGCGCACAAGAGGGCGCATCGGGCAAGGGTCCAAAGGACCGTGCCGGGGAAGGGCACAGGAGGGGGGTGTGTCGTTGGAGGCACGGCTGGGGTGTGCCGCTGAGGGCACGCAGGGGTGAGCGAAGGCAAAAATGCCCAAGGGGAAGCAAGCCCTAACAAAAGGAGAAAGGGAAAGGGGCGTGAAACACCGAAGGATGCAAACACGGAAGAAATGCTTGAGGAAGGCGTCCAAGAAAAAAAAAATTGCAAGACTTCTACTTCTATTCTCATAAGAGGAGTGCCCCAAGGGGGCTAATACATCGCAACGACGGCAAAACAAGAAATGAAAGGAAATAAAGAGGAAAAGAAAATACAGTGGGGGGGGGAACGGAGCGTGGACTCCTCCCCTCCCGGACCTCACTCCCTCTCTCCACCTACTCTTCTTCTCTTCTTCTCTTCACACAGACGGTGGTGGTAGGTGGAGCGACGAGCTCCTCTTCTTCTCTTCTTATCCTTCTTCTCTTCGCGCGGACGGCGGTGGCGGGTGGACGGAGCAGCAGGAAGGGGGAGGCGGAGCCTCCCCTCCTCTTCTTTCTTCTCTTCTTCTCTTCCTCTTCTTCTCTTCTTCTCTTCTGCGTGTGTCTGTGTGTCTGTCTCTTCCTCCCCCTTCCCCTCTTTTCTCGAATGGGAGTGGTTTTATACTCCCAGCAGCGGGAGCTTTCGAGCACGGCCGTCGAAGGCGGGAAGCAGCTCCGTCATGATGGGGTTTGACTGCCCCCGTCCTGGATGTCAGCGGAATAGCCTGTGTGGCCCAATCCCTGATTGACACCTCAGAGGGTTCACTGCGCGCCAAGAATGCGTAGGGCATGGGCACCACGTCGTCCAGCCGTTGACATGCCTTAGCGCTGTGCCGGGGGAGGGCCAAAAGGGCGCATCGCTGAAGGTTGTCCAAGCGTGCCGCTGAAGAGGGCAAAAGGCGTGCCGTTGGGCACAAAAGAGTGTGCCGTAGAGGACCCAAAGGGGCGTGCCGCTGAAGACCCCACTTGGGGTTGTGCCGCTGAAAGCCCCCAAGGGGCGTGCCGCTGAAGCCCCATTGGAGCGTGCCGCTGAAGCCCACAGGGGATGTGCCGCTGAAAGCCCATGGGGGCGTGCCGCTGAAGCCCATGGGGGCTGTGCCGCTGAAAGGCTCCAGGGGCGTGCCGCTGAAGCATCAAGGGGCGCCGTTGAAGAGCTAAATGGGCAGTTTTGAGCCCGTTGTGAGCACGAGTTGTGGCCCATTTAATTTTCTTCGAGGCCTATGGATTGTGGAGCTCTTGGTGGTTGATTTCTCTTCGCTGTCGTGATTCCGGAGACGGCTTCACGGTAGTGTGTGCATTTGTTTGGGGAGTCCGAGTGACCAGTCTTTCCGGGACTTCTTCACTCGGTGCCGTTGTTGATGCTGGGCCGATCAGGATACCTGGGTGTGCAATTTTTGGTGTCCACAGGGACCTACAAGTGAGTGGCAATGGGGAGGGACAATAGAGGGCTATCGTCGCCATCCATTGGAGTTTGGGAAGAGGGGAGAAAGAAAATAACACTATTTATATGTCAATTGTATAGTCTCATTATTTGTTTATATATCATTATGAGATGTTTTTTTATTTTACAATTTTATTTAATTTTTTTATAACTAATTCAAACTTTGAGAGAGATAATTATGAATATTTTCATCATTTTCTACATCTAATTAACCTTAACCCTAACTATGGTTAATTAGAGACATCATCTACAATTTTTTAAAAATAATGAAGGTAAATATGTTAATATATTTTTATGAGTGATATATCAATAATTTTAAAAAAAATGAAGGTAAATATGATAAAAAATAACTTATTTGTAAAAAATCTTAACAATTAAGTTGTGATTTTTTCAAAAGTATCGAGTTTGTTCCACACCTCCACGGTGTTTACTTTTACTCGCAACTCCACGGAAGGTTTGCGTCCAATGTTCACACTTCACAGTCATCACAAGAATTACAGATATACCTTTGGAATCTCCTGTGTCTTACTCTATATTATGTCCGGTAATTATCCGTTTAAAATTTGAACCGAATTTAAATTCGTATTCATTTAATCAAATAATTATCTAAATAAAATATCTGACAGATAATTTAATATGATATCGGATATCCGATTATTAATCGGATACGAATTCAAATATTGTGATATCCGAGTTCGATATTATCCGACCGAATTTGAATCCTTAGATAAAAATCTAATGATATATATATTCTATATAATTAACTTAAATTTTAATATATTATTTGATTATTCTTTTTTATCTTTTTTGTCTCAAAATATAATTTAAAAATAAGAAATTCACTTACACCCATTTAGTAAGTTATCTCCTATTTTATGAGATGAAGTCTAATCTTTTGATAACATCTCTCAAAATAAAAAAAATCACTCTTTCTTTATTTTTTTGAGAAAATAATATATGATGCTCTCACGTGACTAACACAACTCACCCCTAAATAGGCCTAGTAATTATCCATTTAAAATTCGAACCGAATTCGAATTCGGATTTATCCGATCATTATTCGAATAAAATATCCAACGGATAATTCGATTATTAATCGGATACGAATTCAGATATCACACTATCCGCTCTGTATCCGACCGTTTAAAAGGTCACTCTATACCCTTCATATTAAAAAATATTATTCAGTCGCATCTATCGTGCTCTAAGCCTCTAACACCGTCACAGTTAAACGAATGGTAAATAATGATCAAGATGTATAGAATGAACTATGGTTATTACGGGAGTATATATGACAATATAGTGAGTATAGGGGTATAAGGTAGAACATACAAAGTGCTAAAGATATACATGTAAGTATCCCTATCATGATGATTCAACGTGCCTCTGTTGCCGTTGGCACTTCGTTTCAAGGAAAAAAGACAGACCCAAACAAGACTATCTTATAGGGTGTTTGGGAATATTTTTTTAAAAAAATTATTTATATCTTAAAAATTATGACATATCAATTTTTAACTCAATTTTTAAAATTGATGAAATGATTCATTCTTTATTTGACAAAAATATCATAATTTTTAAATTTTAAGTAGACTTATTTGGTAGATCAAAAAGTGCATGGATCCCCCCTCTCTCCCGCCGAAACCGTCACCGCCTAGAGAGACACCTCTCCCGCACGACACCTACACCGCCATGCGCCTTCGCCACCGCATGGATCCCCCCTATCCTCCTTGTTCTATGTTTCTCCTCCGTCCACGGCCAACCGGGTGAGGACACATGCCAAAAGCAAAAGTATGCATATGATGGAACAGGTAAAAGCATCAAGATGAAATCAAACACTGTGTTTAGGGATTGGGGACTCTACAGATCACTCCAAACTGGCTAAAATCATACAAACAGCTATCCGAGTAAACAGATCAATTCGGAATCGCGACATCAGCTTTGCATGGAGAGAATGTGGGAGACATGAGAAAGAGGAGCAAAAATCTTGGTGTGAGGTGGACCTTGGAGGACCTGGGCTTTGTCTCAGAGATCAGCAGGTACATACAAGGCCCGGCCGAAGCGTAGGGCGGGGCCAAGGATGCCGCCGCCTTCCTCTTCCTCCCGAGGTTCAAGCTTGATGGACGGCGCCAGATAGGCGATGCGGACGCGCCACTACCGCGAGTGGAGCAACATCTTCTACGCTCGCATCTCCACCAGGTGCCTCGTCGCGGAGCCCCTCCCGCCTGTCACCTCGCTCCATCGCACCTCTCCCCTCTCGTCCCCCATTTGCGCGCTCTCTCTCTCTCTCTCTCTCAGATATCCACCGCACTGTCGCCGATGTCATGTCCGACTGAAAGGAGGGGGTCACGAGTGGGAGGGAGGGAAAGTCCCGGGACGTCGTAAGTGTTTTTTTTCAAAAAATTGATACACTTATTTTTTTTGAGAAAAATTTATACGGGATGAGATTCTCTCTCTAAAATTTAAGAGAAAAACACCAAACAGGGTCAAAGGATCTCTGACTCCGTTTTTTAAATTTAAGAGAACAAAGAAGAAAAAAATAGCAACCAACCCTCCCATTAGCTCTTACATTGAACCATAACCACAAAATAGTTAAGAAACCTCAGATGCAGCAAGGAACATGGGCAATAATGACTAAACTATAGGGGGAGGGGATGCCTGTGTAACTGTGTTCGAGCACAAGGTATCTAATAAAATAATTTAACTTATAGGGTGTTTGGGAGCACTTTTTAAATAAAAACTCTTTCTATCAAAAAAAATATACTATGTCAATTTTTAACTTCTTTTTTAAAATTGATAGAAACCGATAACTATGTGTTTGATAAAATTATTATATTTTTTAAATTTTGTTCATACCCGTTTGGTAGCTCAAATATAAAATTTTAATTATTGAGAGTTCTGAACAAATTGCCGGACCCACGGGAGTTCTTCCGTCTGTGCTTGTGCTTGACGGGAGTTCTTCCTTCGCGGTGGCGGCCGGCAGAGAGGCCGTCCGCAGACGGCGACAACGGCGTCACCGACGGGCTGCGGCAGGCGGGCCTCCGTGGTGCCCGTGGTGGGTGCGCAGTCCGGTCGAGGAGGAGGAGGAGGGGGAGCCGTGGGGGAGGGGGGCTGTGCAGGGCGCCGGCCACGGGGGAGGGGATGCCGGACTGCTTCGTCGAGTGTGCCCCTCTTCTCAACCATTTTCCTCGCCATGCTAAATTTTCCAGACTATTTTCTTCTTGCTCCTCACTAACTATACACTTAGCGGCTCTGCCTCAGCATCTCTCTCCCCGGATGCCGACCAATCTTGCGGCTCTACATTGAAAGGCACGAAAAGATAAGCTTCCAACTCAGAGGAAAAAAAAATGAAATGGTTAAACAGTCAACGATTGGTTATCAAATGTATATACTAACTATAGTACGCACTTGACTTGTGGATCTCTGCAACCGCCATCAGCCGCTTTTGCAGCACTGACGCTATGAAGAGAAAAAAAGAGCACATACCAAACATCACCGTGATAGGGAATGCATTCACCTGCAAGATCGCATGAAAAATATGTAAACAAGGTAAAAAATCGATCCCATGTCTGACATAAAATATGACAGAATAATGCAGAAATGCAACAGTCAGAAAAGAACTTCTTGAAAAACGCTTTACCAGGAAGAGAGTAAATTTTGTGAATCAGAATGCATTACACACCTACTTGAGAAAAATGTTTTACCAGGAAATAGCTAATGTTCTACATCTTTCAAAGATCAGGTCATCCAAGATATTTATTTAGTCCACAGTTTTCATTGGAAATAGGAAATAATACCCCTTTCCACCCATCAAAGGCTTAAGTTGAACGAGAAAACCAGATGGTAAGAGAGGTATGATGCTTACATTGTAAAGTACAATGCACACAAAGATGTTGAGAGGAATACGGAAGAAGTTCATGATTGTGCTCCTCGCCTCCTCAGGAATGTATTGGGATCTCATCTTCATAATAGATGGCCAAAATATTCCAACACATGCCTCAAAAATGCAGAAGCCAATAAGCTGGATGCAACCTGCAAATGAGATGCCCCCACCTTTTACTGACGAGGGTGCCACGAGGACCTGCATCACAAGAGTGTCCAAGTTTTATAGCCAACAGCTTTAGAGGAAATTTACAAGCAGATATGATAAGTGATACATACACTGGTGATAATGGGGAGAAGGAAAGTAGAGGCTGAGAACAAAAAGACTATCTGCATATAACTTTCAACTTTAAGTGATCCACGAGTCATCAATCGTGCTGCAATGGAGCTCCCCAACATGGACGACAGCATGAATGTAGCAAAAATAAAACCATGAGGTATGTTTTCTTCGTTCGGGCTTAAAGCAGGAGTCCAAAGGAACACAAATGTATACATGGAGCCTTCAAAGAGCGACTGGATTGCACCCAGTAAAGCAATTTTCTCATCTGAATCACCATGGGAATATTGAAGAAATGTTAAGAATCATAAAGACGAGGGATTCTAAAAGCATATGAGAAGGAAAGGCAGAAAAAGGATACTCACCGGATGCAATTGCAACAGCAGCACCCATGAACTGAGTAAGCAAATCCTTGCTCTCAGAAGGGTCTCCATAATTTTCAGTCCAGGATGAGAAGATAATTGCCATGCCAATCGCTAGAAAGCAAGCAGCAGCATCAAAGGGAGCAACAGGACCAAAGCCTAAAGTATCAGTTAGTAGGTTTGCAAACAGCCCAGAGACAATGGCAATAAGACCATTTCCAAGAAATATTGCCTTTGAGAATGTTAGTGACAACCATTGTGGATCAAAACCCCTCTGCAAGAAAGCAATAAATAAGCTACTGAGAGGGAAAGATGGCGGAACCTACTAGTTAGGGTCAACAAAGAGTCTAAGATATATGGACTCAGCAAGGGTTTTCCAAGAGGCCCCTAAGCCCCTAAGTCATATGGCTAATACTCTAACCATAAAAAATAAACCAAAAAAGTGATTATTACAAATTGGGAATATGGAATAGCACTTTTACTAGAGATATACTAATCAAATAGTGCAACTGTTGCAGATGATTAGATAAAGATGATAACCAATTGATTAGCAAGTACGACATAGAAAGCAACCATAAACAATGTAACGCAACTCTAGATAAATAAAAAGGGTGGTTATAATACAACTAAGCATATTCACTTCCGACATTTGATTCAGATGATCAAACTCAACATCCACACACAGAATGCATGCAAAGGTTTCCTATTACAGATTCTAATGGATGTTGTATTACTGCTCAAAACATCATCGGGTTTGGAATTGTAAGGAACACTTGAAACAACACTTTTCACATTTCAAAATTGATTTAGAATAATTTTGCACAGCACGCAATGCAAGACGAGTTTTCATTCAGAAATTCAAGAGGATACAACATCATTGCTCAGCTTGATACTGAGGTAATGGATTCAGAGGGCCTAGGGGAAACTGGATTTGGAAGACATGCTATAAACAATATCTCTCAGCATGTTCCATGAAGATCAATTATCTGTACAGAATTCATGCAAATTACCAGTTTATTCACAGATCTCGGTGAGAAAAATGACGGTTTTTATCCCAAGGACCAAAAATATGTACCCCAGTATTATTGCACCAACTGCCCCAATTTAGGCAGGCTATCCATTGTATACTCCATTATTTATACAATGCAACATTCTTTCAAGTAAAGAAGTTGAGGTTCTTACCTTGTTGTGCTCTGCAACAAGCCATGACTCAAAGGCTGAAAAGAGTAGAGATGTAGCAATCCCTCCCAAGATGCGGCCCAACATTAAGACCTTATACTCCGGAGAGTGCTTTGTGATACAGCTCAATATATAAGTGATGCAGTAGGTTACACAAGCCCTTTTCCGTCCCCTGCATTCCCATACAAAAGCCAACAAGAAAAAGATCAAGCACTGAAGAAGGATGAGAGTGCTGAGCTTCACCGGCAATTTATAATATGAAAACCATGAAGAACAACTCACTTTTTGTCTGCCAGGGATCCCACTATAGTCCCAAACAGCATGGATGATCCAAAACCAGCAATGAAGAGCCGCCCAATATCTCCCTTATCAAAACCATACTGGCTGTATAGGAAGTAGACATAGGGCCCCTGCAGCCAATCCCCAGCTATTGCACCGAGGAAACCAGTGTTATAATGGATAACGTGAATTAAATTCATCACAAAACAAGTTGGAACCGAGACTTAGTTTGGCATTTAAACTGGATCAGATAAATCATGTTAGACCTGGTTTAATACTGTCATCTTTGTGTTCTTAGGTTGTTGTCTCAATTGGATCATCCAGCCTCCAGATCTTAGTCTTTCTATCAAGGCAATATAAATAAGATTGGGTCACTCAAGCTGAGATGGAATCCTAAGATAAACTTTTAGAGACTAGACGAATTTCAATGCCAAACAAGAGAAAAACAGGATTAGCTGAAAGATCTGGAGTCCATGTCACAAAGCCATAATTACATAACATCTTGGAATGAAGTATACACATACCCAGAACCACAAAACCGCATAAAGCACCCAAGGAAGAGAATCATACAAATCATGAAAGACTTGTCCGACCACCACTTTGAGGCGGGATTAATACTTCAAATATGAACTTACTTCTAACCGATTGTTAGTCTGTGTGAATGTCCACCCAATCAAGATTCAAGATGTTGCCCAAAAAACATCATATGACGACTTTGCGTAGAGAAAACATGAAATGATCAAGCAACAAAAGAGAACAACTTAATATTGTCGATGGCAATTCCTAGTCTATCATGTTCCATGTGACATAGAGTGCGTGAAGTATTACGAACAACGCGCACCCAGCACAATCATTCAATTCACATCACGTGAAGAGGGATCCACCGCCGGCAAGGAGGATTCCACATCTGACGGGAAATGCGACCCACCTCCCCCCGACCGGATAGGGATACACGCATTACAAACCGTAGGGACGGACGGGGATAAGCGAGATCTGCCGCTTACCCATCATGAGGGAGTACACCAGGAGGTAGTTGTTCTTGAAGGAGTCGAAGGCGGAGGAGGTGGTGATGCGATCCTTCCCGCCCTTGCTCAGCTCCAGACCCGCCACCAGGAGGGCCAGCGCCCCGAACACCAGGTAGTAGAACACCTCCATTGCCGATTGCCCACCAACAAGGCCGCCGGCACCCGGCCGAAGCAGGCGAGAGAGAGAGAGAGAGAGACGTCGCCTGCTCCTCCCGATCTGGCAGGGCCTCGGGCAGAAGTCTGTAGTGTGGACACTACGTGCTTCGGGAGGGAGTTTGCGGGAAGTGGAACGAGCCAACGAGGTGGTCCCCACTACACTTGTCGGTGGCCAGATGTGAGCAAGTGGGCTTCTAGATTCATTAACTTTGTTAGGTGTATTAGTTACAAAACTTAGGCGCAATCAGGGTTTGCCGACCCGCCAGACCCGGCCGACTTGGTCGCGGCGCGGGACGGGTCGGGTCGGGCGGATCGCACAGCGACCCGATCCGCCCCTTTGGCACTCCACGCGATTTTTTTTTGAATTTTTTTTAAAATTTTTAAGAAATTTATTTTGAAAGATTAAATGTTATATATATTTAAAAATATTAGAATGTATAGTTTATTTATGATAATAGATCCATAATAAATTATACATAATAAATTATATAAAAATTACATATTACATTGCTTAATTAAACATCCTATTATATATAATACATAAAAATTTATTTCAATTACTAAATATGTAAAAGTAAACAGTGACATAATAATGGCATTCATTCATGAAGTATAAAATACAAAAACTCACTAATCATCGTCCATCTGTGAAGTCCGAATCTCAAAACTCACTCATCCTCCTCATCTGTGTAACTCGAATCCCAAAACTCACTAATCCTCATCATCAGTGAAGCCCGAATCCCAAAACTCATCATCAGATACATGAGACTGATCACCCGTATAATCTAACTCTATCCTAGTGGGTGGAGGTACATGTGGGTGGGACTGAAAATATGTAACCATCTGTACAAATGATGGGTCGTGTGCTGCGGTGGAGGGTACATGAAAATCTGTAAAAAAAGTCCTCACTACATCTATAGCTTCAATTCTATCATGTGCGACTGGTGCTGGTGCTGCTCGAACTCTAGACGTGGAGGAAGATCCTGCTCCGCCCTGTGCTCGTGATGGAGGTACCCGGGACGTAGAAGAAGATGTCCTCGGTGTGCTACGAGAACAGTATCTATCATGTAACTGTGTCCGAAAGGAATGTCGAACATCTCCCGGAACTCGGTCGCATGCACGAACATCGCGTCCCACTCCCGCAAGGTGCTCCGCAAACCTGTGTATGCCGGTGACGCGATGTTCGCAGTATCTACAGTGCACATGTCCATCACCCTCAACAGAGTATCCATACTCCCACGCAGGGTGACGCCGTCCGTCCATGATGACCTGCAAATGATGCAAAAGTTTGCATTAGTGATTTCAATGACAAGTACAGAACTCTATATATGAAAAAATCTACAATTAATTATTAGTTAGTTATAAATGTAACCAAATGATACATACTAATAAAGCCTATGGACCCAAACTGGGCCAGTGCCCATCTCCAAACAATCTGACATTAAATGTGGTCCGCAGATAGGACAGATAGTCTTCATAGCGCATTGAACCTGAATAGTTCTCCCAGTACATGCGTACGTAGTATTCATACTCCTGCGAACCTTGTGCGTACACGACCTCTACTGACGTAGCTGCGGCATAAGGATATGGATACGATGGGAAAAATGAACTACTGTTATCTGAGTCGCCATGATACATCGGCTGCTGCGGCCATGACCGTCCATACGAGCTTCCAGATCCCTGGGAGTCATGTGTGCTCATTCTCTCAAAATCAGACAACATGCCTTGATAGCTGGTACTGTCTGCAACCGAACTTCCATAGTAGGGATCCCAATGATCAGTTGCCCGTCTCGTCCCTGCCGGTGGAACACCGTGGTCCTCATCTTGCGTGGCATGCGTGAAGTGCTGCTCCTCTGTCCATGCGCCATGTTGACGGCCCCCACGACCTCTACTATGACCACTGTTGTACTCTCTGCCACCAACACTAGTATTCTCACGAGGACTCCGTTGGTCACCTTGAGAACCACCACCTCCATGGGATGAAGACCCTGTCGGTGTACTATCAGCATCGGAGTCATGACTCCCACTAATGCGGGGCTCAACAGAGGGCTCGGGAGTGTCGTCATCTGCATTGGGATCTAATGTCTCCATGTCTGCAATATCTATCGGATTTAATGGTGGTCCCTTGTCCTTCTTGCTGGTGAATAATGTGGTCCATGATGATTTTTTCTTCTGTGGAGCAGAGGGCGGCTTACCTGCTGCATGTTGTGTCCCTCTAGATGCCTGAGAAGCAGAAGCCTGCTTAGATAATTTTTCAATTTACGGTGCAAAATGTGTAAGTCTGTACGTATACCTGAGACGACTGATTGGGTGCCTTAGCCTTAGATGTTGAGCGTCGGGGCGCAGCAGACTGAGATGGTTGTTTCGATACTACCGAAGACTACACAATTGAAAGAAGAATATATTCAATTACCAATGAATTATATATTAACAAATGTATAAATGACAATATAATTTCACCTCTCTAAATGAGGAACTCCCCCTAGCCTCTCTTGAAGTAGATAACCTTCTTGGTTCCGCAGATATTGAATGCCGCGGTGCAGCAACTCGGGACCATTGTTCTCCCGTAATGTTGTCATTTGTCGGACCGACCTGCAACCATAGGGTCATCATCATACATCAATATATGACTACGCTATCTAATGAAATTTACGATTCGATTTTCATGTTTTAATTCACCTGAGGTGGCTCTTGACGCTCAATTGATGGAGGTTGCATCAATCGCTCCCATGCTGTATCATCGTACGCATACGATGTGTCTCCACCCCTAATGACGAGGTCTTCGTCTAAATTAACTTCATCATCACGTCCCGTTGCTGACTCGTCACCACCCAAATGCACATGGGTGTCATCTCCCACCCCCACTGCCTCTTGTACAGCCGATGCGAGAAAAGTATTAGGCCGTGGTGTCTCGCCAGGTTCTTCAGTCTCCTCGTCCAATTCTGCCTCACCACGCTCGGTTGTGGCTCTTGCAACCCATGCTACCATAGGGTCATCATCGTCTCGCGAGTACACAGCATCCGTTGGGTCGTAATCTCCCTCTCCTCTCCATGTATCCATTTGTACATGCCGAACCTTTAGCCTCATGTTGTAATGAACATACACCATTTTGTCTAGCATGCGGTGTGTTAGCCTATTCCTCAGCTTAGTATGCAAGAAAGAGAACGTCGACCAATTCCGCTCACACCCACTCGACGAGGATGTTTGCGATAGAACTCTCATTGCGATCTTCCTTAATACGGGTGCACTTGTGCCGTAATTTAGCCACCACTCAGCTGTGTTTAAGACAGATCACGTACAATATAATAATTAGAAGTAAAAATTACTTCTCGAGATATAGAAGGTACATTGTGAAGACACATTACCTGGGTCGAGTCTATCACGACTGGCCATGGCATTAGGTGTCGCAAATGAACCAATTCCCTCTCTAAATATTTTCATCTGCATTATCAAAAAATATGAAGTGTATATTTCATTTAATATTGTCAATGTTAAAATATCCAAGTATACCTCATTCAACGTATCAGCAGCATCTGTTGGGGTGAAAGACAATCGGTCTACCACAATGTTGACCGATTCTATCAACGTATCGTCATAAGCAAGGGCCCGAGCATATTGGAAGGCCGGATGTAGATAGTACGCTGCAATCGTAAGACAATGAATTACATATTAGTATCAACTGAAAATCACAGCTCATTGATTGGACGAGAATGTAAGTGTTTACCTGCCATGTGAAGATCGCGGCTCATTTGTCTGTCCCATCTATCCTCCACAATCTCTATAATGGTGGGTCCATATTTTTTGGACGTTGTAAGGATCTTCCGCTTGGCTGCTGTAATTTTGCTGTACACTAACCCCATGGTTGGTACTCTATCCCCATCCACGCATCGTAGAACCTCATATAGTGGCTCTATCAATGACACTAATACCTTCACTCTATCCCAAAAATTCGAGGTGTTGACAATCCCCTCGACCTCCGCCCCTTCACGTGAAGCAGCAAAAGAGGAACTCAGCCAGGTCTCACCTCTAAACATTTGCTTCAACCCATCCTTGTGCTTCAATAGGCTCTGCAATGCGATGTAGTTGGTGGCAAATCGTGTGATGCCAGGCCTCAACAGTTCGCCGCCACAGTGCTCCCTCATCCATGCCAATACAAGTGTGTGGTTGTAGATATATTTCGTGATTTTTTGTGCCACATCGACCACAGATTTTACCATACGAAGCTGCCCAATCTCCTTCAGCATCAGATCTACACAATGTGCTGCACAAGGGGTCCAGAAAATGTGCCGTTTTTTCTTCATTAGCTCCTCCCCGCCTTCTTATAGTTCGACCCATTATCAGTCACCACTTGTACAATGTACTCCTCCCCAATCTCAGTCACCACTTGCTCCATCAATGACAATATATATTGGTGACTGTGAATTTGACCAGACGCATCCACTGATTTGTGAAAGAATACATGTCTGTCACAATAAACAAGGAAGTTGATCAGGCTAGATTTTGTGGTACTTGACCATCCATCACACATCAGTGTGACTCCGTACTTTGTCCATTTCTGCTTGAATGAGTCAATGTAACTCTTGATCTCAGCAACTTGTTCATCAAGGTATACGCCAGCCAATTCTCTCGCTGTAGGTGGCTGCACGTGTAGCCCAAGGACCTGTGCTTCCTGAAACATTGGCTTGTAGTAAGGGCTATTGGCTGCATTGAAAGGCAGACCCGCGTGGTGCCACCATTTTGCAACAGCTTGACCAAGTTTCCATTTAGGCCCCTTCTGGCCATACGCATCGTCCATCCTCGTTTGCTTACCATGCTCTCGGGATAGTGCACCGTGCTCCACATCTTCAATGTTGATCGATTGTGTCCTTTTTCTTTGTGTCACCGAGTCACCAATCAATAAACTCCTTATGCCTCGTGATTGTCGAGTCGTAGATGAACCCCCACTCCCTGATGCTCCGGTCCTCGCGGCCTCGTGACTACGGACTATAGTCTCCTCGGGATGTCTTGACTCTTCCCTGCTCTGACGTACTACCTCACGAAGCTCTGCTTCGTATGGATCGTTCACAGTGACATACACATTAGCCTGCTCAGTACATGCTTGTTCGTCTTCGTCACTGGGTGTCCATGCACATTCCTCCTCGTTGCTGTCACTTGGGCGCCCGCTCACTGCCGCTTGATCCCTTTTCTTCTTTTTTTCCTTTTCTTGCATCTCAGCTCTCTTCTCACGCAGGTGCCTAGCCATTGCAAGTTTCACATCTCTAGGCACATGGATACACCCAGCAACCTCAGAGTATCCTGCCCCGGCTCCTCCTACCAAATGCTTCTTCAACCGAGACACCCCTCCTCCCCGGTGTTCTATTTTACAATAGTTACAACGCCAACACCTACGGTTGCCATCCAACAAAACTCCGTGTGACCACCCAATATCATTTGTTCGTTCCTTAGGAGCCATATTAAGTACTTAACTGTATCTCCTAAATGTAAGAAATACAAATCATATTAAGTACATTATTTTAAACAGAGACTAACAATGAAAAATAATATCATTATTTCTACAATATGCAAGACTAAATTTAATATTTACTACATGTCAATATAATTTAGTTCAAAATAATATCATTATTTCTAAAACATGCATATAATGCTAATTTTTTTTTAATACACCTACATTTAGTTTAAATTAATTTGTAACATATTTATCACTAATTATATATTTAAATTATAAACATGTCTAATTAAATTACATTATATTAAATTATTTATCAGTAATTATTACATTAAATTTTAAACATCTCTAAATAAATTTTAAATTATATTATGGATCTAAATTAACTTTAAAATTATTTATAAAATATTCAACACTATTTACATTAAAAATATGTCTACTTAAATTACATTATACATCTTAATTAAATTTAAAATTATTTGTAAAATATTTATCAATAAATTTATATTTAAATTCAAAACATCTCTACTTAATTTAAATTATAAATATTACTTTTAATTTTTTGTAAAATATTCCTCACTATAGATATATTTAAATGAAAAACATCTTTACAATTTTTAAAATTAAATATTATGTTATTTTACGTCTACAATTAATAATGAAAATAATATCATTAATTCTACAAAATTAAATTTAAATTTAAATACATCTCAATTAAATCTAATATTTAAACATGAATTAAATAATATATCAAACATAAATATATTTCTACAACATGAATTAAATGCTATTTATATTATTTCTACAACTTGAATTAAATAATATATCAATATATTTAATTCTACAAGATGAATTAAATAAAAATTATATTTTTTCTACAACATGAATTCAACAATACATCAAAAATAATATTAAACAATAATAATCTAACAAATTTTATTCATATATTTTTTTAAATTAAAAAAGATATAAAATTTTCAAAAAATAAAATTTTTTTCCTCCCCCCCCACCCCCACGGTCGCAGACCCCCCCCCCCCCCGTCCCATACGGTGGCATACGCCCCCCCCCATCCCCCCACCGCCTGCCGGTGGCAGACAACCAGCACCCCCCCCCCCCCCCGCCGTCCCCCACGGTGGCAGACGCCGGGCACCCCCCCCCCCCCCCGTCCCCCCCCCGTCCCCCCACGGCGGCCCAGACGCCCAGCACCCCCCCCCCGTCCCCCCACGGCGGCATACGCCCAGCACCCCCCCCCCCCCCCGTCCCCCCACGGCGGCCCCCGTCCCCCCACGGCGGCCCCCGTCCCCCCACGGCGGCAAACGCCCAGCACCTCCCCCCCGTCCCCCCACCCCCCCCCCCCCCGTCCCCCCACGGCGGCCCAGACGCCCAGCACCCCCCCCCGTCCCCCCCCCCCCCCCCCCCGTCCCCCCACGGCGGCCCAGACGCCCAGCACCCCCCCCGTCCCCCCACGGCGGCAGACGCCCAGCACCCCCCCCCCGTAGCCCACAGCGGCAGACGCCCCACCCCCGACCATTTAAAAAAATTTAACCTACCTACCTCCGATCGCCGCCCAACGCCGCCGTCCGCCGCTCTGATCGCCGTCCACCGCTCTGATCACCGTCCGCCGCCGCTGCACCGCCGCTCGCCGGTGGGAGGGATGGAGCTCTTCCTCCCCCTTCGGCCCGTTAAATGGGCGATCCGCCCCGACCCGCCCGTACCGAGCCGGGTCCCGCCTCGCACCGGAGCGGGACGTGGCGGGACGCACGGGACCATGCGGTCTAGTGCGACCCGTCCACGACCCCCAGCCCGTGCGACCCGGTGCCCGCCTGGGTCGGGTCGGGTCGTGCGGGTCGGTGCGGGTCGGGACGGGACGGCAAACCGTGGCACAATGTGATAGAGATCATAGAATAATGTTTACGTTACTATGTTTTATAAAAGGGTTAATTACTCTTATACCCTTGAAAAATTATGTAATTACCCTTATATCTTTACCTTTATTATATTTATCGTAATACCCCTGAAATCTTTAAAAATAGTCATTCTGTCATTTCATAGGGGTATAGAGATAATTTTTTGTTTTAAGAATTCTTAAAGATAAAGACACAATGGCTATTTTTTAAGGATTTTAGGGGTATTACGATAAATACAATAAAGATAGGGATATAAGGATAATTACATAATTTTTCAAAGATGTAAAGGTAATTTTCCCTTTATAAAATGTCGGCCCCATTCAATGTATGCCGTCCGATCTTCATTAGATAGTCGACACCAATAAAAAAAAAATCTCACACGGGTGGGAGCTTGACCGAGGTAAATGGTATCTCAAGGAAATACATCGATAAAAATAGATTTTGACATATAAACCCCTGTAACCATAGCTACTTGTTTGTTGATCCCTAAGTCATTGAGCTGTGCATACAAATCCCTATAATTTTCGGAGTCTCCCTTAAAAGTCTATGTGATTTGAGACCGTCAAGAAAAAATCTTATAAAATATTTCATCTTTGGGGTGAGAAAAGATGACAATATTCTTTCTAAATATGACCTCTCTCTCTACTAACTAAGGATATTTTCATTATTTGATCATATAAGGTTAAGTTAACTAGAGTCCGATTAATTTTCGTTGAATAGATCGAACATCATAGATTTATTCAGCTCATAATGACTATTGTAAGGACTTATGTGCACGCCTCAATAACTTAAAATTAATAAATAATTAGTCATAGAGATTTATATGCAAAAATCTCATATAAAAAATGAACCTATCTTTTATCTGTGTTTTAGTTGCTTTTCAAAATTGGGTGACTAGAAATAATGCATTGTTATTTATTGTACCTTTTCTTGACATCTAATTTGAAAATAAGACGATGAAGAATGATGAAATTAAATTCGGACTCTCAAGTTTAAGAACACTAAATTCGAATTTCTCAATTATTTGATTCTCAGAATAAGTACCCCCACTTGCAAAATAATTTTAACTTTGTCAATGGGTGAAAATCAACTCTCATTAGAAGCCCATCGGAGAGTTTAGATACGGGAGGAGTCCTCTATCTCTCTTCAACAATTCTCTAAGCAACTAGGCCAGACGGTGATGATTTATTTGTCGATTTCCAATTCGACCTTATTCATCGGTACACACCATAAATCAATTTCGATAAAATTTCACCTAATCAAATTCCGCTGTTGATTCATCCTTGTTTTGGTCGAATAAGATATTCGGCCGAGAGAGGTCGAATGACTTATTCGAAGGGGTGGGTTAGAATGGCGTATTCTACCTTATTTTGCCCTTTTATCAAAGAGACTCTAAGAGTAATATTTGTAACACCATCTTTATTGATTCATGTAGAACTGACGAGAATTAATTGATAAATAAGAAAATTATAAAAGGTTGATGTGCATCAAGTATTAATCATTCTCTAACGACTCAATCTCCCGTGTACCTCATCTGATGGTGGCAATTTCCGGTGATGGCAATTTCATCCTCCAGGGATTAAAGGTCATTGGGTGGTGGATCGACACTATATTGCATGCGAAGTTCTTCAACATTTCTTCCAACTTCTCTAAGGTGAGTTCTTCATCTTTGTAAAAAATGACGAGTTCCTCGAGAATCAGGAGTTTTTCACTCTCCTTTGTCCACGGGTACATTTGCTGGAGCCAACTTCTCAAGTGAATTTTACATTCCATCTCCTCTCACGGGATGTGCTTATTAGGAGGAACTTATTTGGTAGGGAGACATGGGACATAGTTCTCTAATTCATCTATCAACTTTTGCAATTTCTAAAGAGGGCTAACTCCTTATAAGTCTCTACGGTGGCTTCCAGCTCAACCCGTTTCTTCATTCTTCTTATTAAGTTTTTCTTTCTATTTTTCTCCTCTTTCTTAGCTTGTGCCACTTCTATTGGAGAATGAGTATTTGGTTTCGAAGATGGATGGAATATGGCCCCATGGTTGAAGTTGTTGTTTTGGGCTTTTGTTTTAGACGGTTTGGGCTGGCAATATTTCTTTGAGGCCATTTTGACCCAATCAACCTTTTCTTGACGTATTTGAAAGGTGACATTGATCGCTTACTCGATTATTTCGGGTGGCAATTCTTGAAACTCGGTCATATAAAGACCAAAATCGGAGGATGGCTATATCTTCGTAGACTCTTTGGTGGCTTGTTTTCGGGTCTGCTCAGGATTTGGTTTTGAATCCCCTTCAACAAGTTATTCAGGATTTTGTCGGGGGCACTCCTTCTTGGGCTTGTCTTTTTGTATTTGCTCCAAGTTGTGCTTGAAGTTATGAACTTCAATCTTACTTTTCTAACTTTGCTAGGAGCTTCCACATTTTAGTTTAATCCTTGGATTCGGCTTGATGTATTTCTCCTCAACTTTACCTTCTTGGCTTTGTTTAAGGATTTGTTTGAGACCCCTTGACCCATTTCAGAATGGCAATGGGGTTTAAATGTCTTTGTTGAGGTGCTTGACTCAACCTGATGGACAAGTGACTTCACCAGGCATCTTTGGCACAGATTTCTGGCCAAGGAAACTTGATTTAGCGACTGTTCAGTGATTTTTCTTAGATCACTTGTTGGCGAGTTGATTTTTCCTTGTTGAACAAAATCTTCAATCTCTTCTCGGACCACCTGGTCTTCTTTGATCGCATGTGAGAAAGACGTACAATGGCAAGGGCATCCCGGACTCACCTTGAAATGACTTTTTGGCAAGTCGCACATCAAAACTTCATTCCCACGCATAAGGATATTAAGTAGCCTCTGGCGTCTTCTTTTGAGAAGGGAAGGGACTCTAAGTCTTGCCACGGTCACCAGTTAGGGCGCCATGATGTGGGCTCCTCTTGACCAAAATTGGCCTCCTCTGTCTCCAGCTTAGGGGATGGACGTGAAGTTGATGCATGTACAACATTTACAAAAAACTTGATTGCCCCTAAGTGCGGAGCTCCGGAGGACTTACCAGGTGATCGTTTATATTTATTACCTATCGTGCAATCAGGTCCTCTCTTTAAAGACATGACAATCATGGATAATATGAGCTACTGTGTGATGGTACAGACAATAGCCATCCTGATGCATTGTGCTGGTTCCCTCATCACTTTTTGATGTAGGGAAATTTATCAAACTCTCCTTTCGACATATGTGAAAGATTTACAGAATCTTGTAATGAGGGAAGAAATATAGTTTCTGGTGTGTTTTGCCAGCGGATGAGTCTAATGACTCTTTGGACAACCATCCTTCAGACCTTGGTAGCATTTGTGGATCTATCGGGGCTTCTGAGTTTCAAGTATCTGTCGAGATATGTTCCCTACCAATGGTATAAATGCAAACGTTGTCAGTTGTTTATCAACATGCTTCAAGAGTTGCAATAGCTTCTGTTGATTACGTTATAGCTGCCTGATCTGCCTTTTAATATTTCGGATAGTTTTTCGAACAACCAAGTATTTGGCCATTTGAGGGGGGATGTCCCCTGACATAGCTTCCTACAATCGATTTGATGATTTGACCTCCAAGACATTAGTGCCATTATGGGGATCCGGCTAAGGCTCATTAGCTATCCACCTCGTCCACCTTGTTTCAAAGGCTTTATGAATCACATTGACATACATGTTTGGTTTATTCCAAGCATGAGGCTGGGCAGGGTTGACCAGGTGTTCTTACATTGAAACTACACCACTCTAGAATATCTTTTCAAGTTCATTTTTACAGATGTAGCAATCTCCCATCACATGGCCCAACATGCAGTGATACACACAATAATTGGGTTCATTTGACTTATCCACATCTGTCGGTTTCCGTGATTTTGGAAGGGTTATCAATCCATTCTTAATGCATATAGAAGCTTTCTAGTATGCTTATTTTAAAGGAATACAGAGTCTTCATCTGTTCCACTAATGTTGTAACTAGAGCTTTCTTTTCATATTTCTTGCCCAAGTTGTTGCTTGAGCTTGAGCCTCCTTTCCCATTGTTCTCATTAGCTGGGGGAAAGTTCACCATGCTAACTGTATTTCTCGAGGTATTGTGGTCTTTGGGAACCTTCACTTTAGGCAGAATGAATGTAGGGTTGCTAGCGAAGAACATTTTTATCTCTGCCACAACAGACTTCAACTGGTCAAAGTCTTTAATGTTTGTGCCTAATAGTTTTTCGTTGACTTCAGCCGCGAATCCCCTTTTACATATGGTGATGACATCTTATAGTGCAGGAGGATTGTCACACCTCATGCTGAAGTCTCTCTAGCATTTAATGAAGTCAATAGTAGTTTCTCCATGTTAATTTCTGCTTGAGACATAATTCAGTAAGAGATACCTTCCTTTTAGTCGTTAGAAACTAGTCGATGAATTTCTTTTTTTAATCTACTCCATCGGCCACTAAATTGGGCTTCAATCTCGAGTAGCACTAGAATGTGGCATCCGTGAGGGAGGCTGCAAAGTATCGGAGGAGGTATGACTCCTCGAGTTCCAACTCACCCATGGCCATTAAACAATAGGCTAGGTGTTCATGTGGAGACCTTTAACTATTGAACTTTTGTAGCTTGGGTGCTTTGGGACAGTTAGATGAAAGTTTCTTGAACTGGTGATGTATTGGGTATGACACACTATATAGATCAACAATGGCGATACCCTCACCATGTTGGGCAAATTTGTCTTCATCAATTTTTTCAATCATACATCATTGGGCAATGATATCTTCCATTGTTGTAGCCCTTGAAGATTAGGCATTGGTGGTCACCCATGGGAGCTCATACTCTACTTCTACGATGCAGTTATTGGGAAAAATGGCTTTCCAACTGCCTACTTGAGGAGTGGTACACTAGTTTACTTGAGCATTTTGATTCGACGCTTGTGCGACGGACGTTAGTCTCTATTGTCTAGTTGTCGTCTCATCTCCGACATGAGACTAGTCATTTGCATATACTAGTGTTGCATACTTTATCACTTTTCATCATTCGTCATACACATGGTAGGTTCTTCAAAAGTGGGTTATGAGGAACTGTGTTATTATGAGCCCTTGGAGGTGGATCATCATGAATGAGGGTGTTATGCACCCTTAGAGGCAGATTGACACCTTTCAGACTTGTGGCGCCACCATCATCATCACCATCATTCTCTCCTTGGTCTTATGCTCTATTTGGTTCCTGGTTTTGCCCTCGGTGAGAAGACTCTATAAGTTTATTTGTCCGAGCTGTGATCTCTCTTACTATGGCTAGAGAACGAGAACGCCTGACTAACTAATTTTGATTCCTTAGAAATTTGGCCAGCTCATGAGGGTTGATTGGATTGTCTTGACTAGTTGGGTTGTTGGAGTTGGCTTGATCATCTTCAGCTCCAACTAGCCACTTGCCAGACATGCAGCCTGTAAATATCTTGATGGTATCTTGAGTGACTTGCACCATTCTCTTCTTATGTGGCTAATGTCCTAGGCAGACAAGTGCCCCTAGTCTATCAAAAATTGAGACCCAAGCTGTAGTTGCCTCAACTGGGTTTACTTCTTCTACTCGGATTAATTCTAGGGGTTGAGGACTTGGTAGGATTTCTTGTATGTTGCCTTTCTTTTCTGCCCACGAGGGCGTAGAGGCTTGACATTTCGAGGTGATGGATCTTCTACTTGTTGTTGGTCCGGCGCTTGGGCGGGTTTACTAGCCCTTATTGCTCTCATGGCTCGAGCCTCATTTTTGGTGACCTAAATATATTTCATATTACGAGGGAGTTCTTTGACTAGGTTGCCCCCTTTGTTGGATCTTGACTTCTTTTTGAAGTTGGACTTGTCTTCCTGCACTCGACGGAGCATGGCGAAAGAGTTAGAGGTAAGGATGGTTGGAACATGGTTGTCCCAAGATATTATTGGCTCTCCTCCATCAAGCCAGATGCATAAATTGCAAACAAGGATGGTTTTGCCTGACCTTGAGATTGTACCGTGGGCTTTTTGCCTTTGTGGCCTTGGTGCTGCCCCCGTTTGGTGGGAGTAGTGCGTGAACTAACAATGTTTACCGAGAAAACTCGGCCTTGTGATGGAGACTAGAGCTTGATGCCCCAGGCATTTATAGGTCTGATGATGCCTTGTGGGCTACAGGTACCACTCCCAATAAATAGGGTGATTCGACCACAACGTGGAAGTCGCCGAACGCGATAAGTGTGGCTAGATATCCGAATATACCATGGTTAATGATGATCTGGGGACCATATGTGATTGCGGCCATTGCGAAGTTGTTGTGTTTGTCGTTTGCTTGCTTGCTTGGGGTTGATTTGCTCCCGTCCTCTACCTCTTGAAAAAGAAGAGGGTATCACAATCTCTATAAAGATATACAAACCTTTTGGTAGAAAGATGAAAGACAGGAAAAATATCACCGGGCGTGCCAGTCTATTTACACGTGAAAGACTAATTATATATTCATTTATTGAATAAATATGCATATATTATAGCTAATTGATTAGCATGTGTATTATTAATTCCGTAATAGTTTATCAAACGATTTAGAGTTCGTGTACTAAACTTTTTCACATCGACCTTAATTAGTATTTATTTACATCGGTATAAAGTCCGAACACCTTTGATTAACCGCCACAGATATCCTTAAACATCTACAATATCCATTGTAATATTGAGGGTTTTGTCTAAATCTGACCGTTCGATTCAGATCTAGTTCAGATCGAACCATTGGATTTATTCCAAGTCAAAATCTAACCATTAGATTTGTTTTCAATCAAGATCCGATCGTTGGGTTTGCTCCAGACCGAGATCTGATCCTTAGATTTACTTTCCATTGAGATCCGACTGATGAATTTACTCCATATCAAAATATGATCATCAATTTTGACTTTAATCTCAATCGGATTGTTAGATCGCCGTATGATCATTATAGTCCGACTGATGGACTCGTGACCATTAGGTCACCTTGGGGTCCATTAAAAACATTTCAACCTAAGGTAAGGATAGATTTGTAGTTTTTCCACAAATAGGGTATATTCGTCACTTCCTACAAGTAAGAGTATATATGTATTTTTTTAACAATTCTCAGATATTTAACTGAATTTGCAAAGTAGTGAGGTATATTCACAATTTATGAACATAAGAGGGTTTTCCCTAATTTTCTCACCATTATGATATTTTCCCATAATTTTATACATTTTTTGCAATTTCTTAAGAATTCATGATATTTATGCAATTTTTATTATACATTTTTTGCAATTCCCTATGAAGGTGTGAACTTCCCCAGGTTGTTTTGGAGTGGTAACCCCTCTATCTTAGCTGGAGTTTGTTTGGACCGAGAGATTTATTAAAAATTTATATACCGTACAACTGTAATGTGTCTTAATTGTAAAAAAAAATTATCATTTGCAGAGGATTTTGATGATTAGATAATTAACATTTAATTTTTATTACTTATAATTTTTTTTTACGAGACGGGATGGAGGGAAGGTGGTGGCGACCCCTGCTTTCCCCCCTTTTTTTAGAACAGAGAAAGGAGACAGAGGAAGAGAAGGGGCTCTCCCCCCCGGCTACACAAGCGGCGGAAGGTACCCCCTGCTCCCCCCCTTGTTCGTGCACACACGGAGAGAAGGGAGAGAGAAGGAGGAGGCAGATCCCTGGTTCTGCACCCCTGTCTTTGCGCGCCCAGAGAGAAGCGAGAGAGATAATGACGAGAAGAGCGTCTCCCCCCCTTGGTTGAACCGGTGGTGGGGGCGGATCGCTGCTTCCCCCTCTCGCACGCGGAGGGAAGGAAGAGAGAAGGGGGAGGCGAGCTCCCCCCTCCGGTTGGCGTCGGCGGTGGAAGGGCGACCCCTGCTCCCCGTTTTGCAGCGGAGAGACGGAAGCGAGAGAGGGAGGCGAGCTTCTCACCCCCTCCCTGGCTGGACTGGCGGTGGAGGGCGACCCCTTTTGCACGAAGAGGGAAGGAAGAGAGAAGGGGGAGGCGAGCTCCCCCCCCCCTCCAGTTGGCGTCGGTGGTGGAAGGTGCCCCCCGCTCCCCCTTTCGCACACATAGAGAGAGGAAGAGAAGAGGGGGGAGTTGCAGCCCTCTCCGCTTGCAGCAGCCGACACAACAGGGATGATTTAACATCATTTCGTACCGTCGCAATGTTAATTTAATTCATTTTTTTGCTGGAATTAATCATAAAAATTATGGGTCTAACCATATTTTGCAGACTCGGTCCGACTCAGCCTGACTCTAACGTGTCATATCACATCTGAAAACATCCGATACATTACGGATCACTCCTAGGATCGGCCGAGTCGGATCGAGTCACGGTGAGAGATAGAGAGAGAGAGAGAAAGAGAGAGAGGGAGGATATGATACACCCCGAGTCGGGTTGAGTTGATTGAGACTCGGGTGTACCGTATCGGATCAGAGAAGATTCGATCCGATACGAATCACGGAGTCGGCGAACCTTGGGTCCGACAACTCCCAAATATAATTTGCCATATCTGTGTGACTCTCACCGAGCCAATTATATCATATTGTATATGGGTTAGACCGAGACGGTCGACTCGTTTAAGACACCCCGAGTCTCTTCGGGGTAGGCCAGAGTCTATA
Source organism: Amorphophallus konjac (assembly GCA_022559845.1). Lineage (NCBI taxonomy): Eukaryota > Viridiplantae > Streptophyta > Magnoliopsida > Alismatales > Araceae > Amorphophallus > Amorphophallus konjac. Next base: position 32,690 of record JAHNEJ010003342.1, on the reverse strand, counting down.
TGAGTTAGACTGTATTGTACCATATATGAGCCAGACCAAGTCAATACAAATTGCCTGTATGGTGAACCTTGCTTCAGATATGATGCTCAGTTTTAAGTAGCAATGTACAATCTGATATTGCTACACCCGTAAAAGCATAAAACCGAGAGTCCAGAAAAGCTCAGAAAGCTGATTTCTCTGGTGACCACACTCAGCACCGCAGTATGAAGGATGTTACTCACACTTTGAAGCCGATGCTTACGGATATGCACGCAACCAAGTTCCTACACATTCATTCATAGTGACAAGCACTTCCAACAGAAGAAGGAAAAAGAAGAAGAAACCAAATAAGCCCCTCAATCTACATGAGACAGCTTCAACACCAATGATACATTGGTTTTGAATTGTTCTTCATGATGAATGAGGATCCAGTATAGATGAATGCCAGTTACATATGAAGACCGATGCTGCTTACACATGTGTACACTGTACAAGATGACAAAGACTGAAGACAAAGGAATGCCCGAGTAAGCCCCTTCATATACACAAGAACTTTGATACCAATGATCCATTGGTACGAGTCACATTCTTCACAATGGACGATAATCCAATACAATTCAATTAATAGATGACATCTGTTTACCATGAAGTGAATGTTAGATGTTGTGAGGACGATTTGTTTGGCTTGGCTTAGATGTTGCATTGATCATACTCAGAAAACCATGATGAATGTTCTGCTCCCCGTGAAAACTCACCATCATGGTAGAAAGGTTCAAACCCCTCTCTCCATTGTTGCTGTTGGTCAGTACAACTATTGCCATCATCAGACTTAACCACACCTGCATCATCATGCCCAGGGCCAGGATCTTCTCTTGGAGGTCGAGACTCTGCAAGAAGTTGTTTCATTGTATCAATCTCCCTTTTATGTTTCTTCTGCAAATTATCAATCTCTTGGTATGCCTTCTCGGCTTCTTTTTCTGCCTCAATGGTCCGTTTCTGCAAAAATTAGAATGAAGAACCATGTCATTGCAAGACTAGCATTAACAACTATAACTGAGCCATTAAGATAATCTTTTTGCCACTCATTTAAGATAGCTCATCTTGCACATGGTGCAATCTCTATTCAGGTCATCTGAAGGCAAAACATATCAAATGTTACAAGTACACCTTCTATCACTTGCTATGTCATTGCCCTGCATACTTAATTAAGCTCAAAAATTTTCACCATTTTCTGTCTTCTGATGATGCATATCTTTAAGTTCATACAGTATACTAATCCGTATGTTAAAAATTCAAAATAACATGTCACACAATCTTCAAATCTAGCAACTTGGTTCATTCATCTTGTCACCTTCCAGTGTTTCCTGCTTCTTTAAATTGCACACCAACACCGTTCATGTAATGCTTTCCTTTTCCAGAGGGAATTTTCTATAAATTTCCTGAAAATAGGAACTCAAACATTAAAAGTTTGGGTAAGTTTTGGTAACTCACTTTAATGGGGTTTCCAGTACTAACTTTCCAGTTCCTTTTAGCCTTTTATTGCACCTAGAGAAAAATCTTGGTGTGCATTTGCTCGATCTGACCCTAATGGGCCCACACCTATTAGCTCCTCCTTGAGGAATCATGTCCTACCTCCTATAGAAGGAGGTGGTGGCCAGCAGCCCTCCTCACCTGGCCAGCCTGCAGCTAAAGTGAGGGGTGAGAAAGAGAAGGAAGCAAAGGTCTCCAAAAAAGGGGGAAAAAGCAATCAGGAAAAATAATTAGTTTACAGTAGTGAAGGGAAAGAAAAGGAAGAGGAAAGTCGAGGGGAGCACCATTCCCAACCTTGAAGAGTCTAAAGGTAGGAAAGAAAAGGAAGAGGAAAGTCGAGGGGAGCACCATTCCCAACCTTGAAGAGTCGGTAGCCCTCTCTATCCGGCTCTGTCCTGCAAGACGAGGAGAGGGACCAAGAGAAGATTTCTTTGGACCTAAACTTCAACATTTGAAGATCTCTAGGGGGAAAATCTTCATGTAGGGTATATGATACTAAGTTGCTGGTCATGAGCCTTACATGCGTTCCTTTTCTCCTTCTCCTTTAAGGATGGTTTGTGGGCTGTGAAAAGTTCCCCCAACAGGCAACAAGAGGAGGTTGCTGCCAAAATTTTCCTAACTTAGAATGGCCCAATCCCCATGAGTTATATACATTGGAAACCTAACAAATGGTAAAGGTAGCGCACTGTGAGTTGGGTCTTCAACCCCCATTTAATGATAGTCGTACTCTGGCTGCTTCACTTGTTTTGGAGTATGGTTTTTGACTGCCTTTTTTGCTGATAAGTGTGTTCTGCATTTTTCTGACCACGTTTAATGCTTTTGTGACAATAAGTGTATTTTACAACCAACTCAGAATGTGGTTCTCCTTACTGTTTGCAAAACACATGCTAATCCTGTTTGTGTATAGAGTAGTAGCTCTTATGTAGACCGGCAGTAACTTTAGATTGGCATTAGCTTTGGCAGGCTTTGTTGTTCTTATAATTTCATAACTTAGAATTATTTACAGAGAGTTCAACGATGACTCGGTAGTTAACTGTAGTGAGGACAGGCGAGCTGGTTCAGGGCTGCCTCAGGCTGGCTCCCAAGGCCTGGCTGGACCACCTTAAGAGGTGCTGGTTCATTACCAGACCCTTTAAGGTGGCTCCAATTAACTTATGCCCACTGTCTTATTACTGTCAGTACCCTTGCTTTAGTATATTGTAACAGGGGTATTTAGGTCTTTTTGTATGGTGTTTTTACCGTGTTTTTACGCTAATAAATAAGACTGAAAATACACAGCAGCCATCCCTCTTCCTGTCATCTCTCTCTCTCTCTCGCTCGCGTGCGATCACTCTTCTCTTTTCCTCTCTTTCTTCTTCCTCCGTAGTTCCCCCCCTTCCAGCCTCAAAGAAACCTGATTTCTACATGGTATCAGAGAAGATGATCCTTGTGGGATCAATGTTCCACCGCCTACATGCACCCCTCTTCAGGACCCAGGAAACTGTGCTATGCAGCCATGGAGTTCGTGGTGTCTTCCATGTGCGCCCTTCCTTTTGTCTCTCGTAGCGTCAGGAGTTTTGGCATGTCTGGTCTGTGAAGATTGAAGGCTGTTTGGCCGCTGTACACACCTCAATTTTGCCCTAACATTGTCAGAGTTCGATGTCTGTTTGTTCAATTCATGTTTGAGCATTTGTTTTGGTGTTTCCCTCACCGGGAGGGATTGGTTTGGGCAATCTACAGCAGCGAACATCACTATAGCGAGGTATGCCACAGTCGATGGAGTCTGAAATGACCTCCAAGAGTTCCGGATGCCATCAAGAGTTTTGGACAACCGAGCTCCTATTTCTCTTCGACCTCATGTGTTTGGTTGTCTCTGTTTCATTCACTGTCCACAGCCTGGTCATACTAAACTTGATCCCCGTGCTATCAAAGGGAGGATCTTCTTGGGGTACTCATCCACTCAGAAGGTGTACAAGTTCTTCGATCCGAAAACGTCGCAAATATGTTCTCAAGGACCTTCATGGAGTATGAGTACTATTTTTCAGCCACGACTCATCCTCAAGGGGAGTCACCTACACCTCTTGTCCTATGTACGCCTTTACTCGCTATATATGAGTTATCTTCTCTAATTCATGAGTGTGATACTGTAGATTCAAATAAAGAGTTGATTACCTACTCCTGATGCCCGAAAGTAGTGGTAAACTTGCCTGTGAATACTCCTGACGCCCGAAAGTAGTGGTAAACCTGCCTGTGAATAATACTCCTACCCATGAGGTTGCCCCATCAAGAGGTTGTGATTCTGAAATTTGCTTTGATCTCAATCTTCCAATTGCTATTCGGAAAGGCACTTGCCAATGCATGAAACATCTTATGTCTAACTTCATTACATATGTGCATTTGTCTCCTGCCTATCGATCTTTTATTTCTGCCTTGTCTGTTGCTTCTTTGCCTCGTTCTTTTGCAGAACCTGTGAAGGATTAAGGTGGCAGCAAGCAATGGAAGCATGGTTGGCAGTATCGGCCAAAATCGGACCCTAACACTGTAGCAGGTTCGAAACCTATTAAATAATAGTTTTAATGGTTTCGGACAAAACCATTAAAGGTTTCGGCCGAAACTGACCTGTTTCGGTCTGAAACGGTCCAGTTTCGGCCGAAACCATAGAGAATTACTATTTTTTTAATTTTTTGAATGGTTTCAACCGGTTTCGGCCGAAACCGATACTGAAACCGATACGTATCGGTTTCGGTACCGGCCGAAACCGGTACCGAAACCGATACTGCCATCCTTGAATGGAAGTAGAGGTGCAAACCCTCATCAAGAATCAAACCTGGGAACTAGTTGATCCTCCTGTCAGAAAGTAGCAAGTGGGTGTTTGTTGTTAAATATCAACCTGATGGGTCTGTAGAGAGGTACAAGGCACGACTGGTTGCAAAAGGGCTCACATAGACACATGGAGTGGACTATAAGGAGACATTTGCCCCAGTAGCAAAGTTAAAGTCAATCCGGGTCATCATTGCATTGGTTGTCTAGCACTCCTGGACATTGTTTCAGCTTCATGTCAAAAAATGTCTTCTTAAATGGGGATTTATAGGAGGAAGTGTACATGCATCCTCCCCTGGGCCTTAATTGTGCAGGCTTTGGAAAGTTTTATATGGCCTAAAGCAGTCTCCTCGAGCTTGGTTTGACCATCTCCGACTGGCTATGTTGCGCTTTGGTTATACACAAAGTAATGCTGATCATATTCTGTTTGTAAAATGGATAGATGGGCGTGTTGCTCTTCTAATTGTCTATATTGATGATATGGTTATCACAGGAGATCATACAGAGGAAATTCAGCTACTCATGGACAATCTTGCAAAAGAGTTTGAGATCAAAAATATGGGGTAGTTTCGATACTTTCTGGGGTTAGAATTTGTATACTCTAATGGTGATGTTTATGTGTGTACTGACATATGTGTTGGACTTGCTCACAGAAATAGGAAAGTTAAGTTGTTGCCCGGCTATTACTCCCATTGAGGTCACTCTTCAGTTGACAACTCAAGATGGTGATCTTCTTTTTGAGGATGATAGAGGACATTATCAGAGACTATTCGAGTGACTTTTGTACTTGACTCTTACTCTGTCGGGCATTACATATGCTATGAGTGTGGCCAGCCAGTTTATGCATGCTCCTTGAGACACTTCAAGCAGTGGACCGTATTTTGAGGTATCTTAAAACATTCCCAGGCAAAGGTCTTCTCTTTACCAAATCTGATTCTCTGACACTTGAGTGTTTTACTAATGCTGAATGGGCTGGCTCTAAGGAGGATAGACGGTCTACTTTTGGTTATTGTATGTTCCTTGGGAAGAACTTGGTTACCTTTGTAGTAAAAAGCAAACTGTGGTTGCTAGATCCAGTGCTGAGGCTAAGTATCATCGTATGGCGCATGGTCTGACCGAACTTCTTTGGTTGAAGTTACTCAAAGACATTGGTGTTCTGGTTTCCCTTCTGTTGAAGTTCTATCGTGACAACTAAGCCGCCATAAATATTGCTAACAATCCTATACAACATGATCGGACCAAGCACATTGAGATTGATCATCATTTCATCCGAGAGTGCCTTGACTCGGGTGACCCGTGTCTTCCTTATGTTCGGTCTACCAAAATGTGTTTACCAAAGGTCTCCCTTGTGACAAGATGTTATCTATGTTGGACAAGGTATGCTCAACTTGAGGGGGAGTGTAGTGACGACAGGCCGGTTGGTTCAGGGCTGGTTCAGGTCGGCTCTTAAGGCCTGGCTGGGCCACCTTAAGAGGTGTTGGTTCATTACCAGACTCATTAAGGTGGATCCAATTAACTTATGTCCACTGTCTTATTACTGTAAGTACCCCTGCTTTAGTATATTGTAACAGGGGTATTTAGGTCCTTGTGTATGGTGTTTTTACCCTAATAAAAATTAGGGTTTGGGGACTATGTGAAAATACACAGCAACCATCCCTCTTCCTGTCATCTCTCTCTCTCTCTCCTGTGATCTATCTTTCCTCTCTTTCTTCTTCCTCCTTGGTTTGCCCCTTTCCAGCCTCATGGAAACCTGATTTCCAACTGGCCTATCCTCTCTACATTAACCTTATGAAATACATGTTTAGCAGTAAGATGTCTACAGTGGGTGGCCTTGTGGACCCCATGTTCTTTGATACCTTCAGTACTATGAGTATGAAACCCTATACAACTAGAAGGTTCATGTTATAGTATGATAATACAGCAAGTGAAAAATTGGCTCACTAAGGGTCACTTTGATAATGGAATAAGGCGGGTTATGATGAGTTATTCGCGGGTGGGTGAGTTATTCAAGTTTGGGAGTCGGAATACACCACTCGGGGTCGGATAGGGTTAAACCCCTTAACCTAACCCGGGGTTAACTCATTCCACCTCTCTCACAGGAATACCCTACCTGACCCCGGGTAGGATATGTATCAAACTAAAAATATGAAAACCCAGGAATAGCCCACCCCGGGCCCACTTTGATAACAGGTTAGGATAACTCATATGAGGTAGGTCAGGGTGAGTTATTCCTTGGGTTCTCTCTTTTTCAGTTTGATAACTTATTCTTACCCTAGGAATAACTCGTTCCATGTGAAATGGTAGAATGAGTTATTCCTAAAATAAGAGCCTTAATCCTAACCGACCCCAGATAACTTAACCCTGCTATCAAACTCGGTTAAGAGTGAGTAAGTGGAATAACTCACCCTACTCACCTCTTATTCCGTTATCAAAGTGGCCCTAAGAGAATTGTTGTTTAGCGTGTGTGATCTCATCCTGCCTGTCTAAAGGAGCCATAGTCTACTCCAAAGTTGGCATTGTCATGGTAGCCATGACAGAGCCTAGACAGTGTGAATTCTTGAGCTGTTATGATTGTAGAATTGAGCTATCTTGCTTCTTCACATTTGTTTATCTATGTGAAGTGTTGCTTTACACTGATTCCTTTTCCCCTTTTGTCCATGGGTCCCTTCAATGTCTGGGGATGAAGGACACTTGCTTCCTGTGACTGCTTGCAGTCATGTCAAAACTTGGGACAGCCATTTATGACTGGGAAGACTAAAGCCTGGTCCGGAGTTACATTTGGTTCCCAATGCCAATTTGACTACGTTAACAACCTTCCTCTATGTTCCCTCTGCCCTTATTTTGAGTTACAAATGAGTCTGAGAAAAGCGTTTTCAAGAAGCCCTATGAGTTTATGATAATGCAATGTATTTGGCAACTCTTCTCATGCCTTGTGGAACCTTTGAACACATTTGAAGTTATATCAATGCTCATGTTTCCTTGCTTTGATTTCCTGTTCAGTCTTGCTTTCCTTCTACTTGGTAATTGTTGGAGTTCACTTATTGCCTTGTTAAAGCTATCTTCATTTATTTTGACTTTTAGCTTAGGTAAGCATAGAAGGCAATAGGCATAGATGATCCCCACATGGCTCCAACTAATTCACTGCCATCTCTTTACGCTTTTTAAAATTATTTTTGGTTGGGTGGCAGGTTCACAGAACCTTGAGTAGTGCTTAAGTTGTCGGGCAGATTAAGGAGCTGCAGCCACCCTCAACAACTCCCCCAGCAATACCAATGTAGAGCTATTTTCTTTTACAGGTACACCGACGGAGATTTTACAGTTACTGTATTACTTTTAACACCCCCCTCTCAGGCCAGTTGCAGAGATATTAACCCGACATTTTAGTTCAAGGGCTTCTTCTTTTCCCTTATTTTTTTTCTTCTTGTTGCACATGCACACACCTCTCTGACTCTCCCAGATGCCAACCATCTTTTTTTCTTATAGAACTCTCTCCCAACCTTCTGTTGCTTATGCTATGCAGCTGCTATTATCATTCTTATTCTTCTACCTGTTCCTTGGTCTTGTTGCATGGAAAATCTAGAATATCTCTGTAGGCCACAGTTGTTGTTTTTGGTCTTGCCGGTATTTTCCTCCTCATTTTCTTCTTTTCCCTTCTACTCTGCACAAACCCTAGATAGGGTTTCTGCCTGGCTACAAAACAAGCATCAACTGTATCTGAGACAAAACAAGCATCAACTGTATCTGAGTGATAACTCCAAATTTGAACATTTAATCCTCAAAATTTTCTCATTATATTCAAGCTGCTCTGATGTTTCCCTTGATCCAAGAATCTGAATCATGTCAACAGACTGTTAATGTCTTCCTAAATATGTGACCCCCACAGCATCATTGTGTAAAAGCAATTGATCACAAACTGTTGGTCTACATTATCATGACACTCCATAGAACCAGCCATGTCCACCCCCGTACATTCCCTATAATATGTTTGCTTTTCTGGTTGTGGTCTTGCTTATGTTATTTCTATGTTTGCTTATATCCAGAAATCTGAATTTGAGTGAAGGACAGTTCGACTGAAGTTTGCTTCTACAACTAAACACCTAGACACAGTTTAAAAGAACAAATTAGAAAAATGATAGGATCTATCATTGGATTTAGTATCATTACCTTAAAATGTAGTTCTTAGAGTTATTGGATTGGGCCATCCAACTCAAAACCTTAAGGTGCTCTCCACTATTATAAGCTTATTTTGATTTTGTCCCTTTCCAATATGGGACTATTCTAACATGCCCCCTCATGTGTAGGCCGATTTAGGCTCTAACACATGGACCATGACAAACATAGGGTGCGCGGCCTAAATCTATGGGCTCCAATACCATCTTAGAGTTATTGGATTGGGCCATCCAACTCAAAATCTTGTTGAATGGAGAGGGGTCCACTATTATAAGCTTATTTTGATTTTGTCCCTTTCCAATACTTAACATTTACTATCATTGCTTAAAGCTTGTGAGTTTCTAAGCAATGTAAAGAGTATTATTTCAACAACTTCTAGATGCTCTTAATAAACACAATCACATATGACAGTTTTCCTGTGAAAACACAACTCCTGAGATGCTCTTAATAAACACAACTCCTGAGCTGTAGTTCAGTGATATTTATCTTGTTTACATCCCTTTGTTCTTTGGATATCTTGTTTACATTCTTTTGTGTCCTCATCTTCCATTGTGTGGTGGTTGTCCTTGTATCTTAATATCCGATGCTTAAACCTCATGAGTTAATTTCCTACCAATGAGACAAACATCATTTGGCCAACTTCTACATGCTCTTAAATAAAAACCAAGCACATGCAGCAATACGGAACATTTACTATCATTGCTTAAAGCTTGTGAGTTTCTAAGCAATGAAAAGAGTATTATTTCAACAACTTCTAGATGCTCTTAATAAACACAATCACATATGACAGTTTTCCTGTGAAAACACAACTCCTGAGCTGTAGTTCAGTGATATTTATCTTGTTTACATCCCTTTGTTCTTTGGATATCTTGTTTACATTCTTTTGTGTCCTCATCTTCCATTGTGTGGTGGTTGTCCTTGTATCTTAATATCCGATGCTTAAACCTCATGAGTTAATTTCCTACCAATGAGACAAACATCATTTGGCCAACTTCTACATGCTCTTAAATAAAAACCAAGCACATGCAGCAGTTTTCCTGTGAAAACAATTCATAACTTGTGGTCCAATGATATTAGTCTTGCTTATGCTCTTTTGTATCCTCAATTTTCCCATTATGTGGTTGTTATCCTTGTGTCTTACTCTTTATTCTAGCAACATATTCCCTGACCACAAGCAAATGATGATCACATCAAGCTGAATTAAATACACAATAATGGAAACACAGACAGCTTTTTGCTACCTGTGCAGCTGCAGCAGCCTCTTCTGCTTCTTTAAGCCTTAATAGTAGTTCTCCAGCAGCCTGCAAAGCTTCAGCAGTGTCCCTAAGTTGAGTTTGAAGCCCCTTGTTTTCATCCTTCCAATATCGTCTCTCCTTTTCTCTCTTAACCTTTAGTGCTGACACTTGTGCAGCAAGGGAGTTGATGAACTTTGATTCTGCACCTTTAATGCCTGCTTTAGCTGCAGCCTGTTTAACATCTTCAATTCCATCTCTGATCTGTCGATGCCTAGCAAGCAAAGTAAAATGCTTCTCCTGGAGATCTGCATACTGATCAAGAATACGAGTGTGACCTTTCATTGCAGTCTGCAGGGCCTCTTTCAACTCTTCTGAGCATTTCTTCTCTGAATCAAGTTCCATCCTCAATCTCTCAGCTATAGAGTGACTTGCGTCTAATTCAAGTCTAAGTTCTTCAGAAAGGGATATCCATTTACTCTCTGTTTCAGTCCAGCGTTGTCTCTCTTCTTTAAAGTTCTCATGTGCACATTCTTTTGTCAACTCTGGAATTCTAACAAGAGGAGCTGGAGTGGGCTGACTAGGATAAGTCAACTGAAGGGTCCTCCTCCGAGGTGGCATGGGGTAATTATCTATGTAATATTGCAATTGGCTTCTTAAATCTTGTAACTCTGCTGTTAAGACCTCTCTTTCACCCAGATCAAAGAAGTTGTTATGCTTTTGCAACTCATCTTGGACCCTCTTTAACTCAATATTTATCTGCAGAACTTCGGGGTGATTATCATATTTTTCTTTCAATAGCTGAACAATTACAGAAAAGGTCAGTGCAACAGCCGAGTCAAAAGTTCAAAAGTATAAATAAATTAACAAAATAAGCTAAAACAGCCAACAGAAACAACTAAACCTTGTGTTCATTCAAAAGTGAGGTGAATTCTTCACCCATAAACTCTTCAGTTGGCAAAATTCCATCCATAAGACTCTCGAGTCGACATATTTTGTCTTCACGTATTTGTTCAATCACAGCATTGCATTCACGCTCGTGTTTATATTGTTGAATCTGCGAGAGTCCACAGAATTGTAAGGGGACAAAGAGTAGTCACCATTTTATCTCCAAATCTACAACAAAGACCTACCAAACGTTTCAGCTGAGCTATTTCAGCATTTTGCTTGGCACAATGATCTTCCAGAGCCATTTCCCGCCTGATAGCCCCAGCCAGGACCTTCTCCACTGCCTAAACAGAAGAAAAGAATATTTGCTTAGAGCCATTCGTGGTCAAATTGAAACTAGTAACCATCTTATGTTCAGAAACAAAAACTACCAGCATTCTAGGATACCTTTGGAAGCTGTTTCTTAGATGCATCAACAGATTGCAATCCATCTGCAGGCACAAGATGCAGTTCCTTATGTTCCATCTGATGTTCATGGTCAAGTGGAGGAGTTCTATTCTTGCAATAGCTGCATATGAATGAAGGTGAATCTTCTTGTATTTCTGAGTCACAAGATGTTGTTTGTATGCCAACATCAATCTTAGCAACCGGCAATAATGGCTTCAAATCTACAGGTCTAATGGAAAACCTGAACGAAGAGCACCCAACTGGCGATTTCTGCTTATGACTATCAATAATTTGAATGCCATGATGGAGACTAACAGCCAGATGCTCTGTTGGTGCTAGGGAGCTCTTCCTTTTGCTACATTTGACCTGAGAAGAAGATTGGTTTACATCTTCTAAAGCGGGCTTTATGTTTTCCGAGAAATCATTTTGCAATTGTGACGTTGATGGGGATATCTTGGGACCTTGATTTGTACTATTGTCAGCCCTTGATGAGATGCTCAAAGGTGAAGACTCAAGATTCGGTGATGTATGGTGTGGCACAATGCTAAGATCACATGGAACATCACGTGGGATCTTGGATGAACAAGTATGGCATGAATCTCGGACTGACTCATCAGCTGTAACCTCATCAACATTAAAGCCTAAGCATGCAGACTTTTCTCCTCCTATAACCTTGGAATCAATTGATATGCTCCCATGCAGAACTACAGCCTTTTCTTGGACAGTTTCTTCTCTCAAACTAACATTCAAGGACTTGGCAGTTTTCTGCAGGAGCCTACCACTATCACCCATGTAACCGTCGTCTGCCACAGATGAGATGGGACAAACTGTAGACGTAGCAATGCTGTCTGGTTTACATTCTTCTAAACTGACAGCTGCCTCAGAAGTTTGGTCACTGCCACCGCTAACCCCTGTAGTATGATCTGGCATTACCTCTTCATGAGATGTTTTATCACATTCCTTGACCAACGAAGATTTCTCTGGATCAACCTCGCATAGTGTGGGCCTGTGCACATCCTTGGCATTTTCTTCACTTGCAGCTGATTGTAGACATGACTGCACACAGGGCCCTTCGGCATCCTCATCAATTTCCATTTCTTCATCGCTGTCATCATCAATAACAGGTAACACTGTAGGACGACCAAGACTCATCTTCAAGAGATTCAGACTTCTCCTAGCATTCCATCCTGTTGAATAGCTTCCTTGTCTTTCCGTTGCAATGCCAGACTTCATTCTGAGAAGTTCATCCTATTGGTAGAACTATTAGATACCAAATACTCAACTGAAAAGGACCCTTCTTCTACTCTGAGAAACTTCTACTGCAAAGTAGACCAGTGTTGCCATTGAAGATGGACCATGGTTTGCAATACCGATCCGGCACGCTACATACCAGCTGTGCCGGATCGTGCCAGGCTGCGACCTGTCTGGTTTGGCACAATGCAAGATTCGGTGATGTATGGTGTGGCACAATGCTAAGATCACATGGAACATCACGTCACGCACACGGTACGCAGCGTGAATCTTCAACAGCGGTAGGCAGACTTTCTCTAGCGACACGGCTGCGGTACATAGCAGTACCAGCCGTACTGTACCATACCACCGTAAAACCGGTTTGCGCGGTATGGTCAGTACATCAAACCCTGGATAGGAAAAATGCCCAGACTCACAAGTGTGGCAGACTGTACTTGGTTACATCTCTCTCTCTCACATATGGGAAATGATCATATAGGGATGGAGGCCCCTGATATGCACAGTATGGTCAGTACATCAAACCCTGGATAGGACAAATACCCAGACTCACAAGTGTGGCAGACTGTACTTGGTTACATCTCTCTCTCTCTCATATGGGAAATGATCATATAGGGATGGAGGCCCCCTTTAGCCCTATTTCATGTTTTTTTTTGAAATATTTTTTGGGTTGGGCCCAACATCCCGTTACTTGGAGTGGAGGCCAAGTTACTTGGGGTGCACGGCAAGAAAAAAAAGAAAAACGGGTGTGAATAATGGTATATATATATATGTATGTGTGTGTGTGTGTGTGTGCGCGCACGTGCGTGCGCACACGCATGCGCATGCACTCACGCATATACACAACAGAAAAACAAGGCTACCACCTAAATAAAAGGAAACATGCCCTTCCATATGAAGCCAATTCCCTGGCCCTATTGTGGGAAATTGCTTTCCACATGTATCGGAGTAAGCAATCACTCTGTTCCAGTAATTTCTGAAAGAGAAGGGGGGAAAGGAAAGGGAGCTCTAAAAATCACAATCAGATTGAGAATACTACCTTTAACTGTCGTATCTGCTCTCGCAAAACATTAACATCATCTTGCATAATTTCATTTACAACTGCCTTATTCTTTATTGCTTTAGCACGTTTTGCGAATCTCAGAGTGCTAAATGTTTCATTCTTACAGCTGCACCACAAGATCCATAATCAAAACAGAGGCTTTCTTTCAGATAGAAGGGCAACTATAGGAAAGTTGGTGGTTGCAGGCAATTTAGAGCTCACTACCTCTGTGATGCTGAGATAGCACAAATCATTGCAAGCTTTGCATTACCACCAAGAGATTCCTGCAGTAAAAATGTCAGCTTGGAATCCCTGTAAGGAATGTGCCTCTGCTTCCCAGATTGAGAAACCTCTGCAAGAATATTAATCAAGTTCCTGAAGTTCCACAGAAACAAAAATCAGAATGAGAGCTAAACAGCTGTAGCAAAAAGGGACTTTTCATTGGATTAAACACATTCAATATCAACTAGGGAAAACTTCATGGCCAACCATCATATGCTTTCCAAAAATTCAATGATGTGGATTGAACCATGCTAAGGTCAAAATGAAGCCATAACCAAACCTAAGTAGTAATATTAAGCCCAAGTTTCAGATAGTCAGAAGACACTCATACCCAAGCTGAGAAAGGGACCGATTGATATTCCCTGCCTCCTTCAAGCGGTCCCCAGCTGCACCTGTTAGCTTTTGCCTTTCTGACCCAGCCAGATCCACAAGGTTGATCCTACTGATCTTCAAACTGTTTAATCCATCAGCAATACTCTACAAGATAAATAAAATATGCAAGAGGGTGAAATGCAACAGAACATACAGCTGTACAAGAAGACACCAGAAATGATGCTTACATTAAAAAAGTGAGACCATAGGTGGATAAAGTATATTGGCAAAAGGTTTGGCCCTCAAAACAGAAGCATTCAACTCTTCTCTCCAGTCCATGCATGCTTTGACTCATTTTCAGATATGGTACTAGACAAAAATTTGAAACAGAATAGACGTTTATGTTCAATTGTGAGTTATTACCTTGGAACGAGATTCAATCACGCAGGTGAAAACACAGTGTGAGCGAGAACTTTCTGCATTTATACTTGTTGCACTGGTCCTTCTATTTGCTAAACCCTGTTACATCATGCAAATCCTGTTAGCTAACTGTTTACTGAAACAGTGCCATTGTATTGTGACTTAAAATTTTAAGTATACAGGAGTTAACACCACATACAATAACACTGATTCCACATGAATTTTATCCCTGGTGTTTTGAAATATTAAGTAAAGGCAGATGGATGACTTACAGGTGGACAAATTGGTCAACATATCCATTTTAAACTTTCATGAAAGTCTAGGATAAAAGGTGGTCTATGATACAGAAAAGCAAAGAAATAGATAAACAAAACGGGCATGGATAAAGCTGTTATTTAAAGAATCAACAGTAACCTATAAGAAATAACAAGAGCGCCAACTAAAAGCAACAGAACGTGAGAATCTGTCTAATAATATGAAACCTCTGTCCATCCATCCTATTAGGCTGTAAAGTGGCATCAGCAGAAGCATGCTCCGTGAACAATTTAATATAGAATACAAAAAGCTGGTCACCCTAAAATATCTTCAACAATAAATTGGACAGTGATAAAATTGCTATGTTAAGAATCAGCAGTGATTCATAAAAAATAACAAAAGCACCGACTAAAACTAGCAATGGGAAACCATCTGATACGATGAAACCTCCGTTCGTACATCCTCATAAGCTGCGAAGTGACATCAGGCATCGGCAGAAGAATATTGGGTAAAAGTAGAATTTAAGAAGCTGGCCATTCAAAAACCTTCAACAATAATTGATTGACGTCCTTCACCGTGCATACGTACTCCTCAGAAAGGCAATCAACATAGATACCAGTTCGGACATCTTCCCTTATCTGAAAACATGCTTTCCCAGTCAGCGCCTGTCTGACAGTTTGAATAAACTACAGTTCTAGTGAGGCAGCAATTTCACACCTGAAGGTTTCTCCGGCATGGATCTAGCAAATCCATAATTTGTTCGTTATAAATCTGTCAGACAACCAAAAAAAGAGACTCATCAAACCGAGTGGGAAGCCAGGATATGAGATGCGCATTTGTTTAAAGCGGATCACCTCTAACAAAGAACAATGGCACTGATAATTCAGCTGCTTGTCAGAATGCTTCTCTTCCTCCTAAAGAAAAAAAAGTGATCCTCTGAGTGTAAACACCTGCCACGAACTATATCAAACTACACACAAAGCCATGGTTGCTAAGCTCACCTCATGTATACGCGAAAAAAGCCGCTCAAACACACGAGGTGTCAAACCCCGTTCCGCATTCAATGAGCCACCTCCCAACGAGGAACTTGGAGGACCCCACATCGTGTAAGTCTTTCCACTGCCAGTCTATCTCAAGATAACAAGTAAAAGCATTAAGCCAACCTAAAATCTTAAAGAAGAGGGGAAGAACAAAACCTTCAAGCGGAGAGAGAGAGAGGAGGGGGAGGAAGAGGAGGAAAGTACCTGTCCATATGCGAATATGGAGCTGTTAAAGCCAGCCAAACAATTTTCCACCAGTGGTAGTCCCACAATCTGGAATATATCTTCCTGTGGGAAATTAAAAGAGAGACTCCTTAAATTACTTATTTCCAAAAGTTTCTCACATATAGAAAGCAAAACCCTTTTGGAAGCGCCGCAACCTGTGTAGATCTGGCGTCAGCAACCGAATCGAAGGTGAAGACGTGGTCGAGAATGGCAATGGAGTCGGAGGAAATCTTCTGCATGATCTGGCTACCTTCCTCCTCCGCGTCATTCAATGGCCGCATCCGCACAATAACCTACCCCGAAACAACGAAGAACTAAGTTCGTCTCTTCACCTAGGGTTCCAAATACGCCAACGCCTACTCTCCCGTCTTCTTGGTGCAGAAGAGCATACCTGGACGCCGGAATCCACGGAGGTTGCCGCCGGGGTTCTATTCTCCGTCTGATTCTCCAGGCACAGCTTCTTCTTCTTCTTGAGCGGGGTGTCGTTGTGGTTCGGCGGTGGCCGTGCGGGAAGGGGGCTCCGGCTGGTCGGAGCCAGGGGAGGTCTGCCGAAGGCGGATGGCGTCCGGAGGAGGATGTTCTCCGACGCCGGCACCCCCGTATTGGGATCCACATTCTCCTTGGTACCCCGCGACGGGGGCCTCTTCTTCTGGTGGGAAGTAGGGGTGAGAGCTTCCGCCAGGGGAACCTTCCCGGCCCTCCCATGGAAGAAGGCCTTCATCCGAGGGGTGGAGATGGGAAGGAGGGATCAGATCCAGGAACGGAGGAACCCTAAAAACCCTAGAGATGGAGCAGACGGGAGAAGTGAGGGTGGGGGGAGGGGGGGAGTGAGAGAGAGGAGAGAGAGGTAGCCGTTGCGACTGGAGAGATTTGAAGTAGGGAAGGGCATCCCTGTTATTTTATTCTTTTCGGAAGGTATTCTTCCACTTTTGTAAAAGCCGGCGGGACGGGCATCGCCGTTGGATTTGAATTTCCGGGTACGATTCTCCGCGGTGAGCGCCAACGTGCGTGAGATCTGGCCCTTTTTGCGTCGACGAGAAGCCGAAAACTTGACAATTGACTTAGGGCGCGTTTGTTAATGATTCCGAAATTCGGAGCTTTTTAAAAATCCTCCACAGTACACTTGTGTCGGGGAGTCAGTTTTCTCTGGGTTTTTTAAAAAATTCAAAGCTCATTTGGTAGTTTACACCTCACATTTGACATTAATTGAAGGGGAGAGAGTACCTCTCATAATCACATATTAACCTATTAATATTTCAATTGATAACGTAAACAATGTTTTTTAGTTTTGATTTTTAAAAATTAATATTAAAAATTCGTAATATCAAATATTTTATTATTTTGATGTTAAAGTTATTTTATAGAATTTGTTAAACATTTTATAAAATAATTAAGTATTAAAAGTTTGAAAAACTGCAGTAAAATACGTCAATAATATTTTTTAGTTTTGATTTTTAATTAATATTATTAATAATTCGTGATTTCAAATATTTTTATTATTTTGATATTTAATTTATTTTATAGAATCTAATAAAAATATTTTAAAAATAAAAAAATATAAACTTTGAAATGCTACAGTAAAGTACGTAGAAAACGTTTTTCACTTTTGAATTTTAATAAGTAATATTAAAAAATTCGTAATATCAAATGTTTTATTATTTTGATGTTAAACTTATTTTATAGAATTTGTTAAAATAATTATGAATTAAAAGTTTGAAAAACTACAGTAAAATACGTAAACAACCTTTCTTACTCTTGATTTTTAATTATTCTTATTAATAATTCGTAATTTCAAATAATTTATTATTCTTACATTTAATTTATTTTATAGAATCTAATAAAAAATTTAAAATTAAAAAATATACACTTTGAAATGCTACAGTAAAGTACGTAAACATCGTTTTCACTTTTGATCTTTAATAAGTAATATTAAAAAACATAATATCAAATATTTTTTATTTTGATGTTAAGATTATTTTATATAATCTACTACAAATATTTGTAAAATAACCAAAAATTAAAAACTTTGAAATGCTACAGTACAAACGGAAACAACGTTTTAATTATTACTATTAATAGCTATTAATATCAATTTTTATTATTTTTACTTATACTTTATTTTATAGCATCTAAAAAATAATTATATAAATTAAAATTAAAATCTTTGAAATTAAACAGTGTCCATAATTAAAATAAGCGTAAGCCTTTTGAATCTTATCAATTTTAATTACTATTGTTAATCAGGTAGTTAGTGATTAAAATGAGTATTTTAATGATTGATGATCTCAGAATCCTCCCAAAAGCCCGTTCACGGGAGCTTTTATGAGTTTTTCCCTGTCACCCTTATTGTGTCACGGATGGGCTTTTGGGCCATTAAGTTTGGTTAAAACTATTGTATTTTAAACTGTCTAATTGAAATCCTTAACAGTAATTTTTAAACTCAAAATCTATATTCTTATAATGAATTAAAAGTTTTAATTAAAATTAAATAGCTCCCTCCAAGACCATTTTTCATCAATTTTGGAGAATTAATTAAAATCTTTTGCCCTATTTGGTTGGAGTGTTAATCTTTGATACAAAATTAGTCTTGATGTTAGTATTTTTAGGGTATAGAACATCAATGTTGGTATTGATATAAAAGAAGCAACAAGGATGATAATGAAATAATAATAATATAAATAAAGGACAGGAGGGAGAGAGGATGTTATTTTTGAATTCTCACAATCAACAACATATCACTTTTAATATAGCTGTAAACTTGTATCAAATTTGACATAACACTGCATTATTTTAACATCATAATATTAAAATTGATAGGACATTACTATCAATACTAATAACGCAATTGATATTGATAAAAGTATTTGTTGTAACAACCAAACAACCCTTTACATTGTAGTCACTATATTATAGTCTTAACGGCAGATCATAGTCAAATTTTGCAACAATAAAAATTGTGATATTTAAGATAACCGAGTTTAGTTAAAATTTTGCAATAATGGCATTGTGATATCTTACAAAATTTACAATTTGGACTCCTTTAACAAGGGACGCTTCAACCTCACATGTATTGACCAATTTAATCAACTGATAATTATTATTTCAAAACTTATTATAATCATTTATTGTCTACTGTAGGCATCTTATTTGGGTTTAATATTTAAGATTTTTTACATATAAATTATTGTTAAAATAAAAATTATAGAATTATAATTCCATTTGTAGTTGCGCACATATTATTAAAAACATCAATCGATAACATGACGATCTTTTTGCACTATCTTAAATGATTTTTTTGCATATTTTAACATTTTTAATGGCATGTGTGCAAATATAACTACAAGAATGATAAATTTATAATTTTCTTATACCGATAGTTTATATGCAAAGTCTCTAATATTTATTATAAATTTTAATTCAATAATGATATTATAACATCAATTGTATATAAACAATAAATATTTTATCATCCACTCAGATAAACTAATAACTGTCCATAGTCCCCCCCTCCGTCGCCGTCATTCGACCAGCCTGTCACGATTCTTACCACAGGCGAGGTTGCCCTCCACCATCGTCGATCCCCTCCGGCCATCATCGTTACCGTTCGCCCGCTACTACGTGATCCCTTCACTATTCACGTCACCGACTGCCACCGTCAACATTGACCCCGTTGTTGCATAGGACCTCTGATTAGGGCTGTGGGTTGAGCTGGGGCCAGATTTAGATAGGTCTGCATTTGACTCTTCAAAATTAAAATAGTCTAATTTGGATCCTAGTTATATTTGGTCGGATCTGATAGTATTAAAAAATTATAAAATTTGACTAAAATTTGATCTGATTTTAAAATTTAAATAAAAAATAAAAATAAAAAATTTTTTAATAATATAAAATTCATAATCACATTAAATTATTTAAAATTTTGATATTAATTTATTAGAAAAGATAGTTTTTAATTTTTTTAATTAAATAAAATAATAGAATTTTAATTAAATATTTTTTAAAATTTGAAGCGAGAAAAAAAGAGAACAGATTGAACCGATCTGTGAGCCGAACTCAAAATCTGAGCTCGACCCATGTCTAATAAGGCCTAATTTTAAACTTGACTAAGGACCTGCGGACCAAAAATAATCTTACGATCAAATCTGAAATCCAGTCAAACTCAACTTATCAATCCGGGCTCACTCATTGACATAGCAGCCCTAACTCTGATTGAGATTTCCTCTGTCGTTGTCGGTCGCCCCTCGTTGAATATGCCCGATATTTGTGGAGAAAATGGGAAATCGATAAGTTTTTAATTCAGATTTTCGACGAATGAAATCGACAATGTCAAATCGAATTGAAACCCACGTAAGACCATCGGCATTGGAAACTCGTATTCATGAGTTCTACTCTGAGTCGTTCTTAGTCATATCTCGAACGCTATTTGTGATTTTAAGGTTAATTTCATATATACCATTCATCCTTACGGATATTAAGAGTGTTTTTAATTTTTAATTTTTAAAATATTGATGTTACAAAACTCTCTAATTCAATTATTTATTTAAATATAAATAAATTTTAAATACTTAATAAAAACCTTAAATTAATACCTATTTAAAATAAAATATATTATCTTATTTTTAAGAATATTTCACCTCTCAACTGACGTTAATTTTAAAAGTTTTACCAAAATAATTATTAAATAAAAAATTATAAAAAATATTCGTGAAAATATATTAACAAATATATCGCGTGAATTTAAAACACATAAAAACATCATATTTATTTTTAAATATATTATTTTATCAAAAATTATAAAAATAATTTTTAAATAATATATATTATTTAAATTAAGTTAGTAATATAATTATTAATATGTTTTTAAATATTTTTTTACAAATTCACTCTAACAACTCTGCCAGCCACCGAACAAAAAGACCTGCACCGACGCCCTCCCTCTTCCCTCTCTCGCTCCTCTCTCTCTCTCTCTGCTTCCTGTTCTCTCTACCCGGCCTGTGGCCGGCTTGCGGGCTCTACCCCACCCGGTTCAGCAGCACGTCGCCGCTGGCTCTCGCCCTGTTCCCCCACTACGATCACCCTGCCCTCCTCTGGGAGGACCTGGTCGGAGGCGTACACCCTTCCGGCAGGCCCGTTCCCCAGTTCATCTCTAATTGCTTGCAGCTTTTTTGTTTGCGAAGTCTAGGTTAATCATCCCTCGGCCCGTCCCCCCTTCCGGACGCACAATTCCCAGTTGCTTGGTGTCGTTCTTCTGCTGCGGTACAGTGCGCGGAGTCTTTTGCAGAAGCAGCGGGGGTGAGACGCGAGATCACACTCAAAGGCTCTGCTTGTCTCAGAAAGGAGATCGAGGTGGGTGGCGTCCCTGCTTCTCGTTTGCGGACGCCATGTGTGGAAGCCCCGCGCCAGAGACGCCTCCTTTTCTCTCTCTCTCACTGTGAAGATAACAGAGATGAGTTGGGAGAAACTGGGCTTCCGTGCCCTGTCTATTGAACAGAGTTTTACATATATACAGAGCAGACCTGCGAATATGGTGCGGGTGGTTGAGAAACAAATACAACAATCACAATCGTGGATAACCATGTGCATCTACGAAGCGGTCGCGTCTTTCACGGAAGCCTTCACGGAGGTGGTTCCGCTCACGCCCGGCGTGGCAGTTCTACCCACACTCTCCGTGGTCCGCGGGTGGTCTTCCTCCGAGTCCTTTGCTGCCTTAATACTCACGGACATACAATCACACATTCACACCCCCACGGCTCCTGGCGCCGATCTTGCTATTGGCAGGGAGCCCCCTTCGTCTGCATCGATCGAACCGAGGTAGTGCATGGGGACACAGGCGTTTAAAGGGGTGGGGGACGGTGGGGCTAGGGAGAGAAGACGATGGCGATGATGACTCAGAGGCACACAGAATAGTCCCCGCCGAAGGGGGGACAAGCCGGCCGGCCTGCGCCAGGGCGTTGCTCAGTGCAGAAGGAGAGCAGCTGTGAGCCCCCTCGCCCCCTCTCTCTCCTCCATTCTCTCTCTTGGTGGAGGGTTTCAGGGGTTTTTTTGTCATATCCTCACGTCCGGTTAAGTTTAACCACAATAAAGTTAAATACGGTAAGAAAATTGACGAACTAATTTTTATATAATAAAAAACTGAAAAGTTTTTAATTAAATAGGTGAATTAGAATGACATTTTTCTAATATCAATTTTTAAGGGCTAGATACTAAAACACCCTTTGAAGTATCAATCTTAATTCTCAAATATCACATATATCATCATTATTAATAAAACATTTCCAAAGTACCACTAACATTAAATGTCAAAATGATTTTTTGCACATGAGCTATTGTTAAAGTGAAAAATATAGATTTATCATTTTTACATTTATGTTTGCATGCATATCATTAAAAGTATTGATAATGTGTAAAGAGATCGTAAAAAGATCTTTTTAAATTGTTTTAAGTGATCTATTTACACGTACATAGAAATAAAATAGTCCTTTTGAAAGATATTTCTAATGAAATAAATCCATATTTTTGTTCTCATGTTAGTTTATATGCAAAAAAATCCCGTAAAAATGTAACTTCAAATCAAAGTATTTTTATCATTCAATGATATCTTTATTTTTTATTAATAACAATAGTACATACGATATTTGACATCTAAACATGTTAATTGTAATATTTTATATGTTAAGATGGCATTTTTTATGAAACTAACCCAAAATTTCAATATGATTTTAGATGATTGATGGAGAAGGCTTGAACATATGCAGCAATCGTTGGCAAGAAATCAAAACCTTGTCATACAAAGAAGAGAGAATAAATTCAAATCTTACCTTCAAGAAGAGCTCTAACTCTTAGAGACCGTTTGATATCGGGTTAGAGCGAAGATATCCTCGCTCTAATCTCATTTTACATTTGATATGATTAAAACGGCCTAGAATAAATTAGGTTAAGAGAAATATAATTAACCTTAATTTTAAAATTAAAAATAAAAATAAATTATTTTATCTCTTATGTATCAAACGTACGTAAAAATAAGATTAGACATCAATTATTTTAGAATGAGTTATATATATTTTTTTCTATTTTTATCTCGATATCAAATCTCACTAAAAGTGGTTGTGTGAGTTTACATAACATAGTAAATCTGTACGTACATTCGCACGGTTGCCAGTGAAATTGACAGATGTGACAATTGTACTTGTAATGTGTACAGGTGTTGTCAGATTTTTCTCTTACAGGTTATAACTATAATAATAAATAATAATTAATGCGTCTTATTTTTTCTTATCATATATTATATATTAGAACGGTCAATACACTTGATTTAGATTTAACTCATCGATATTAAAGTTCGAATCTATCTTACTCAAATTTTAATTATGTCGGGTCAGACCCGACACTAATAAAAATATATAAAGTTTGACTAAAGTTCGACATAATTAAAAATTTTAAATAAAAATTAAAAATAATATATTTAATATATTTATTAATATAAAAATTATAAGTTTACTAAATTAATTAATCTTGATATTAATTATAGAATTTATTTAAAATTAGAGTTTTATTTTTTAATTAAGTAAAGTAATATAGTTTTAACTATGTATTTTTAAAATTTACAAGAATAAAAAAAGAGAATGACTCGGGTTGACTCGTGAGTCTAATCATATTAAATTTTTAGGCCCAATTATAAATCTGCAAGTCGAAAAAGATCTTGAGAGTTGACCCTAAATCCAATCATACATGCTGGTGTGTCGTGTTGAGTCGACTCTTTGATAGCCCTTATATGTATACAGGTGTAGAGATGAAAATTCTCCCCTAATGATATATTTTGACGTCATTTGCACATTTTTAGATTATTTTTAAATTTTTTATTGGTGAGAATATTTTTTTAAAAGAAAACTTGGTAGTTAGATGGTTGTTAGTGAAGTTGACAGATATGACAAATGTTCTTGTGGTGTTCGTGTACAAATATCGTGGACTCTTTTCTTATAACTCGGACTTCAGTTGCACGTTATCAAAAAGGAAATCGGAAGTAGGCATGTTATCGATCATGATCCGGCGTTTAAAACAATAACCGACAGTGTTAGCAGAATCGAATTGGATTAGTTGATTGGATCGATCTGACAGTCAATTGATCTAAGAATTGATCTAGTTAAGATTAGTCTGATCAAATATTAAAAAATTGAACGAATCATACGAACTGTAAATCCAACGAATCGGATGAACTATAGTTCTACTGATAAATCGATCTGAATCTATTCAACTCCATTCAACTTTTAAATAAAAAATAAAAAATATTTATATATAAAAAATTATCTTATTATTATTAATTTATTATTATTTATCATTTTATTTTAGATGTATTTTAAATTTAAAATTTTAAAAGAGTATAGATATCAATTGTGAAAAGTGAAAATCAACGAAGTATTACAAAATTTTAAAGTCAATTTATTACTTCATTTAACCAGGTTATTGTTATTTTTTTACTTGCATAGTTATATAATCATGACTAATAATTATGTATATATACTTTTTTATTTTAATTATTATAACTTATTTCTTTTTGTCTTGAGTTTAGGGCTGTCAATGGGTTGGACCCGGACCGGGCTTAGGTCGGCCCGACTTGGGCCCAACTTATCAATATTAAAGTCCGAGCCCGACCCGGGCCCGAGTTATGTCGAGTCGGGTCGGGCCCGATACTATTAAAAATTATAAAGCTCCAACTAAGGCCCGGCTCAATCCGACAACTTAAATAAAAAATGAAAACTAATGAAAACTAATATATTTAATAATATAAACTCTATAATCTCATAAAATTAACTAAAGTTTTGATATTAATTACATAATTTGTATGAAAATAGAGTTTTAAAATTTTTGATTAAGTAAAATAATATTATTTTAACTAAGTAGTTTTTAAATTTTGAAAGAAGAAAAAAAAAGAGAACAGGCCGGGTCGGCCCGCAGGCCGAACTTAAAGCCCGAGTCCGACCCATGGACTTAGTGTAAGGTTTCCACCAGTACAGTTCGGGCAACGGGGCGGATAACAAAAATTATTTACCCGAACCCCGGCTAGATGGAATCCTAGATCCATACTCTAATTGATGCATTAATAACCCAACCCTTAACTACGAGTTATAGATTTCACCTTGCGCGGAGCGACGCTGTCTGCAGTGCTAGATGCAGAATCTCACGAACACCGAGCCACACAGAAGTACGACCTCTAGAGCTGATCCACACGGATCCTTGCGGAGCGACGGCGTCCTCCCGGGCACGATCTTCCCCTTCTTTCCCTTTCTGGAGAGAGGGAGCAAGAGGGAGGAAAGGGGGGGGGGAGCTAATCCTTCTCTCTTGCCTTAATGCTTGATTAGGCCAAGGGGGAAGATAGCTCTCGTAGGATGCATATTTATAGGATTTAGCCCTTTCTAAAAGAGCCCCTATTAATCGATATTGCATATGTATCCCTTTCATTATTGTATATATATATTAAGCCCCTCTTATATGCCTTTCTAAAAGGATTTCAAGGGAATTAATATATACATTTGTACAATAATAATCCGTCACCTAAGAATCTATTGTGTGTGATCCTCTAGGCCCTTAGTCACTCTAGTTTAAGACCCATTAACTTTTAATTCCCAATTAGAAGTAAATTAAATTTATTATTCGCTTCTACCAGAGCCGAATAATAATTTAATTTATTCCAAACCTTTGATCACGTTGGGTCAAGCAAATCCGCGTGATCTCAGAGGACGCCGGGTTTAAACCAGCCTATCTGGTACCTGTAAGTCTACAGTTGCCGCATCGATATAATCTTTCGCTCATTCTATGAGTCTGGTTCAATCGAGGGTATGGTTTCTGTCAAATCCCATGATCTTGCCATTTGACCATGACCTCCTTAAAGTGTATGACGTCCGTTCTAAACGAACTCACACGACCCTGGCCAGGGATTTAATGGAGCGTCAGTGTCATGACCCATTAACTGTCGGATATATGTCCGATAGTGAGCGATCCCCTCTTGACCATTGATGATCTTCACACGTATCTTGAAATGGTTAATGACTCGACAATTCGTGATTTATGGTTAAAGTCACTTAGCCAAGTAATTAAACCATTCCAGTCCTAGTGTAAGATCCGATCAATATCTCAGGTCAAAGGACCAACGATGCTACTGAGACAGTTGGATCTTCAGTTGACATTAAGTATAATCAACCATCTGAAGATCCAATAGCGGGTCAGTTCAGTGTACATCCTCCAAGGACATACACCTACACATATGTGTTGGTGTCCCGCACCAATGACCATGAGACTGGTCAGTCACACATCATGTGTACTGGTTTAATAGGTAATCAAAATCCCCGAGTGATTACCCTCTAACCAGGAACAGTTTAAGGTATGTGTCCATGTAAAGTCAGTCTCATGATCGAGATCTCATCTTGAGTTGACTTTACAATCACATATCCTAGAGACATCGTAAAATAATATACAATCACATATTTACGCTCAAATACCATTTTAGTAATAATGAACAATATGATACATCTATCGGGCCTACCTGACCCAAAATCGGTCTGTAGCACACCAATACTAACACTTAGTCGGGCCAGACTTTTAAGCCCGGCTAAGAGCCCACGGGTTAGAAAAGGCCTTGCAGTCCGGCCCGAAATCGGGCCAGGCCCGTGGGCCTGTCGGGTCGGCCCGGCCCATTGACAGCCCTACTTGGGCTATAGAATCCGGTCAGACCATGTATTAATATTACGATGACGTCAAGGTTCAAACTGGTTCAATTGAACGATCCAACCGGTTCGAATCGAACCAACTCATTGACCAGTCCATACACCAATTCAGTTATGTTAACATTGCTAATCGATTTACTAGAAAAAAATCATCATCATCTTTTCCCGTCATTTTTTTCATATGGTGGAATACTTGAAACCATTGTTAATAGTGATCTCATTAGTGGAATGATGTATTTTTTATGCCCTCTATCTTTTCTTAGAAATATTTCTATATTAAAATTTAAAAGTAAAAATAATTTCAAATAAAAAATTTTTGCCGAGCATTCCCCAAGAAATATCCACAACTACCTAAGTACTTGTAGATCATTTATCATTTACTGAGCACCTAATGAGATGGGTTACTTGGGTCCGTACGCGATGGAGTGATGACATGCAGCGACTCAGACACCTACCCCTCTTGCGAGGAAGGGTGTGGTTTCAAACTTTGAACTTGCGCCTCCGCAAAAGATAAGAGTTGCACATTGGGACGTCCCTCTTGTGCACTTACGCATGTGACAATAGGACTGTCAATAAATTGGATCGATTTTATAGGTCCACGACTTAGTCTAATTTTAGGTTAAGTCATTGGATCCTTTTCGGCTCACGAACCCTTAATCGGGCCTAGAATATTGACCCGACTGGACTGTCGTGCTGAGTCCGGGCTTTGAGTTTGATCTGCAGGTCGATCCGGACCGTTCTTTTTTTTCTCATTTCAAAATAATATTTTATTTAAGTAAGAAATAAAATATCTTAATTTATTTAATTATAAATTATCTTTCTAAACAAATTAACATCTAAAACTCTAATTAATTTTACGAGATTGTAAATTTTATATTCTCATATCTATTTATTATTATTATTTTTATTTAATTTGTCCGATCTAATTGGGCTTGACCGAAGTCGGGCTTGTGAAAAATCGGGTCCTGACTTGACCCGGCCCAACCCGACATAACTCAGACTGAGATTTGGGCCTAATTTTAAGATTGATGAGTCGGGTTCAAATTGAGTCGACTTAATCCCGACTGAAACCTAACCCATCAATAACCCTATGTGACATTGTCTCCAAGAGGTGTTGGGGGCGACATTCAAACACCTTAAGGCTTAAGTAGTTTCTTCCAACCCCGCTCCCTTTCCTATTCTTGTCTCTCTCCTCCCATGCCTTAGTCCCGTCTCCTGCCTTAGTCCCGTTCGAGAGAGAGAGATGG
Source organism: Amorphophallus konjac (assembly GCA_022559845.1). Lineage (NCBI taxonomy): Eukaryota > Viridiplantae > Streptophyta > Magnoliopsida > Alismatales > Araceae > Amorphophallus > Amorphophallus konjac. The sequence continues at coordinate 4,856 of JAHNEJ010003342.1, read as the reverse complement.
GTTACTTGGGATGAGCTTGATTTGAGAGAGAGAGAGATGGGTTATCTGGGATGAACTTGACTTTAGAATCCGAATGATGACTTCATAATCCGAATGTTGATGGTGGGGACCCCCTCATGGGAGATGGGTTATTTGGGATGAGCTTGACTTCAGAATCCGAATGTTGACTTCAGAAGCCAATGTTGATGTTGTGTTGATGGTGGGGACCCATTATGTGAGATGGGTTATTTGGGATGAGCTTGACTTCAGAATCCAAATGTTGACTGCAGAATCCGAATGTTGATGTTGGGGACCCCCTTATGGGAGATAAGGCAGCCCCATGAGCTTACACTTCATGAGTTAAATGCACGAATCATAGCGAGGAGTCCGTACTGATTCATACATAGGAAATTATCTCCTGCTTTGGTGCAAGCTCTACTAAGTGATCAAACATCAACTTTTCTTCTCAATAGCCCAGTGGTTTCAAACTTCAAAGTAGACCGGTGCCCGAGAGAGGTTCAAATATGGGAAACAAATCTCCAAGTCCAAAGGAATCGGCCTACAAGGAAGGGGTTCTGCCCAAAAAGACCAAGGGAGATAGATTGATATTCCCACCCCACCGTACACACCCACATAAGTTTGGAAAATTGATTCCTAGACTTCCCCAAAAGAGTGATACTTGCTGCACATCGTCTCTTGTTACTTCTGTTGATTTTTATTTTTTTTAAATTATCTGATAAAAGATGGGTCGTATAGACTAATAGGTGAGAGTGAGATGCCTCTCACCTCACCACATTTTCGAGAAAAAATCAATTAATGTACACTTAAATTATGTAATTATCTTGAGTGTGCATCAAAACTTACTCTTACGGGTCACTTTGATAAAATGATAAGTCCGATTAGAGTGGATTATCTGAGGTGGGATGACTTAATCATGTTTGACTTTTTTTTTAATCGGGTCAGGTAGGGCCACTTTGATAAAAGGGTAAGTCGGGTTAAGATGGGTTATCTGGGGTGGGATGACCTAATCTTAATTTGACTTTTTTATCTTAATCGGGGTCGATTAATAATAAGTTTAATTTTTTTACTCTAATCAAAAGGGTGAAATAAATCACCCGGAGTGAGTTAGAAGTGGGCCACCTGGAGTGACTTACCCACACCTAACCCACCCTTTATCAAAGTGGCGAGATAAACTTAAGTTTTAAAACTCTAACACAGAAGGTGAAATAAGTCATCTCAGACGAGTTAGGGTGAGATAACGTATCTATCTCTGGCCCACCCCTGTATCAAAGTGACCCGCAAAGTGTAGAGGCTGCTCGAGAATGAACTCGCCGGGCCAAAAGTAGGGGCTTCAGACAACCCCGTTGGAGGGGGATTTTCCAAATGCCATCATGCAAATTAGAGCTTCACTTAATTACTGTAGAAAAGTATAGATGCAATTTGCAGACTTCAGAAGGATTTAGGTGCAACGACTCCAGTTATTACATACATACACCACCCTCGATCCTACCATCCCCACCCGGCGCGCAAACTAATGCCACATTAGGAGCGGTAATAAAGTGAAAAAGAAACGAATAACAATAAATTAACAATGCCGACGAGATGCGCGGTGCTCGTCTCCCTCCCTCCCTCCTCCTCCTTCCCCAACGCATCCCTCCCTCCACCGCCCCTCCCACCCCCCGCAAAACCAGTCCCGCATTGCCAAATTTAGCCACCCTGCTCCACCCCCGGGGGACGCCATTCCACCCTCCTCCCTTCCCTCCTCTGCCACCGTCTCCAGTGGCGTCTACTCGGGCAGATCCGCCTCCGCCTCCCTGCAATCCAACGCATCCGGCCCCTACATGTCTTCTCGGCCGCCCAACCAGGAGTTCCAGGAATGGTGGAACCGTCAGCGGGAGCGCAACCTCCAAAGCGCGTTCCTCCTCGACCAGGCGGAGGCGCAGCCCGCCGGGGGCGGCGCCGGCGTCGCCGGCGGCGGCGAGATCGGGGCAGGTCGGCGCCGCCGTCCCCGCCGTCGACGTCGTCGCCGCCGGCGGCGGCGGCAGCCGGCTCCGGCAAGGGCCGGGGGCGCAGCGCGCGGCAGCTGTCCTGGCTGTGCCTCCTCCGGGTCCACCACTCGGCGACGGTGCTCGCGGGGATGCCCTCCCGCGTGGTGGGCCTCCTCCTCACCGCCAACCGCAGGATCTCGTCGTCCCCGTCGGATCGGCCCTCCCGCCTCTACAGGGTGATCCGGGGTTTCCTGATGCTCGCCGTGGTGCTGCTCGCGCTGGAGGTGGCGGCGTACTTCAAGGGGTGGCACTTCACGCCGCCCACCCACGCCAAGGCCGTGGAGGCGCTGGAGCTGCTGTACGCCAACTGGTTGCACGTGCGGGCCAATTACCTCGCGCCGCCGGTGCAGGCCGTCGCGAACGTGTGCATTGTTCTGTTCTTGGTGCAATCCGTCGACAGGTTGGTGCTGGTGCTCGGGTGCTTCTGGATCAAGCTGCGGGGCCTGCGGCCGGTGGCGGCTGTGGAGTACGGCGGGGAGGCGGATGTGGAGGGAGGTGGCGTTGAGGAATACCCAATGGTGCTGCTGCAGATCCCGATGTGCAACGAGAGGGAGGTAAGGAGATGTAGGTCCTTCGGTGAAACCCTTTTTTTATTGGAATAGTCGTGATTTCTCTGTTTGTTCTCACGTTCTATTCGGTTACGTCTTTGGTTTATTCCCCGTTGGATTTCGTTCTTATTATGATTTATTTCGTTACTTTTAGATGCGTTGTTCCAATGAGAGGGGACAAAAGCGGACTTTTAGTGAGGATCCTGCCATAAATAAAGACAAAACATCGGGAATTCTGGAATTCTAGAACGCTTCCTTTAATAACGAACATTCAGTTGAATCACTCACCATTAAAAGATTCCACCTCGTTGGCAAGAGTGCTACAGCTGTTCATGATCCGAATCTTAACACGGGCATAACTTATGTGGCTGTGGTGTAACCCGAGCAACTGAAAAGTTAACATTTTATATCATGTTTGAGTGCGGTAACTTAAGTCGAATAAGCATGTCATTTCAGTCATAAGTCATACGTTTGATGCAAAAAATGGGGGATTGGAAGGGGGAGGGTAGACTTAACATCTTTTGTTCACACTTTCTTGGAGTTCTACCAAACGGGTGATGGGAATAACTCATCCCTATCCCTGTCTTACCCTCATACCAAACAGTGCTTTCTGTAGTCTTGTCACATGGTAGGGTGCCACATTCCAAGTTTGTCCAATTATGAATCTGAATTCAATAGCACCACATAGGATGCAGATATGAAAGGAGGGTCGATATATGTGATTGTGCAGAACTCTGCTGGGGCTTCTTTGGATGCATCCATATTGATGTAATCAAGGAGAGCGAGTACCTTCCATGATCTTCTGGATCATCCCAGTATCATAATTTGCAAAGGGAAAATACAGAATCTGTGCCAATAGAAATTTTATGTTTCCTGCGGTTTCTGCCTAGTTTTTGCTCTTGTTCCAAAAAAATCTAGATGCTACTTGTCTTGCCAATGGTTATCATAGGTAACTAATAGTTTACTGATCAAGCAATTATTGCTCACTGTCCACTGTCTAAGAAAGTAAATATCCACTTTCATTTGAGTCTGGTTATTTCAAGACATAATAGTTTTAATTTCACATGTAAATGCATTCTATCCAAACGATGCTAGAAACTTGTTGTACATACATCATACATACATGATGTTTCTCACGTATGTTCCTAAATCCTCCAGTGTGCTTTGGACTGATCCTGTTTGATCTTCTCATAAAATGTTCCCTCCAACACTTTTGCAAGGCACATAATGTTTGCTGCCATTGCGTTATATAACTTTCTGGAAAGATTTGTGTATTTTTAGTTTTTAAGCAATTTGTAGATAGCTCACTTTTCTTTTTCTTAAAATTATTACATGATGCCACTGTTGAAACCCAAAATATTATTTAAGTTCTTTTGAAAAGAGTTCTTGAAATAAGGAAAATACAGCGGGTTGTCGTTAAACGGCCTTAAAATGACAAGAGTCCCCTTCGCCGTAAATCCCTCCGACAACCCGGCAAGATATATATATTGGGGATTTCTATTGTTTACGCGCATATACGTGCGTTGAAAGGTCTTGATAAAAATATTTTCCGGCCTATAATTTGTGTGGGAATCATTCCGCAAAAAGACAATTATTTTTCCGGATGTCCGGATGGTCAACCTAGATGCACCGGGACCAAGAAGAAAGTACAGTCCACCACTCGGCCGTACTGAGGTGAAAAGTAAATTTTTTTTAATCCCCGGGATCCTTTTATAGCCATGGTGGGGACCAAACCCCCTCCACCCCCTTTCTCTCTTTTGACCGCACGCGGAAGAAGGCTGGAAAGAGAGGGGGCCGCGGCTGCCGGAACCGGAGGAAGACCCCCTCCGGTCTTGTACCGGAGGGGGGGGGTGTTCCCGCAGGGGGGCTCCGCTGCGGCCGGACCCGGAGGGAACCCCCTCCGGTCTTGTACCGGAGGGGGGGGGGTGTTCCCGCGCCTGCCAGCCCCGGAGGGGACCCCCTCCGGTCTTGTACCGGAGGGGGGGGGGTGTTCCCGCGCCTGCCAGCCCGGAGGGGGGCCCCGCTGCGGCCGGACCCGAGGGAACCCCCCTCCGGTCTTGTACCGGAGGGGGGGGTGTGTTCCCGCGCCTGCCAGCCCCGGAGAGGGGCTCCGCTGTGGCCGGACCCGGAGGGAACCCCCTCCGGTCTTGTACCGGAGGGGGGGGGTTGTTTCCCCGCGGCTGCGGACCCGGAGGGAAACCCCCTCCGGTCTTGTACCGGAGGGGGGGGGGGGTTTTCCCTGTTGCTACCCACCGGAGGGGGGGGTTCCCGCGGCTGCAAC